>CM031600.1:31831740-31849240 GCA_018398815.1 Conus ventricosus | reverse complement strand
CTCTTTCCTAGCAGTTAAATGCATATTCATTAGGTGATAGATTTGTTTTAGTAAAAATAATACTTTGCCAGAATGCTGTTTCGTACAGGCTGAGAATAATGTTAAGTGGCACCCAAACAATATTCGGACCTAGTGTTAAATGAATGGACACAAGGTTTCCATGCACACGTTTTGTCAATTTTGATGTTTATCCACATCATTCCTTTTTGAGTTCGTAGCCTGCTATGCCCTGTCACGGTGAAGAGTTTCAAAGTGTTTGATGTTGGCAATTTGAGAGAGTTTTGAGTCAAAGTGTTCGATGTTGGTAATTTGATAGAGGTTATACTTTGATGGTCTCTCTCCAGAGATAAAAAAAAACCCTCACACTGGCTCTGGCTCTGTGACAGAACAGTTATTGTCATTACTTGTGGAGAGAGTCTAGCAGGGTTGTCTTGAATGAATTTGGTCTCAGGAGGTGCAGTGCATGTGTACCAGTTGCAGATGCATTTGTGTGTGTTCTGAAGACGCTTTTTTTTCCCCAGCAGGAACAGTGAAAAGGTAGATGGAGGGGGAGGGGAACCATATTTTACATATCAACTGCTTCCTCTGTTGCAGTGCACATATACGAGCTGCAGGTACGGACAGGTGAGGAAGTGGACGCTGACACTGAGGCTGAAGTGTTTGTCACACTGTTCGGCGAGAGAGGAGACAGCGGTCGACGCAGACTGTACAAGTCAAAGTCTGATGGGAAACCCTTCAGCAGGGGAAAGGTGGGTGCTCTTACACATGACTTCTCTCCCTTTCTTTTCATTTCATTCATGACGATGTGCACCTTTTCAGTATTGTGAGAAATTAAAGCTCTGTGACTAGAAAGAAAAGAGAATGTTAAAGGAAGATGTGGCTAAATGGGTTTTGAGTGATGTTCCCTTGACAGGTGTATTACTGTGACTCGCTCTGAATGAACTCTGCTCATTTTTCAGTTTGCGCTAAAAATGACTTCTTCTCTCTTTTTGAGATTTCTGTACATGTGGTGAGTGAAATGAATGCTGAATTTCATGCACTGACTGACTGAAATGTCACAAGAGCAATAAATTATCTTATTAATTTATGGATTGATTTATGATGTTTGTTTTATCAAAATATGTATAGACACTTTTGGTGTTGCAGCTGTATGTACCTTGGGCCTTTGTGTTGTGATGTTCTAACACACACTTGTGTGTGTTCATGTGTGCATACATGTTTATCTGTCTGTGTCAGTATCTGTGTTTACAAGTACTGTTAATATTATTCAGTCATATCATTCAAGCCAGGATAATTCATTCCAAAGTGTTCCTGTAACTGCAGACTGCACCTGCACTGTAGATGTGTTCAGTTAGAACAGTCAGTGGAATCATTTTTTTTTCCCGCTCCAGGTGGACATATTCACAGTGGAGGCAGTATCTCTGGGACCTCTGTCACGAGTGGTCGTGGGTCACAACGAAACAAAAGCAGGGGACGGCTGGTATCTGGGCGAACATCACAGTCACTGCCAGCGACCGGTCAGGAAGTCCTCACACCTACTTCCCCTGCAACAGGTCATTTACGCCATTTTTGTTTTCTGTCGCTGTCCATACTCCATGCATCTCACTGGAGACAGTCTGTGCTTTGCATTCCAACTCTCCTATACATAACCACACCGGGTATCATGTTGTTGCAGTCCCAAGGGCAATATTTCTCAGTGTCGGGCTCTTATGAGGCAGCCCATCACAGGAGACACTGTACTGCTGCTGAGTCAGCTGGGTAGCTTTCAGAGGTGTTAGGTTCTGATTTAACATACACACAACATCATCTGTCTGTACAGGCCTTTGCCAAGGCAGTGACTGCTTAGTAGGGTACAAAGTTGATCTTAGTCTGTTGTCCCCCTCATATCTCCAGTCTTCAATTAGTCATCAAAGGGCGTGCCGCCCATCCCTGGCGGGAACTTCCCACTAATCTTTGCAAGCAAAGAACTAGCCAATCAAGCAGTCATCTCCAGTCTTTGTTTTATACTAAACTGGTTCCAGTTTCTTTATTCAGAACCAGGATGAATTGGCAAAGGTCTCCTCTTTTCAAACATTTTTCTTTGCACATATCTTCGCAATTTCCTGGGATATTCTTGTAGAATTTCTTTTCAAAATCTACCCCAAAATTGAACTTTGCACGATAATCATTGTTTGCCATTACTGTCGCAGATGTGTTTGTGTGTGTGTGTGTGTGCGTGCGTGTGTGCATGCGTGCGTGCGTGCGTGTGTGCATATTTCATTTTCAAGGAAATGTAGTAAGATTAAAAGCATGAATACGTTTGTGATGAAAATCATTCCAGTTAAAGTCTTCTTAGAGACCTGTTCATTCATCTTTTAATATTTATCGCTTAGAAAAGTGTAGTCCAGAGATTACAACACTGTGCCCCATGGTGTGGACTATGATATGAATAATTAAGTAAATGTGAGCTTGAATGTAAACAAATGAGATCAATGAAACTGAAAGAGGAAAAAAAAAACTCTGCTGCTATATCAACATTGACAATGAAACTTGGTAGCTCCTTCAGGCCCCGATGCACGCATGTGAAGTCTCATTTCTTAAGGTATGTCCGTAAAACATTTAGCCACTGTTGTTGTTGCCATGTCAGTAACCCCCCTTTTCCCCCTTCTGGTACAGGTGGCTGGATGCAGGCAAAGGTGATGGCAAGACAGAAGTGGAGTTAGTACCAGGAGACAAACCCCAGGAGTCCAGTGAGTTCATATCCATTGTGTTTCCTTGAGTGTGCACATAGTTAGCCTGCATGGAGGTTCCCACCAATCAAATTCCTGACTCCTCACTCCCACTATAGCTCAATAACGCAAACTACAGTCCGGAATTTGCAGTTATGGCCAACATGAGTTCAACGTTAGGCAGACAGAGTATCCATTTCCTCCTCCCACAAATTTAAACAGGAGACAAAGGTGGCCCCTGCTTGCATTCAATCACATAATGATGGTAATGGAAATGTTTTGTTTTCAGCTGACGTTTTAGATGCTTGCTCATGATGCTTTACAAAATTATGTAATGACTCACGTTCAATCATTGTTTGGGTTATACTTCACATGTACAGTGGCATATGCATGGTACCGTAACAGTCCTAACCTTGTCCATTTACATTTATAATATAATCCAGGGAGCATTATATATGCCACTTATTATAGATGAGCTTTGATGTTCAGCTTGTCTGGAATGTAGTGGGAGAATTTGAGTGTTGGAGAGACAGAGTTAGTTTGTTTCCCAATGTGCTACTGTACCAGGTGTTTAGTTCCTGAGATAAAGACCCAAACTACCTGTCAGGGTTAGGTTCCTGTCTTTAGATAGATGTACTAACAGTAAATTAACAGCCCTTGGTGGCAGGCATTTGCGTTCAAATGTATCCTGTCAGTGATGCCACCTGTGGTGAAGGAGAAGTTCTCATCCAGATGACTGACATGGGTGAGTTCACTCGGGTTGAAGCAGATTGTAGATATGGGCATTACAATGATAAAAAAAGAAATGGTCACATTTCAGTGTTTGGGTTTCTGTGTCATGCTACATTCTCAGCTGAATAGGCTGTTGGGTGTGGTCCCTTGGTCAGTTAACATTTATCTGAGGTACCAGAAAAACTTTATTCCTGTTTCTAGAGGGGTTTTATGTCAGTCCCAGAGTGACTTTGTTCCATGAATTGGAGCAGCTTCGTTTCATTTGCTTTATTTCAGGTGCCAGGTGGGCTTTGTTCCATGTACCTGAGTGGGTTTGTTCCAGGTACCAATGAAGCTTTGTTAGAGGCACTGGAGTGATTTTGTTCCTGGTATTAACTGGCTTTCTTTTAGACATCTGAGTGGCTCTGTTCCGTGTTCTCATCACTTTGCTCTTGGTCCTGCAGCTGGCCAATACCAGGTATGGGTGAAGACGGCGACAGACTCTTCGCCGGCCAAGGGGGGCAAGGTCAGCCTGGCCGTGTATGGCAGCAAAGGTCACAGCAAAGACATTGAACTGTTTGCTCCCAACAAAAAGGACCACCTCTTTGAACCGGGCAATGTGGATGAGTTTGAGGCTGCCTTTGGACCTATTGGGGAGATTCGGAAGCTGAGAGTGTACAGAGAGGACACCCCCTCATGGAAGGCTTGGCATCTGGATGAGGTATACACTCTCTTTCCACATCCTGACTCTGGGTGCAACAAACCCTGATGATAAAGTTCCTACCTGTTGAGATTCTTGTTTTTTCTGAACATTATTTTGTCTTGCTTTGTCTGTGCCACTTTAGTAGATTTATTTCCAGTTAAGACTTCAACTGCAAACTTGTTTGTCTCTGTGTGTCAAATCATTAGCTTTATTTCCCGATTAAAACTCCCGTTAAAGACTTGTTTTCCTGGATATGGCAAATTAGTGATATCTTCTCTTAGTTAAGACTTTGTTCCTCTAAAACTTATTTCTCCTATCTGTGCCAGATCACAAGATTTATCTTCAAGTAAAAACTCTCCCCTCTTTTTTTTTTTTGAAACTTGTTTTTCTGTCTTTGCCAGTCTGTTGATCTACTGGTTAAGATTCCCATCCTTTGAAGACTTGTTTTTCAGTCTATGCCCGATCAACAGATGTATATCCTGGGTAAGACTTTCTTTCTTTCATGACTTCTTTTTCTGTCTGTGCCTGATTAGATTTAGCTGCTAGTTAAGACACCCTTCGTTTAAACACTTTTTTTTTTTTGGTCTGTGCAAGATCAGTTGATTTGCCTCCCTGTCAAGATTCGTTCTTTAAAGACTTGTTTTTCAGCCCATGCCCAGATCAGTAGATTTTCCCTTACAGTAAAGTCTCTCTTTAAAGAGTTGTTTTTTTTTTTTCTGTCTGAGCCAGAGCAGCAGATTTATCTCAGAGTTTGGCTTCCTTTCTTAAGACGTTTTCTAACAGGTTTACCTCCTAGTACTTCAGAGACTTTTTTGTGGTCAATGCCAAATTGGCAGAACTACCTCCCAGTTAAGACGCTCTTTCTTTAGAGACTTTTTTGTGGTCAATGCCAATTGCAGAACTACTCCAGTTAGACGCTCTTTCTTTAGAGACTGTTTACAGTCTGTGCCGATCAGTAGGTATGTCTCCACCCATAATCTCCTATCTGAGTTTTTCTGTGTTTAATACATGTCTGATTATGAAAATAATAAAGTGATGGTGAAGGTTGCCTTCAGTCTTTTTTGCTAGTGGATGGTAATAATCAAATTTATTGATGATGATTGTGAAGCAGTGTCTGTAGTTCATGTCTGCTCATGGATGATGATGATGATGATGATAAACTGATGATGGTTTAAATCGCATGTCACTCCAGATCAAACTGAAAGACAAGGCGACAGGACAGACTCTTGTCTTCGTCTTTGATCGCTGGTTCTCCCGCAGTATGGATGACCATGACCTTGTGCGTGAACTCCCAGCTCTCAAGAACAACAAACCCGTCAGCACAGGTAAAGGATTGTTGGACATGATCCATGTCAAACAATGTATGGTAGATGTGGAATGACTCTTGTGTTTCAGTGCTTATTTTATTTTTGTTCAAGCTTTTCTTTAAGAAAAAAATAAAGAAGACACCCTTTTGAAGAGTTCTACTTGTTTGGAAGATTTTTTTCCTCACAGATTGTATCTCCCAAAACGGACGTGGTTTTTAAGAATGTTTTTGAGCTTGTTATTAACATAGAAAAAGTATGTGACACGCCAGTCAAGTGAATTATTTAGCGAGGAGAGAAATGAATGGAACAAAGAAGTGACAGGGCAAAAGTAAACGAAAGAAATGAAAGTACTGTTATATTGAATGAAACAATTAAGGCAGACACGAATGGAATCAACAAATGAGAAGATAGGCATAATCAGAACAAGCAAATGCACAGGCAGACACGAATGAAATGAACCAAGAATGAACCATTGACTGGACAGACGTGAATGAAATGAACCAAGAATGAACCAGTGACTGGACAGATGTGAATGAAACAAATGAGAAGACGGACATGGAATGAACCAAGGACTGGGCAGATAAATGGAATGAATCAGTGATTGGACAGACACGGATGAAAGGAACCGATGATAAGACAAACATGAATGAAATGAACCAGTGTCAGCACATATATGAATGTGATGAACCAGTGACAAGACAAACGTTATTCCTTTTTACTGTCATTAATTAGTGTTAATTTGATGTATTTTGTCAGTGCCTGTAATTCTTTGTAGCATTTAGCCTTTCTTGTATATTTCTTATTAATGGGTGGTCTGTGTATATGGTTTGTACTTGTGTGCCAAATTAGCATGGTATGTGCACTTATACACATGTTAAATGTTTACTTAGACATTTTTTTGTATAAAAAGTGTAAATAAACCGTTCAACATATGGTTTTTTTTTCCATTTGTTGTGCTTTTTTTTTTTTTTTTTTTTTTTTTTTTTTGACATTGTAGTCATGCATACACATACACACAAGCATGCATGTCCACACATTCTGACGCAGACACATACATGCGTAAACACACACACACACACACACACACACACACACACACACACACACACACACACAAACGCACGCACACTCACAAACACATGCGTGCATGCACAGGCACACACATGCATGAACATATGCACACATACACACACACACAACGCGCGCACACACACACACACCACACACACACACACACACACACACACACACACACACACACACACACACTCATCAAAAGAAACTGCAATTTCTTTCAGTGTGTCATTATGAGGTGACGACTTTCACGGGCGACCACTGGGCTGGAGGCACCGATGCTGCCGTTTACATCACGCTCATTGGCAGCAAAGGGGATTCTGGGAAGCGTTCGCTTTACACTCCTCCAGACAGTCTGAACACTTTCAGGGTTGCCCAGGTGTGTGATCTGTACATACTGTAAAACAGTGTGAATGGATCGGTCAAAATGGAATGCAGCATGGTCAGAGTATTGTAAACAAATGAGAAAAGATTACTCGTCATCATGTCTGTCTTGTCATTGTAAACTTTGATGTGCTTCCTGGGTCTCACACAACTTGGACCCCAATAAGACTGTGATGTCTCTTGAACATTTCAGAACATTCTGATGAACGCTTAGATATCTGTCAAATATCTCATCATTGATTTTACTTCCAATTTCTAAGTTTTCTGGGTGAAAGAAAGTGAAAATGTGATCAGTTGCATTATTTGAACTGCACGCTTGCTGCAACAGCTGTAGTCATACATACCCATAGACCATAATCCGCACTGGACATCACTTTTGACCATATACTTCCGATGATTCCAATCTCTCATGACCCATTCATTTCACAGAGGTTTTATTGTGTCTGACCCTCTGCCGATGAAGCGGGTCTTCCAAGACCCACACTCTTTTAAGGACAAAGCCTCTGTGAAATGTATGGTTTTGAGTGGCCTCCATTGTCAGGAGTGTGCAGTCGAAAATCAGTGTCCAGTAAAGGTTGATGTAAATGCCCCTCATAGAAAGTTCAGATACAGTGAAACAATAAAGTAACGTCCCTGACAGTGAAAACTTCAGCACTATCTACACTTTTTTTTTCGCTTAGGGCTTATGTCAGATTAAGTACCATAAATAATCGTTATTATTATTATTATTATAAAGGAAATAATCAGTAGATGGAAAGAAGTTTCTTAGATTATTCATTTTGTTTCCTTCCATCAGTAGAAGATCTTTTGCTTCTTTGCTGGATTGGAATGAATACGGTTGATCTTACACGGTCACAGGTCAGACCATGCAGGTGGTCTGGTGATGGCAGCTCACACCTGGAAAGTCTGTCCTGTGGTCTATGTAACTTGATGTGATGCTGTTTGAGAGTCTCTTACTGAACCACAGTGACCTGTTGGTCATGGAACAATGTCATCATGATGGTCTTTCTTCTGCCCTCTTTTTCCAGGAGGACACGTTCAACCTGGAGGCCGTTGACCTGGGTGACCTCACCTCTGTGGTGATAGGTCACAGCAGCAAAGGTCATGGTGCTGGGTGGTTCCTGGACAAGGTTAATGTGAAGGTCAAGGGTGGAGATGGAGGCAAATTCGTCTTCCCCTGCATGAGATGGCTGGATGCAGGAGAGGATGATGGGAAGATAGAAAGGGAGCTTCGACAAATAGGTGAGGCTGCTTGCTGTTTGAGTGATTTGTTTAGAGATTGTGACTGATTACCATGTGTAAATATTAGTCTTAAGATGGAAGAGATAGAGATGTGCATGCATTATTTAATATCATTTTCCTTTTTGTACATATTCAGTGCTTTTCACACGTCAATTGCTGAGTTTAAGGGGCTGGATTTACATATTGCTGATCTATAAGTCCACCCTAATTTCCAGTGTACATGCACCATATATTAAAGACATAATAATTAATCTATGTCAGGGTTTGGTGGATTACAGAAACATGAACATGCATAGTATGCACTATCCCCTGTAAGTAGTATGGCTGCCTATTTGATAGGGCAAAAGCAGTCATTCGTGTGAAGGTCTTCTCATAGAAACCATTGAATGTAGATGTTGCCGCAAAGAGATGGCTTTCAAAGAAGAAAAAACAGTGATGCTTTGATGGATTCATGTACATGGTTCTTGAAGTGTTAAGCATAGGATCATTAACATAGAATTATATCTGAATGCCTTTCAGTTTTGCTTTCATCTTCAGTTTTGTGATTGCCATGGACAGGATGCCAGTTTTGACTTGTTGCTGGGTTGTTGTTGTTTTTCGCTTATTAGGGGCTTACTATAGGTATGATCTTGTTGTCCTAAAGTTATCTTGTCACAAATCTTTTGAATTACTGAAGGGGCAACTAATATCTTCTGTATTTCTTTTGGTGCATTTTTTCTCCTTGTTTTTTTTGTTTGTTTGTTTGTTTTTTAAATCAGTACACTGAATGACATGTTGAACGATCGAGTTGGAGACTCAGATCTGATATTTTTTTGTGACTTTCAGACGTCCCAGACTTACTACAGATAGCACCAATGAGCAGCAGAAATAGCAGCAGTGAGTTCATGTTTTTTCTGCCCATTCTGTAGTTTCATTCTTTACATGTACAGCAACTATATATGTACACAGGTGTGATAAAAGGAAAACATAATTACCTTCCTTCACAATGTCAGCATCGAGGGGTTGAATTATTTTGTTTAGAGCCTGTTAGTTTAGGGATCTGCTCCATAAGCCCTTCATTTTGACTTGAACTGCGGTGTTTTAGGGCTTTGTAACAAAGGTGTGACACATGGAGTCAGGCATTGCTTGGTTTCCAGAGGTTTACCAGGAGTTTGCAGGTAGTTTCTGAGTGAGAATTCCCTGCTCCTCCCTGCCTCATTCTTTCACATCCTCCTTCACTTCTCCCCTCTCCCTCATCTCATCTTCCATTCCTGTCCTGCTCCTGATGACCAATAACAAAAATTTAGAAATTGAAATGCTGGTAAAGAACAACCTGTACTATTATTATGGGTAGTTGTAGTCGTAGCATTGGTAATACAAGTATCTTTGTTCAAGTTATAAATAACATTCTAATTACTATTTGGTTGGATGATGATAGTGTTTAAATTGCAGACAGACAGAAGGGTGAAATGAGACTGCTTGTTGTATCAGGTGAAGTTTTTCTACAGCAAAAGGTTTAGTGGCTCTGCCATTTGAAATTTTAAAAAAGAAAATTTTGATTGATCATGTTTGATAAATTAGGCTTTCTTGTGTGTTTTGTCCTTTTAGTCAGTCTGTCATTCTGTTTTCTTTATTTCTATTTTGCTAATTCTCTTTATTCTGTCCTTCATTTTTTTTCTGTGTCCTCCATTTCAGTAACTCACTGCATTTTATTTTGTGTGTCTTTTAGCTGGTGAGTGGCAGGTGTTTGTGAAAACCAGTGACGTAGATGGGGCAGCAACTTGCGCTCAAGTCTACCTGACAGTGTACGGGTCAAAGGGCGTTTCACCGATTTTACCTCTTGGAGATGGCAGTCCTAACTCCGACAACTTCTGGCGTGGAAAAGAAGCCAAGTTCAAGGTAACTTGTACCTTTTTTTTCTTTTCAAATATGGGATTGTATTGTCATTTATAATCAGCTTGGAAGATTTTAGTAAAGCCAATGGGATAACATTGCCATTTATGATGAGTTCAGAAGATCTGGGAAAATTAAGTAGAGCCAGTTGGGAAGGCTTTGATTTACAAAACGAAAAGTAAAAGAGTAAGAAGACAAGCCTTTTTGGAAAAGATACTTTTGAAGACATAGAAGCAACTAAAACATTGATTTGTTCATGAGAAAACAGGTTTTGTTTGTACTTTTGAATGCTGATGCTTCAGTGTTGTTTTTCCACAACATTGTGTAGGATTGCTAAGATACTAGATGATAGTGATAGGAAAAGTTCTGAGATCTTTCTCTACCAAATATATCTCTATCAGGGGAATGTTTTGATGATAAATGATGAAACAAAGCAGTCGTAAAAGAATGAAATAAAGATATGGTTAGCATCAAAATTTTTTAAAAAAGGAAAGAAAGAAGTTACTCAAAGAGGAATAAGACATGAACAGGTGAGTATGAGTCAGCTTCAAAGGGAGGTGACTGCAGGCGGAAATTGAAACAAACGTTTGAAGAGTAATTTGTAAGTAATCCACAAGACAAAAAGGACAAACACATTGCGATGTATCTTGTAATTTGTCCCTTTCGTCTGGCGGATTAGATATGTTGTTGTCGCACCCTGGTTAAAAGACTCCAGGGATCAGCTGAACAGCCGAAGTACTTGAACACATGGTACAAATGCATCAGCTGGGGATGAGAACAAATGTATGTGTGACCATTTTTGATTACCCCGCCACATGGGCAGCCACACTCCGACTTCGAGGGATTTTGAAGACTGATAATGTTATGCTAGGAGCTTGTCACAACTGAAGACAATCCCCGCATAACTATGCAGAACATAACAACATTTTGATGTAGCCTTGGTGTTCTAGCCTTTGTCAGTTGGCCTGACACAGCCTTAAGCCAAGGCGGGGATTAGATATAATTTCTCTTTTAAAAAGTGAGTATGAGTAAAAGGTTACTCAAAGAATAACTGACATGATCATCTCCTCTCTTGGCTGGTGCAGGTGAACGTGGGCAAAGTGGGAGAGATCAGGAAAATCCGCCTGGAGCACGACAACAGGAACCCTGACCCCGCCTGGCACGTGGAGTCGGTGAGTGTGGACCAGAGAGATCGCTTAGCAACAGAGGTTCAGTGCACTGGAATAATTGTAGGGGGTGTAACAATTTGTTTACAAAAGAATGTCACTGCTCTGGAACAGATATATGGAGTGTAGAGATTACTCAACAAGAGAGATGGTTGCTGTCAGACAGTTATATGGAAAGCAGAGATTTGGCAACAAAGACGATTCGTTGTGTTCAGAAGTTCTATGGAATGTAGTGATGGGCAGACAAAAGAGATTCATCACAGTTGTTAAAACGTTTCATAGATGTGTTTTGTCATAGTATTCACGGGCCTTTCACTGTCAAAAGAAAGACATTGTCAACTAGTGTATAGCTTTAAAAATCACCATGTAAAAGAAGAATTATTTATGAATATGTTGTGAATTTTTCTCTTATTACTTACTACAATGTAACTTTGAATTATGTTTCTTTGTTGTATACCACCTTTAAAAAAAATTCTTTTGATGAAAGAAAGAAATGACAGTTACATTGTTTCTGGAAATAGTAACAGTAGTATACTGTGGGGTCAAACGCTGGGTCAAGATGTGTGGTGGTTCAATGGAAAGGTGCGCATGGTGGACACAAAGACAGAAGAGGAGCTGTTCTTCCCGTGAATCGCTGGCTGGCGGAGGACAGGGAGGCTGGTCAGCTCCATCGTGAATGTCCACTCATGTCCCCTGGTGCCGCCCCAGTGCCTGGTCAGTCAAGCACTCTTAGTACATGCGTGGTGTTTGCCTGTGTGTGTGTTCAGAAAGGATTGGATGGATAGGAGGGTTGTCCTCTATGTCCACAGGTGTTGCAGTTGGGCTGGGTCAGTCTGCTAGTCTGGATAGATGTGTGGTGTGTGACGAAGGAAGGCTGATGAAAAGGGAAGGTTCAGTAATATATTAAATGTCACCAGGTGTCACTGCTGTGCGTAGTCAGTCTGATACTCAGTATGCATTTATGGGAGAGAGGATGGGGTGTGTGTGTGTTTTGTGTGTGTGTGCGCGCACGTGCATGCATGTGTGTGTGTGTGTGTGCTTGTGTGTATATGTGTGTGTGTGTATGTTGTAAATGTCTCTTGATGTCTACAGTTGTCATCCCTGTATTTATCATTCACTCTGTGTGCGTAGTTTAGGCATGTGTACATGTCTGCCTGAAATGTGTGTAGGTTTGTTTGGTTTTATGTTTATGCTGGGTCTGTTAATTTTTGTGCCTCAGTATGGACACATGCTTGTTTTTTGTTCGAGGGCTTTTTGTCTTCAAAACATTTAACGCTGTTGTTTCTAGATGATACAAGCTTCTTCAGTTTTCAAAAAATCACTAATGATCTTTTGTTTTTCTAGTAAGATCTGATTTTTATGCTTTGATATACACCATGGCAGTCATCAAGTAACGCCATTGATGTTATTTCCCACAGTGCTGAGGTACCTGATTGCCGTCCAGACTGGCCGACAGAGGTCAGCAGGGGCGTCAGAAGGCTGGATCTCTGTCAATCTGATTGGACGACATGGAGACACAGGTCAACAGCTGTTGCAGCGCCCCCTGTCCAATCCAGCAGATAAGATGTCACCCGGCAAACTGGATGTGTACGTGCTGGAATCGGTGTCTGTGGGAACGCTGGAAAGTCTGCGACTGGTGTTTGAGGGCAAAGGAAGAGGTCAGTTGTCTTTTCTTCTTTATTTTTGAAATATTTTTCAAAAATGTGATGTCTGAAGAGGCTAGTCTGGCTAAGGGTTGTGACAGGGGGAAGCGTGCAGAGAGGAAGGTGAGACGGTTTTAGTGGTGTATGTGTGAAAAGGGAAAGGGACGATGGTTGGTAGAGAGGGTGGTAGAATGTATAAGCAGATGGATTTTTTTCAGTGTTTTAGTATCTGAAACAGTCATGTGAAAGCACTGTGCAAAATCTCCCCTTACTTGTGTGTGTGTGTGTGTGTGCGTGTGTGTGTGCGTGTGTTGTGTGTGTGGTGTGTGTGTGTGTGTGTGTGTGTGTGTGTGTGTGTGTGCATGCGTGTGTGCATGCGTGTGTGCGTGCGTGCATGTGTATGGTACATGCGAATGTTTAAGGTGTGTGTATTTCAGGGCTAAAACGTTCCGCGTCTGAGCGGATTTCCGCGATTTCGGTTTGTAAAAAAAAAAAAAAAAAAAAAAAAAAAAAAAAACCGAAAGGAGCAAGGCATCCGTGATCGGCTTGCAAGTTATAGCCCCTGATTTTTCTTGGACGAAGCTTCCGGCCAGACTTCCGGAAAAAACAAAATGGCGGAGCGCGAAGACATTGTTCGTGCGGGTCAATCTTTTGACGACGGTGCAATTAAAAACAAGTGGAAATGGGAGTGGACACTTCAGAAAGTTGACGAAGAAGTCATTGGAGACTTTCTTCGCAAAGTTGCTGCACCAGGTTTAGCTTGGTGCAAACTGTGCTCAAGGGAAGTGTGTTACGGTGGTCGCGGGAAGAAAGCTCTCGAGGATCACATTCGTTCAGCGAAGCACGCGTCGAACGTCAAGGCACTGAGTGGAACTACAACTCTGCCAGGTTTGTTTGCAACATTTTAGTGTTTTTTTCCCAGCCCTCCCTCCCACCCCCCCCCCATTGCCTTTTTTTTGCATGAAGGAAACTCAAGATCCTCTCTCTCTCTCTCTCTCTCTCTCTCTCTCTCCTCTCTCTCTCTCTCTCTCTCTCTCTCTCTCTCTCTCTCTCTCAGTCTGTGCTTGTCATTGCCATGTCTATATTAATTTTCTTGTTTCTTTTTTATCCATTCTATTTACTTTTCTTTTTAAATCTGATTGTGCTTTATGTAGATTAGCAAGGACAGATTAGATTGTAAGACCAGGCAATGCCTAAAATCTCCATCCTTGATTAAGGAACGTTTTGAATCTGAATGTAGTGAATCTGAATTTCTCTCTCTCTTTGTAAGTCTTACTAGTCTTAGTCTTATTCTCTCTTCACCCCTCCATCCAACTCAATTTGTACCATCCTTTTTTTAAGTAGTGGGGATATACATCATATACACCCCCCCCCCCAAAAAAAAAAAAAAAAAAAAGTTAAAAAGGAAAGGAAGTTTGCATGGGACACATGTCATATATTGATGCAGTTGTTTATTTCTTCTGTCTTCTTTGCATTAGTAATAACCTGTGATTTTTAAAAGTTATTTGTTCGCAGGTCCATGTCTATGTTGTAGGGATTACTTTTAATGACTAAATAAGTTACCTCTTAAGTCAACTTATTTTCTTTTGATTCCCTCCTGTCCCCACCCCACCCCCTGTTTTCCCTTTCTCCTCCCCCCTCTCCCTTTAACAGGTTTTAACTTAGCTTGTGAAATCATTTACAGGTCAGCCTTTGGAAAAAGAGCACTATGGACTACAACCAGTGCTTCAAGTCCATGCACGAAACGAAGACAAGCTGTCACCACTGACTCCTCTTGCAGACAGGACTGAAAATGCTGAAGCAATGGTATGACAAAGAATGGCAAAAATACTTACAGATTTACACAGGCACGAAAACACACACACACACACACACACACACACACACACACACACACACACACTCAGTTTCGGGGAAAATTGAAAAGGATTTTAAAAAAAAGAAAGAATAGAAAAGCGCAAATAACATGGGGAAAATATTTTCAGATATGTTTACACATGGTATAGCCGGTACACACACGTACACACACACACACAAGTACACACACACACACACACGCACACGTATACACACACACACACACACACACACACACACACACACACACACACACACACACACTACAAATACACAAATCTCTCTCTCTCTCTCTCTCTCTCTCTCTCTCTCTCTCTCTCTCTCTTTCTCTCAAGTGAGTTCAGTATAATACTAATGCACAGTCATGCAACAGCATATTTAACAGATATATATCGTATTTCTTTGTTTCAGTTGATCAGCTTTGTTGCTGAGAACAACTTGTCCTTCAATACTGTGCCAAAGCTGGTGGAGCTGCGCTGGTCAAGGCCCTTGCCAACGACAAAGCAGCCATGAACAACATGGCAGTCTCAAACACAACTGCATCCTATAAGCTGAAATTTGGTGTTGCTGAAACTTTTCGTCACGAACTTGTTAGTGAACTGAAGGAGGCCCCTTTCTCTCTAAACATTGATGAGGCGATGAACTCCAACAACGAGAAGGTTTTAACTGTACTTGTCAGCCATTTTTCCAAAAGGCAGCAGATGGTTGTAGTTAATCATCTTTCATCGTATTCTGTCACTCGAGTTACAAGTGAAAATCTATTTGAGAAATTGGAAGAAACTTTTACAAACTTTGATTTACCTTGGACAAATCTTGTGTCGGTGATGATGGATTCATGCAGGGTTATGAGAGGTGAGAAAGCTGGTCTGGAGGCACTGATCAGGCGAAGAAAAGCCCCCCATCTCTTGGATGTAGATGGTGACACATGTCACCATGCTCACAATGCAGCCAAAGCCTTTTGCCAGCCTTTTGAAAGGCACACTGAACAACTTTTGAATGACTTGCACACAGACTTCAAGTGGTCAACTCATACCAGAAGTTTACTGGAAAAGCTTTGCATTGCTTTAGAGATAGTTCCATCTGCCCAAAGCAGTATGTACCACACCGGTGGCTGTCGCTTGTAGAGGTTGTTGCAGATACTCTTCGGATGTTGGATGTCCTTTTGATTTTTTACTACAGTTTACTCTCTGAGTATGACCAGAAACTGTATAAAAACATCATCCAGAATCTGTATAAGGAAAAGAAAGTCACCAAAGAGACTCAAAAGCATATCAGAAAGATACAGGTTGAAGTGCATCAAGCAGCAAAAAGTGCCACCAAAGAAGGAAGAGAGCGGAAAAAAAGAATCACAGAAAAACTGTTCATATACCATGACAAAACACAGTGGCAGCTTCACTTTTATGTTACCATACTGTCTATTCTGCATGGGTACATTAAAGTGTTCCAGACAAAGGATCCTATGATGCATGAACTCCACAGCCATCAGGAGGAGTTGATCAAAGATTTCCTTGGGTGCTTTGTTCGACCTGACAAACTTCTGGTGAAACCACGTCATCTGCTGAAACTGGACCTTGATGATGAGAGCATTCTTGTTAAAAAGTCAGAGTTGTTTGTGGGCAGCTTTGTGAAAAGAGCTTTAGCAAACCGACATGCAAAGGACAGCATCAAGACCATGTTCCTGTCTCAAGCAAAGAAAGCATTCATTGCATGTGGGAAGGTGCTTCTGAAGAAAATGCCACTCAACAATGAAGCCTTAAGATGTTTCAGCTGCATTGATCCCAAGACCAGGGGTACACTGACAGCTCAAAGAGAACTTCTTAAGTTACCAAATCTGATACCTGGAGGACTTGGTGATGGGTCTGAGGATGATTTTGAGCTGCAAGTGAAACGTTTTTCAGACGGACACACACATCCCAGAAATGGTGGATAAAGAAAGAATAGACTCATGGTGGATGAAAGTTAATGAGGAGAAGTATCCCCTGCTGACAAAGGTGGTGAAAGGTGCTCTCAGCTGCTTCCATGGACCATTAGTAGAGTCTTCATTCAGTGCCATGGGAGAAATTGTTGACAAGTCCACCACAAACATGGACATGGAAACCTTCTCTGCCATCCAAACTGTCAGATATGCACTGAAGGCTTCAGGGAAGACCTCCACAGAGTACTTCATTAAGAAGGATCCAGTGAAAGAACCAGTCAGTCGCACTCTTGTGCAGAACATGATGGGTGCAGCCAAAAAAGACAAAGACAGAAGAGCAAGAAATAGGGAAAGCAAGAGTCAGCTGGCAGTGTCACTTGGTGTTCAACCAAAAAAGTTAACTACGAAAAGAAAGGTAACTGAAGACACTTTAGCAGCAGTAAAACGTGCCAGGATAGAACACTGCAATCCTGTGGGGAGAAAAGAGGGTGATATGGAAAATGTGGAGAGTGCAAGCCAGGCGGGAGGCAGCAAGGAAAAAGATAGGGTTCCAACTAATCAAAAAAGTCAAGTTGTCAGCAAGAAGGTGGATGAGAACGAAATAGAAATGGTAGAGAGTGAAATCCAGACAGGAGAAAGCAAGGAAACAGCAGACAAAGATGGTGTTGAAATTCAAGTCAGCAAGAAGGTGGATGGCAAAGACAGTGCAGACAATGCAAGCAGCAAGAAGAAACAGAGTTCCTTGCTGAGTTTCTTAATGCCTCCACCACCCAAACACCCAAATGACACAGCTGTTTCTCTGTGTGTGCGTGTGTGTGTGTGTGTGTGTGTGTGTGTGTGTGTGTGTGTGTGTGAAATCCTGTATTTCAGTGTTTATTATAAATCAGGAACTTCAAAATTTGGTTGACTTACACTATG
>CM031600.1:31786740-31824240 GCA_018398815.1 Conus ventricosus | reverse complement strand
TATAAACCGAGGTTCCATGTGTGTACGCACGCATAACATCTTGCACACACATAAAATCCCATCACCAACTTTCGGAAGAGAAGGCCAGTTTGGCCGTTGGTATGGATGACACGTTACACATAGCATGCACCTTCACTAAAGATGGAGTATGGCTGCCTTAATGGCGGGATGAAAAACGGTCATACACACAAAACTCCACTCCCTTTGTTGAGCAGATGGGATTAATACTTGCCGGTCTATACAGGGAGTGTCCGCAGGGGTATCAGCATGCGTATGCAGAAGAAGAAGAAGAGAAGAATGTCTTTTTCTCTCTTATCTTCCATAGCCGCACAATGGCATGATGCTCACACTTCAATACCAGCTCTTCCTTGCAGTCTTTGGTTGCATGATTTGAGGAGAAAAAAAAATGTTTCCCATTGCGATAGTTTCTAAAAAAAAAAAAAAATCTTAATCATAAGTATTTAGGTTGACTGAACGATTTATTCATTCATCGTCAGGTTGATTAATTGTTAAAGCCATGCTTAGATTGATTGTTTGAAAAAGATTTAGAATAGACCTTTTTTTCCCCCTTTTTGTAACAGACTGATGAATTTGAACTGAAGACCCTGTACCTTGGGGACATCAGCAAGATTCTGATTGGCCACAATGAGAACGGCCGAGGCTGTGGATGGTTCTGCCGACAAGTGACAGTACAGGCGCTGGATCCCCCAGCCACTGATAAAAAGGCAGAGGTTGTGTTTGCATGCAACAGGTTAGCATCCACTTCAATACCGTTCATGATGGTATGACTTTGGATAGGATATGCAGCCATGTGTGTGTTCTGTGTGTGTGTGTGTGTGTGTGTGTGTGTGTGTGTGTGTGTGTGTGTGTGTGTGTGAGCTTGCAGTTTGCTTCTTATTTTGAGGAGGGGTGGGGGGATTATATCCATTCTGACTGGTCGGAAGGGGGCATAATTAGTAACACATATGGGTCATTTGCTCTTGTCTCAAAAGTTTCCTGTTCTTCTCCATCAGATCTTCAGTCATGGTCTGAGTGTCAGTCTTCAGGATAAGATGATGAAATGGTCTTTGGGATGAGATTATAAATAGTCTCGGGTATGAGAGATGATAAAATGATCTTTGGGATGAGATGATAAAATGGTCTTTGGGATGAGATGATAAAATGGTCTTTGGGATGAGGTGATAAAATGGTCTTTGGATGAGATGATAAATAGTCTCTGGGATGAGTTCATGAAATGGTTTTTGAGATGAGATGATAAATAGTCTCTGGGATGAGTTGATAAAATGGTCTCTGGGATGAGATGATAAAATGGTCTTTGGGATGAGATGATAAAATGGTCTTTGGATGAGATGATAAGTAGTATCTGGGATAAGATGATAAATAGTCTCTGGGATGAGATGATAAATAATCTCTGGGATGAGATGATAACATGGTCTCTTGGATGAGTTGATAAAATGGTCTTGGGATTAGATTATAAATGGTCTTTAGGATGAGATGATAAAATGGTCTTTGGGATGAGATGATAAAATGGTCTTTGGGATGAGATGATAAGTAGTCTCTGGGATAAGATGATAAATAATCTCTGGATGAGATGATAAATAGTCTCTGGATGAGATGATAAATAGTCACTGGGATGAGATGATGAATAGTCTCAGGGATGAGATGATAAATGGTCTCTGGGATGAGTTGATAAAATGGTCTTTGGGATGAGATGATAAAATGGTCTTTGGGATGAGATGATAAAATGGTCTTTGGGATGAGATGATAAAATGGCCTTTTGGATGACATGATAAATGGTCCTTTAGGATGAGTTGATAAATGTTTTTTGGGAATATATAGTAAATAGTCTTGGGATGAGATTATGATCAGAGATCCATTGTGCAGCATGCACCCAGCAAAGATCTCATGGCAGCATTTATGTGAATAGTGGCAGAGCCATCCTCTTATGTAGATTCAAGAATTTTGGATGCTGACAGCAAGAAAGCTTGGAATAAAGACGCTGAACAATAATGCGCCATATGATTTCTCCACACCTCATAGATGGAACACAAGGGTCTATGTCAAGCAGCGGTTTAGTATCCAGATGGACAAGAATCTGGCTTCCTGGTTATGAGACTTCAGGTGCAGGCATGCATGCTTCTAGTTGTATGATTCCCTGTAGAAGACAACTCTCCAAACCTAGCAGAGGATGGACAACAAGAAGGATGGTCTGGCCATGACACTCTTACTGTGTTGTTTATGACTGATAGAAAGCTATGAGATCCGACTGCCCAAGCATCAGTCATAGTCTGCATTTGGATAATGAAAGAATAAATGAGAGTGGGTTCTCCTTTACGTATGTCTGTCCTTGTACTTGTTCTCCTGGTGGAAGATATCTCAGTGTGCTTATGTCATGCTGACTGCTGTGCCCTTTGCAGTCAGCTTGACTATAAACATCTTGGCAAATTGCAGATGGTTAGATTCTGGCTGTGAGGATCGACGTCTGATGAGAGAACTGACGCCTGCAGGCTGCATCCTGCCAGCGGAGACTGCTGTGGACAAATCCTCATCCCGTACGTTTCATGTTCTTTCTTCTTGTTAGACTGAACCACCCTTTGACAAGTTTAATCATGAAGTATTGTTGTTGAAGCAGTGACAAGTCGTAGATTTGAATATTGACAAGTCTTGAGTTTTAATGTTACACATGTATGTACTCTCTCTCTTTCTATCACACACACACACATACACACTCACCCACACACACATATGTATATGTACATATATACATGAATGCATAATGCATAGGCACATATACACACACTCACACTCAAGTACATACTTTCAATCCTAGATAAATCTCAAATTATCAAATCCATACATCCCTTTGTGTGTAGAGTATGGTACTGTAGCATCACCATAGCAGCAGAAGACAGTATTTCGTTTATTTCTGGTAAACAGACAACACATCCTGGTCATAGTCTGGTGCATATATAACTAGCCGGGCAGTTAGGAGAGCTCAGACTCTACAAGGTCAAACGGATCCTGAGCTTGCCTGTTTACGTGGATGTCCACCCAAAGGATCCACACCAGAATTTCAAACCTTCTTGGCTGTAGTCTATCTTTCTATTAAAGTCAGCTGTTTATGTGTAATCTGCCTGACAGACAGACAAACAAACCAACAAACACATGCAGGTGAAAACATAACCTCCTCTGTGGAGATGAGTATATGAGTCTGATTGCTATATGAAGAGATTTTGGGTGTCAAGTGGCTTCATTTGACTAGAATAGAGAGTTTACAATCAAAAGATGAGAAACAGAATCCTACAAACATCCAAGAATAGCTGGCCTGTTCATTGCCATCCTAAGGTAATATCATTCAGGTGGTATGAGCGTAGTGTCAGATGGGTCTCTTTACCCTTCTCTCCTGAGATGTGGTTCAACATTTGCTATATCACTTGAGTTTGGTTCAGACTTTGAGCCTGAAGGTAACGTGTTCTTACCTACAAGGAGACAGAAACACATACTCAAGAGACATGCACTTGGTATGCGTCTGTGTTTTTTCATAAACGAACAGCTTTGCCACATTTCACATACCTGTCCCTTCGTAGATGGAGTGTGGTGCTGTAGCATCACCATGGCAGCAGAGGACAAACTGGACGCCAGCCTGTCTGCCATCACACTGCCCGAGCAGGTGTCCATCGTGGTGTACGGCACGCGCGGCGTGAACGGCCCCCTGCGACTGCAGGACTCCAACCGTGACCTCTTCCTCCTGGGCAAGACGGACAAGTTTGAGGTGAGGAAAGGAAGTGGTTTTATAACTCAGGGTCTTGCAATTAATGATTGTGTGTCTAATTGGCTGTGAACCCTCAATATCTCATAACCTTTTTGAGTAGCTTGAATCTTTAAATGAAAGTGAAAAGAAAATAGCTTGAAGAGGTTATGTTATGGAGTGGTTACACAAAATTGCTACAACTTTTTTTTACCACCCTCACCATTTTGTGCGTGTGTGTGTGTGCGTTTTGGACTGGTTATACTGAAAAATTTGGAAACAAATCTTTGTATACAGCGTCTGTTTTTTTTTAATGAAAATTGTCTCATTTTTTGCACCCCTTCCATCAAAAGACTGCAATAACATTGGGGAAGAACTTTAGAGGATACTCTGCTTCATTTAGAACATCCACGTTGTAGGTCCAGTGTGTTACGGCACCTAAGCAGCAAAATAGTGATATGATCCTGAAAGGACTCTTCAAGCTGGATTTTTTTTTTTTTAATCTTCATTTTCTTTTCGTAATCCGAGGTCATTGAAAAGACCTTGAGATAGGGCTGCTGTTTGATTAGAATAATTACTACAAAATCTGCAGCAGATAAGTTTCTGAAGTATGAGGTATGTCTGTGTGTAAATCTGTCTAGTCAAACAGGATGTTGTAGCTGGTAGTGAGTCTGCCTAAGTAAAGAAAACAAATGTTGTGCAATTAAAATAGACGAATGTCAACATAGTAGATTTGTTGTTGTTGATAATGTGATTTATTTCATTGTATGCCGGTGGGTTTGCCTTTCAGGATGTCGTGCTGGGAGACATTGGTGACATTCGTAAACTGAGAGTGTGTGCTGGCCGAGAGGATGACGACAACCCTGTGTGGATGGTGGAACAGGTGGGGTTATTGTTTGTTGATCTTTGTGTGTGTGTGCGTGCGTGTGTGTGTGTGTGTGTGTGTGTGTGTGTGCGTGTGTCCATGTGTGCGTGCGTGCGAGCGTGCATGCATGTATGCATGCAAGCATTATGCTTGTATGTGTGTTTGCATGCATGTGTGTGTGTGTGTGTGCCTGCTTGAGTATATATGTGTGTGCGTGAGCACAAGCACGTGCGTGCTTGTGGTGTCTATAGGGACCTACCTCTCCAATGAGGAAGACAGTTCTCCAAATGACAGAATCTCTTTTTTTTTATGCATCCAGCCCACTTATGGAATGGGTAAACAGCAATTGTCCCACAAAGAAGTTATCTTTGGAGATTTCTTCTTGAGGAAAAAAAAAACAAAACTTCTGAAATATTACTTAGTCAGACACACAAAAAATATAAGTGTTTGCAGATTAGAGTGGATGCTGGTAACATACTGTCTCCTGAAATAGTTTTCTGAGTGCTGAATGAACATTTCTTTTAATAAATGTCAGGTTCAGGTGAAATAGCTGCATTCCCAACTGAAACTGACGTTTGATAATATTAATGCACTTGAAAACGTCTCTCACTAATTCAGTGTGAAGGAATGTTATCCACAAACTAGCCACATATAACTCATTTGCCTAAAAAAAAGTCATCCTTGTTACTACAGTACGACCTCCAACAGCTTGCTGTTTGGGAGAAGAGTTGGGACATGCAGTTTCATCCTGCAAAGTGCAGCACCCTCCCTGTCACGCTAAAGAGACGGCCATTACAGTGTGAATACCATCTCCACGGCCACACCCTGGAAATTGTAGACTCTGCAAGATATCTTGGAGTCACTCTACAGAACAAGATGGATTGGGACAACCATATCAACTCCATCTTGACCAAAGCCAACCAGGCCCTGGGGTTTCTCAGACGTAATTTGAAAATCAGCTCCCCTAGCATAAAGGCTAAAGCCTATAAAACATTTGTCAGGCCTCTGCTGGAATATTCGGCATCCGTCTGGGACCCCTATGAGAAACAGCACAAGGTGAAGTTAGAAAAAATTCAGAGTAGGGCAGCCCGCTTTGTGCTTAACCGCTACCAACGTACTGCCAGCATTACCAACATACTGCAGACTCTAGGTTGGATGTCCCTTGAGAACAGAAGGAAGAAGGCGAGGCTCTCCATGTTCTATAAAATCAAGAACAACTTAGTCAGCTGCCCTAGGTTAAAACAGCAGCTCCATCCTCCCAAGAAGAGAGAGCGACGAGGTCATGATCAGCAGTTCAGTCAACTAGCTGCAGACACCGACTACCGGCTAATGTCGTTCCTCCCAAGAACAATTGTGAACTGGAACTTCCTCCCCCAGGATACTGTTGATGCCAAAACCTCTGACACATTTGTGTCACTGGTTAACAGGCACCTTCAGTAGATTTCGAAATAAAGTTGTCTTGTTGCGTGCATGGATGAGTGGAAGGATGTTGCGGGCCTGAGCTGCCTACTGCAGCCTGGGGTCAGCTAGTCCATAGTAATGGATGAAAAGCGACCGTGGTAGCCTGCTGGCAGCTCCGCACTTAGCTTTTACCTTTTTTTTTTTTTTGCTTTTATTGTGTAGGCTTGTGAGTAGGTAAGTTAGGGGTGGCGGGTGTCACTTTGTGGTATGAATGTGTGTAATCTCATGTTTATGAAAAAGGAATTAGAATAGGGTGGGGTTTTTTGGTTTTTTTGTGGGTTTTTTTTTTTTGCTTTGCAGCAGATCTCCCGTTCATAGTCTCATAATAATCAGCCTGTTGATTGTGGAGACTCAACAGAAGAAGAAGACTATCATTTGAACAATAAGGAATCCATTATTTAAGTTACAGGAATTGGAAAAGGAAGAAGAAAAAAAAGAATGTCTTATCACCAGAAACAGGGAAGAAGTTGTCGTATGACTAAAAAAGAAGAGTAAACACATCACAAGAGATAGCGCATGTGGTTGACAGTGAAGACCACCACTATGTCGGCACAGGTCACGCTTGAAGACGTACACAGTCATGAAGTACTACATTTTGACTTCAGTCGCTGGGTGGGGCAGGTAGGGGGTGACATCCAGCATGAAGTACCTGTCCTGTTGCCAGGGTATCAGGCACCTGCAGGTGAGTTGACTTGCTCAGTGTGAGGGGAGAGAGTGGACAGATTACATCAGTGTTCGTTTTGGTTGCAGTTTGAAATCCAGAGGTGTGTGTCTGAATGTGTGTGTACATTTGTCTGTTTGATCTACATCTACCCGTCATTTTCATCTTCTCTTTGTCTCTCTGTCTCTGTCTGTCTATCTGTCTGTCTCCCCCTCCCCTCCCCTCTCTTTCTCCTCTCTCTTCTTGTTCATCTGTTTGTTTACTCTGTTTGTTTTTTTTTATAAATTGTTTTTGCATTTCGTTTGTCGTTTTGAGACTTCAATATCCTCTCTCTCTCTCCCCTTCTCTCCTCCTGATGTTGTTGCATTTGTCTGTTTAATCTCCTCTCTCTTCTCTCTCTCTCTCTCTCTCTCTCTCTCTGTTTTCTCTGTCTTCTCTCTCTCTCTTCTCTTTCTTCCTCTTTCTCTCTGTTTATCTCTGTCTGTCTTGTCTCTCTGTCTGTCTGTGTCCTCTCTCTCTTTTTGTCTGTCTGTCTCTGTCTGTCCCTCTTCTCATCTCCTCTCTCTTTTTTCCCCCCTCTGTTCTCTCTCCCTCTTGTAAATTCTGTCTCACTGTCTCTGTCTCACTATCTCTGTCTCACTGTCTCTGTCTGTTTTTGTGTGTGTGTCTTCTCTCTCTCTCTCTCTCTCTCTCTCTCTCTCTCTCTCTCTCCTTCTCTCTGTCACGCACACAACCCAATTTAGCACATAACTCAAACCACACACACACACACACACACACACACACACACACACACACACACAAATTCCAGTCAGTCTCAGTTTCGTCAAGAAAGACTTCACTGCAATCATCCACCTTTCCCATTTACACCACATCCCATGAGACCGCTAGTGCCAGACCAAATTATGCAAGACACATCAAAACGAAACGACTGTGGCAGATCCTGCTCTACTGTGGTTATCTCCCTCACAGTGCTGCAGTACGAGGTGAGGGTGCAGACGGAATGGGAAGGAGGCAGGTACCAACGCCGCTGTCTTCATCAACCTGTACGGGAAGAAGGAGACTCTGGCCGCCGGAGACTGGTCAAGCCCTCCCCTGGCAGATCACCCCCCTTCCAGTCAGGAAGGTTTGTCAGTGTGTGTTGGAGGGGAAGGGAAGGGACACTATCCTGTATCCCAAATTGATAGCCAAAGGGGGGGGGGGGGGGGGGGGGGCGGAATAGCTCAGTTGGTGAGGGCCGGACTCGTAATCCTGGGATTGCGAGTTTGAATTTCAGTACAGGGGATTTTTCCCTCAGAGTTAACATTGGTTCCTGACTCCATTCCCCACACAGTTTTTCTAATGAGACTATAAACCGAGGTTCCGTGTGTGAACGCAGCACAACATCTTGTGACAACATAAAATCCCATCACCAACTTTGGAAGAGAAGGCCAGTTTGGCCGTTGGTATGGATGACACGTTACACATAGCATGCACCTTCCCTGAAGATGGAGTATGGCTGCCTTAATGGCCAGATGAAAAACGGTCATACACACAAAACACCACTGCCTGTATATACAGGGAGTGTCCGCAGGAGTATCAGCCTGCGTCCACAAGAAAGAAAGAAAGAAAGAATACACCAAAATTTTGGTTAAGCTGAATGAATGGATCGGTTCCAACAGCATTAGTTGGATAATGTGACATTTGGTTGACTTAAAACAAAAAGATTTGGCTAACCTGACGAGAAAATTTTAATCTTTTCATTTGTGGGTGAATTTTTACTCCTCTGTGGTTACTTATACAGGAGTGCACATGTGGCACATGGTTTGAAGTTTGGAGAATTTGTTTTGACTCAATCTCAAGAAATGAAGGTTCTGTTTGTGTTGGTGTGTGTGGCGCTGCGCGCGCGCGGCGTGTGTGTTGTGTGTGTGTGTGTGTGTGTGTGTGTGTGTGTGTGTTATTGAAGGAGAGAAAGAGAGAGAAAAAGAGAGAGAGAGAGAGAAGTAATGAAAAAGAAAAATGAGTGTGTATCTATGTTGGTGCACATGCACTAACTTGTTCCTGAAGGAGAAGAAAGGAGAAGACTGTAGAATGTGTTTGTGGGCGGGAGACTTGCAGACATGAAGAGTGGAGGCAAAAGACTTGACGAGCTGATTAAAGCCCTTGCTTGTTTATTCCTCCATCTTCTCGTGACCCCTCTCCTAGCGCCCCCTCTATTATCTATCTCTTTAGTTATCTCCCTTTACGTAGTCTGCTACGGTAATACCACAACTCCCCCTTTTTGAGTGGGTGGACAATTCTTTCATCTATGGTATATAAATTGTATTAATATTAACAATTTGTTTTTTCTCATCATAAATCTTGTCAAAAGTTCACATCTTCTGCTCCCCATTTTTAAATTCACAAACAAACTAGTCTTTTTATGTGCAACTTAACAAGTTTAAAATTTAAAATAAATTCTCCTCATATTAACACATTTGTTTTTAACTAAACAATAAAAACAAAACCCTTGTTCTATTATTTCTTTCTCCCATGCCCTTCATAAAAGACTTAGAAGCATTAAATTCAATGTGCATAGGCAAATAGTAGCATTAGATAATAAAAAAAAAACCATTGCATGCAAAACAACTCAAAACAACTCTTTAAAAGGCAGCTTCATTCTGATATTGTTCTCCAAAACAGAAGGTTGATTTCAAAACTGGTGTTCCTTCCACAGAATGAAGGGAATTCCACCTAATTAACTAAATGAAACTGGCTCTCAACTACACTGAGCCTTAACTATGTGCAACTGCACTGAACTAAAGCATAGCTCCAACTACACTGAGCTAAGCATGAAACTTAAAAAGGCCATGAATTGCATAAGCTCTCAACTACACTGAGCTTAGCATTGTAGAATAAAGCTCTAGCTACACAGAGCTTGTAAAAAAAGAAAATTTACATATTATCCTTTTTATGTAAAACACAGCTGCTTTTGGTGTTGTAGTTTGTTGACACCGTGAAGGTGAAGATTTGATTGATCCTTCTACAAATTCAGTTTTTCTGGCTTTTTGACAGCCCTGCCACTTTTTGTGTGAAAAGCAACAGGTGATGAGACTGGTGTAGGCTTCTGTTTTGTTTCTCCTTTTGCATTGTTTCTCTGGTGTGTCCCTTCTATCGCTCTTCTGGCCTTTTGTTTTGTAATCAAATTTCTTTTTTCTTTGATGTCTGACACTGTCTACTGATGCTGAGGTTTCACCACATAGAATGGGTTGGTTTTCTTTCCTTGCCTCTGCCTGCCTAGCAATCTGCACGGCATCAGTTAATGTTAGTTTGGGTTTTGACTGAAGGTCGTTGGATAAAGAGTCATCTCTAACTCCAACTACTATTCTATCACGAATTAGCTCTTCCTTCAGTGTCCCAAAAGAACATTCTTCAGCCAGTTTATACAGTTCCTGTATAAAACTATCAATTGTTTCCGAGATCCCCTGCGTTCTCCTGTTGAATCTAGCTCTTTCTACAATGACGTTTTTTCTTGTTTCAAAGTAGTCATTGAAAGCTTTCAGCATGACGTCGTAAGTGAGATCGTCGTCATTTTTCCGAGATTGTTAAGTTGCTAATATGTCGTCAGCAACTTCCCCCATAGTGTACAGAAAGACACTTACTTGTTCTCTTTGTGTCTTGTGCTTTAAGCCTGATCCCACGTGGAATCGTTCAAACCTCTGTCGCCAAGCCGGCCATGCCGCCGGTGACCCGTTGAAAATCTTGGGTGCAGGCAAGCTGACGGGCCGTGATGATGCCATCGAACTTGCTGCACGCATGTCGTCTGCGTTCTCCGTCATCTCGAACTTCGACTCGAAGGCTCAGATGGTCGCTGCCACCATGTAGAATGTGTTTGTGGTGGGAGACTTGCAGACATGAAGAGTGGAGGCAAAGACTTGACGAGCTGATTAAAGCCGTTGCTTGTTTTGAGGCACCAGTCTCTTCGAGGCGTGGGTTCGTATCCCACCGCTGCCACCATGTAGAATGTGTTTGTGGGTGGGAGACTTGCAGACATGAAGAGTGGAGGCAAAGACTTGACGAGCTGATTAAAGCCGTTGCTTGTTTATTCCTCCATCTTCTCGTGACCCCTCTCCTAGCGCCCCCTCTATTATCTATCTCTTTAGTTATCTCCCTTTACGTAGTCTGCTACGGTAATACCACAAAGACATACAGATCTTCTTTGCAAGAGAGTGTCACAAAACAAGAATCAAGCCTTACAATAAAACTCATATGTCTTACACATATGCACATGCAGGTGGCTCAGCAGAAGAGGCTACCTGAAACAGAGGTGGAGGAATTTTTCCTGAAGTCCTATCCTGGCAAGTTCTCTACAAACTTCAAAGCTGAGACAGGTGTACTACAGTCACAGCCAGAACGCTGTATGAGAATAGAGGGGCCATATGTCCCAGAGTCGTCATCTTCTCTGATGCTTTGTCAGTACTGCAGGCTGTTAAAAATCCTCGAAACAAGGAACTCGGCTCCCTTGTCTCTGTCCTGGCCATTCTGTTGCAGTCCACTGAAAATACTATCATCCAGTGGATACCCTCACACTGCAATACATATGTCAATGAGGAATCTGACCATTGGCAAAGGAAGGAGGACAACAGCCCCAACTGGAGCAGGAAGTCTCCTTTGAAGAAATCAAAAATATTATCAAGAAGTGAAAAAAGAACATGGCTTGAGCAGCGCCCAGACTTTAAGTAACAAGAAGGATGCATTCTACCTGCTGCCCAGACCAGACCAAGTGAGCATTGTGAGACTGAGGACAGGGCACTCCAGACTGAGACATCACATGTTCACAAGATTCCACATTGGCGAGTCTTCAGGGTGCCCATTCGGTAAGCCCCAATGGCTGTGGAGCACTTCCTGCAGGACTGTCCCACACATCAAAAGCTAAGGGCAGAGACCTGGCCTGCCAACACATCAACAAGGGAAAAGCTTTATGGATCACTGGAGGGCCTCCGCCGTACAGCAGCCTTGGTCAGTGCCTGTGGGTTCCTGTCTGAGTGTACGAAGAAGAAGAAGAAAAGAAGAAGAAAATGTCTGTAGACACTTTCCCATGACATCTAAGTGCTACATTAGCCATGAAGTGTTGCCAATATACCTAACAGGCTGGCCGGCAAGAGTTTAATATGGAAAATAATCTTAGCCAAGCAAGAAATACAAAAAAACTCATCATGTATCATTCAGACATACATAATGAAAAGCTGACCTTTTTTTTTTACCCCTGTTTCAGCACTTGCATTTGTTTTAAATGCCAAATGAAAATAATTATTTTGATACTATGATGTAAAAATATGAATTACACATTATTGACTGTGCAGCCTAGGCTCATTATTGAACTGCTTGTTTCGTGCAGACGGACGTGTTTATCATTGAGGCGGTTGACCTTGGTGACCTTGAAAAGGTTGTGGTGACAAAGGGCCAGGCAAGCCGTGGCAGCTCAGTCAGGTCAAAGTTCGCGCCGGGCTGTTCTCCTCACTCAGCCATGTCTTCATCTGGAGCAAGTGAGTCTTCCCTGTGTGTGTCCTGTGCCCAGCTAGGGATTGAAACATCACTGAACAATGTATTTTGCCGAAGCACAACCACAGACCTGGTGTTCACTCTCAAAGGATAAAAACAGTTGTTTAACCATTTCTGCAGTGTATGGTTTTTTAGACTTTCGTGTGACTCTGTCCTTCCTTCCCATCTTCCCCCTCTCCACAGACTACCTGGTCACCCCACCTCACCCCTCCCTCCTTCTCAGCTTCCTCACCCATCATCCTAAAAGTCAAGTTTTGAGGGAAAATGTTTTCTTTTCTTTCATCATGAACAAATGATTTGTCAGTCTTGTGCAGGAATGCAGTGGGGTGATAAGCAATCCAGATTGCGATTTTGACCGGAGGAGTTGTCACAGTCATTGAGAGGTGTTCAGGGGTCAAATTTCATTGTGTAACTGTTTAAAGTAGGACAGGTCGTGCTGACTGAATATATGTTGAAAGATGTGTAATGTACTTGTTACTGTAGCAGTAACGTTTGTGTGTCTTTTGTCGTTGTTACTGACTGTGTGTGTGGTGGTGTGTGTGTGTGTGGGGTGTGTGTGTGTGTGTGTGTGTGAGAGAGAGAGAGAGAGAGAGAGAGATTGTATGTGTGTATGTGCCGCGCGCAAACGTGTGTGGATAGTTTGCGTGTGCATATTGCCCATCTTGTGGCTGTGTATGTGTGTGTGGTGTGTGTGTGTGTGTATGCATGCGCATATGCATCTGTGTGTGTGTGTGTGTGTGTGTTTTGTGTGTAAGTGTATGTGTGTATGAATATGTACATGTAAGATGTACATCACTGTGTGAATGCTTCACAGCAGCACTGGCAGTTTTACCTGTGTTCTGTGCAGTGCTGTGGGTGATGACCGAATGAGATGAAAGAGGTGGACATCACAATTCCAGTTATCTCCTCTTGGCCAGCGCCAGTGGCTGTACCTGCTGACCAGGTGGACGATTTACCTACCAGTGGTCAGTCCTCTTTGTGCTTTATCGTTCTTACTCTTTACCCGTTCTGTATGTCTCTTTGCTATTTTTTTGTTGCTTTATCATTCTTATTCTTTTACCGTTCTGTTATGTCTCTTTGCTATTTTTTGTGTGTATGTGCGAACATGTGTTTAAGTTCTGTAGTGTTTCTCATCTGTTTAGTTCTCTGCTGACTGCCTTTTTTTTCCATCATTTTTTCTTTCACCCCCCCGCCCCCCCCTCCCCCTTCACCACCTGCTATAAACCTTCCCAAAGATGCTGTCTTTTGGACTTTGCGTGTCTTGTCATTAAAAGCATAAGCAATCTGTGCATCAGACTGCTAGCTACTGAGAAGTTACAAGTTTAAATCCTGGCAGCAACTAATGGATGAAGGTAAAACTTTATTCAGTCACCCCATTCCGTGCCTTTGCGACAAGTTTGTCCAGTCCTATCTCTCAGCAGATCAATGTGCTCGGTATAATCCATTCTAATAGGATTGAGCCTGTCATGGAAACACAGATGTACAAAACCTACTCCTGATGGTCGGAAAAAGAAACACCTGCACTCTCTTGTTTCCGTTGCAAGGTATCGTTTTCAGATCCAGATTCACCTAAAGAGCTTAATGCGTAATGAATGACCTTCTCACCTGATTTGTTTTATTACAAATGCATGCACTGAGGATGGCATCCCCTGAAACTGGAGATTCCCCAAAAATGGAGTATGGCTGCCTTAATGGGTGGGATAAAAAACTGGTCATACACACAAAATCCACTGCCTGTCTATACAGGCAGTGTCTGCAGGAGTATCAGCCTGCATACGCAGAAAGAAAAGAAAAAGAAGGAATCTGGAGAAATAGAACACCCCCACATATAATAAAATTTTGTTTAAAATCCATACAGATTCCCCCATCTCTCTCTAATGAGAAAAAAAAAAAGAAATAAAGAGGAGGCCGTATCCAGCAAGTTAATACTGATCAATATCTTTATCAGCTGCTGTTGCCATTCTGTAATGAATGTATACATACTGACCAGTTTACATTTCAGGCGTAGACATTTTAATGTGCTCTCTTGAAGACACTGTTCAGAGGTTTTTCAATGTGAAGTGATTTTTTGTGTTTTCTTCTTCTTTTTTTCAAATGAAATTGGACTTTCGTTTTGATCTGATTGACTGGGTGATTTTTTCAAAAAAATCAGAATCTGCTCAGCTGTTTAAGAAACCTTAATTTTTCCCTTAAGGTTTCCAGTGCTTTTAAATAACAGAGTTTGATAAAACAATTTCCATGCACATATAGTCAAAGAAAATTTTCCATCCACTACAGAGAAATTACATTCATATCTGACACAGTTGAAGCTTGAATTTGACTGTTCATTTTGAACTGTCTGTCTGTAAAACACTTTTAATTCTTAGCATGGACCTGGTTGGCCTAGTGTGTAAGGTATCGCACTCTTGTTACACTGTTCCCTGTCAAGAATTCTTTTCAGAGTTAGTTGTGCAGACTCTAGTCCTCCCCTAGTCCTTCAGATGAAACTTTAAACTGAGGTCTGTTGGGTGAAGGCTTATACAAAAAAATCTTGCTTAGAAATCAAATCCATCCTGCCCTTCAGAGAAGAATAGGCCATTTGTGTTGGTGGATGATATGAAGGTAAAACACAAAATACACTGGTGTGGTGTTTTGCATCATCCCGAAGACAAAAAGATAGCTGCATTACTGGTGGGGATTAAAAGGATTGGATATCCAACATGTGGCTACCTTCATGGTGGGATTGGATGACTTGTGAGTTGATTTTAACGTGGTGACAGCCCTGATATGGCCCTTTTGTGGTCGGCTGGGCTATAAGCAACATTACCTTACCTTACCTTTAAATGATCACATACACAAAACTCTCACCAATAGTGAACCTCAGAAATCTAGCTGAGAGTGAAGAAAGAAAGAAATCTTTGGCAGCTGACTTGGCAAGACTGGGCCAGGTGAGCTACAGCATGAATTGACCCTAAGCCAGAAGAAGTGTGTCCCACCGTCATATTTTGTGTGAACTGTGCAGGTGGCCAGTGGTCGGTGGAGGTACTGACGGGAGAAAAAGGGGTGAGTGGTGAAGGGACGGACTTGGTGCTGGTCATGTGTGGCGACAAAGGAGGAGAGAGCCCCCATCCGGTTCCACTCAAAGCGTGACCGACCCTTTCAGCCGCGCCAGCCGGACACCGCTGAGGTAAGACGCTGGTTCCTTGGGTTTTTCACCTGCTGAAACTAGAAAAAAGGGAGGACTGTTTTATCCGTACCATGCTTCAGCATCTCCGCTCCTGTAGGCTTTGATTTCCTTGCCAGAGAGCAAGGCAGGGGATGGGAAGAAGTGAGGGTGTACATATGTGTAGGGAGGGATGGGAGGGCAGGGGTTAACAGCAGGTGATGAGGAGGGGTGTGAGTGTGAAGGAAAAATGATAAAATGCAAACAAAGATTTAATTTCTTTTTGTTTTACAGGTACATGTCTCACAAGAACCGCACACATACTCCATCACCACATTCATTTGAGCAACCAACCCAACAACAGTCTCCATCCTTTGATCCCAGGTCATACATCCCATACTCCAAACCACATACATCCTTTGATCCCAGGTCATACATCCCATACTCCAAACCACATACATCCTTTCATCCAGCTCATACATCCCATACTCCAAACACATACATCCTTTCATCCAGCTAATACATCCCATATCCAAAGCCACATACATCCTTTCATCCAGCTCATGGATGCATCTCCAACACCATATACATCTTGATCCCAGCTCATACATCCATACTCCAAACCACATAATCCTTTTGATCCAGGTCATACATCATACTCAACATACATTACCGTCTACACCATACTCCAAACCACATCTCTTTGATCCGGTCATACACCATACCCAACACATACATCCTTTCATCCCAGCTCATACATCCCATACTCCAAACCACATACATCCTTTCATCCCAGCTCATACATCCCATACTCCAAACCACATACATCCTTTCATCCCAGCTCATACATCCCATACTCCAAACCACATACATCCTTTCATCCCAGCTCATACATCCCATACTCCAAACCACATACATCCTTTGATCCCAGTCATACATCCCATACTCCAAACCACATACATCCTTTCATCCCAGCTCATACATCCCACACTCCAAACCACATACATCCTTTCATCCCAGCTCATACATCCCACACTCCAAACCACATACATCCTTTCATCCCAGCTCATACATCCCATACTCCAAACCACATACATCCTTGCACTACTCCATCCTTTCATCCCAACAGGGTGACAGGGGGCATGGAACGGGATTGGGGTAGGGGAACTGGTGGTTGGTAGAGGGAGGAGGATACATGGATTCACAGCTGTAAGAAGGCATGTCTGTCTATGTACATGATATGTTTGTCAGGGGAAGACGGCGAAAGGAGAAGTAAGGGTAAGGATCCTGTATGCTGTACATGTTGTGCGCTCACAATGGAATCTGTCAGTTTACTTTATTTCAACAGGTGCATCTAGCTCAGGATGTAGGAGACCTGATGAAGGTACGGCTGGGTTTTGCTGACAACTCCAAGAACAAAGCCCTCGATATTGCCAGGGTAAGGCTGGTTGAATTAGATACGTTTTTTATGGAGTTTTTTTAATTAATAATTCTCATTAACATATTTATATATCTTTTTTCCGAAAAAAAATTGTTTATTATTTATTTTTTTATAACGCACATGGCAGATTTTCTTAAAACAGGCTTTTGTGCAAATGAACATGCAAAACAAGGTGCAAGATACGGCATATACACTATACTGAGAAGATGAGTAAATTTTCAACAAGTACTCATGAATAACTGTCACAGAAAAAAAAAGCACAAACAATACCTCCTAAATCGTGGTCCAGGGCGTGACTTTGACCTCAGACTGGCGCTACGACTGAGTTATTATTGCCGTCAGTAGGATCAGAATAGCACTGCTGAACATCACTGAAGTGACTCAGGAACAGGGCAGTGTCTTCTGTGATGAGTGGCATCGTGATGAACTGATATCCAGAGCTCTCTGTGACTGTCAGTGCTAAGACTATGCGACAAAAAATTCTGGGTTTGGCAATGTAAGGGGATGGAGTGATGAGGAGAGTTCACAGTAATGCCAGAAACCAGGCACAGAAAAGCAATGCATCACACGTTCACACACACACACGTGCACGCACGCAAGCACGCACACACGTGCGCATGCACGCATGCACACACACACACACACACACACACACACACACACACACACACACACACATAAATAAATGAGAGAGCAAAGAATGAAAATGCCTGATGAGATAGTGGATGATGTGATTGTCACTTTGTCTTTTTTTTGGTGGTAGAATGGGGTGGTGTTGCATAGAGGGTGAAGGGGGGTGGGGGTTGGAACGGTAAAAACATGAATTTCTTTGTTTTATTTATTGATTAAGTGTAAATGCCTTTTTTTTTTCTTTCTTAATGTGATGATTTATACTAAATGTGAAATCTCATTTAAAGATGAGTAGCATGGTGACTTTTCCTTCTCTCTTTTCCTTCTTTCTTTTGCTTTCTTTCTTTCCTCCTCCTTTTCTTACTCTTCATGTGATTTTATTTCTTTATCTTTTTTTAATCAACAGATAAAGTTTGAGGACACTGACACCCATGACAACTTCTCCTATGTGCTGAACTCCAGGGTAGAAGTGACAAAGAGTCATGATGGTTGGGCAGAGTTTCCAGTTATCTGGCCTGCCGTTCACATCTTGCCAGGTATGTGCCATTCATATCTTGTCAGGCATGTGCCATTCACAACTTGTCAGGTATGTGCATTCACAACTTGTCAGGTATGTGCCATTCACAACTTGCCATGTATGTAATGTTTACATCTTGTCAGGTATGTGCCATTCACAACTTGTCAGGTATGTGCCATTCACAACTTGCCATGTATGTAATGTTTACATCTTGTCAGGTATGTGCCATTCACAACTTGCCATGTACGTAATGTTTACATCTTGTCAGGTATGTGCCATTCACAACTTGCCATGTATGTAATGTTTACATCTTGTCAGGTATGTGCCATTTACAACTTGTCAGGTATGTGCCATTCACAACTTGCCATGTATGTAATGTTTACATCTTGTCAGGTATGTGCCATTCACAACTTGCATGTATGCAATGTTTACATCTTGTCAGGTATGTGCCATTCACAATTGTCAGGTATGTGCCATTCACAACTTGCCATGTATGTAATGTTTACATCTTGTCAGGTATGTGCCATTCACAACTTGTCAGGTATGTGCCATTCAGGTATGTGCCATTCACAACTTGCCATGTATGTACCATTCAGGTATGTGCCATTCACAACTTGCCATGTATGTAATGTTTACATCTTGTCAGGTATGTGCCATTCACAACTTGTCAGGTATGTGCCATTCACAACTTGTCAGGTATGTACCATTCACAACTTGCCAGGTATGTGCTGTTCATATCTCTGGTATGCGCCATTCACTTCTCGCCATATATGTGCCATTTACATCTTACTGCTGGTTGCATCTTGCCAAGTATACACCATTCATATTTGAACAGGTTGTGCCATTCACATCTTGCCAGGACAGTACTACACCACAGCCCAGCCTAGAGTAAAAATAGAAATTTACATTTGAATACTTTGACCTGTCAAAATGGATTTTCATCCAGAACTCTGCCTGGGGCAAGTCCCATGTTGAGTAGTAGATTCTTTTTACATGCTGCCAACAGAACATGCGTTTGATCTCATTGGAAATGAAGAATTTTGAATATTGTATGGTCTGTGCTTGTTTTTGAGACTTGACAGGTTTTTTTTCATGCCTTTTAGACAACAATGTGTTGTGTGTTTGTACTATTTTCAAGCAGCATTGATGGGCTTAAAGTGCTCAGCCATGGTGGAGCCAAGGATAAATATGAAATATTGCTGTGTGCTTGCAGTGGTGAAGTACCGAGTGGAGGTGACCACGGGCAGTGTACCCAATGGAGACACCAAGGCTCGGGTGTATATACAGCTGCATGGCCGCATGGGAAGCACGGGGCGAAGGCAGCTGAAGAAGGCCCTCAACAACGACCACATGTTCCAGCTTGGCCAGGTCGGTGTTGATACTTGTGGTGGTGTTGGTGAAAGGCTTTTGTGGGGATGTACAAGGATGTCTAGTTTGTGTAAGTGTGTGTGTCTGTGTGTTTTTGCAATAAAAAGAATGTGTGTTTGTGATTTATTTTTGCTTTCAATCTTTACTGTAACACATCTTCATATTAGGTGATTTTAGGTAAAAACTAAGAACAGCATGTTTGTTTGTGGCTTGTTTGTGTGTGTGTGGTGTGTGTGTGTGTGTGTGTGTGTGTGTGGCCCACGCGTGCATCTGTGTGTGTGTGTGTGTGTGTGTTTGGCAGTATGTGTGTGTGAACATGCATGAGTGTGTTTGTTCACACACCTGTGCACTAATGTTCATGTATTTTTCTGTGAGCTCATGATCCTATGTTGCATTTTAACCATGACTGGGGACAATGGAAACGTCAGATCTGATGGCAAATGGGTTGTGTATCACCATGCATAAAGGCATTCATTCTGAGTGGTTCATGTCCTTCTGGAGACATTCAAAGTGAATGGTCTCATTCTCAACCAATCAGTACAGACATTCAAAGTGAATGGTCTCATTCTCAACCAATCAGTACAGACATTCAAAGTGAATGGTCTTATTCTCAACCAATCAGTACAGACATTCAAAGTGAATGGTCTCATTCTCAACCAATCAGTACAGACATTCAAAGTGAATGGTCTCATTCTCAACCAATCAGTACAGACATTCAAAGTGAATGGTCTTATTCTCAACCAATCAGTACAGACATTCAAAGTGAATGGTCTTATTCTCAACCAATCAGTACAGACATTCAAAGTGAATGGTCTCATTCTCAACCAATCAGTACAGACATTCAAAGTGAATGGTCTTATTCTCAACCAATCAGTACAGGACATTCAAGTGAATGGTCTCATTCTCAACAATCAGTACAGACATTCAAAGTGAATGGTCTCATTCTCAACCAATCAGTACAGACATTCAAAGTGAATGGTCTCATTCTCAACCAATCAGTTCTTTCATTAAGTGCAAATGGTAACAGAAACAAGTTGCCCAATAGAGAACAAAACACAAGTAATAAAGCTGTACAAAACCCTAACATCATATGAAATGTTTGAAAAATAAAGAAGCATGCTGGTATCTGTGCTTTGCCTGCACATCTCTAACTTTTGTGGTGCAGTCACCATTCTTAGGCTCTGTTATATCGTCAGTTTTTAGCAGCATTAATGGAAGACAGTTCATGTTCCTTACGGCGGAGTCCATGAAGATCCTGTTCAGGGATGTCCGCCTGATGTGATCCTTGAGTTTTTGAGAGAGATTAACATTTTTCATCTGATTTAAGATTTTACGGAAGAAAGATTTTTAATGCAATTTCTGTGCGTTTGTAGACGATGTCATTTAACGAGATGGTGAAAGTTGGTTTTTTTTTTTTTTTTTTTTTTAAAATGACTGGTGAGTTGATTTTAACGTGGTGACAGCCCTGATGTGGCCCTTTGCGGTCGGCTGGGCTTTAAGCAACATTATCTTATCTTATCTTTTCCTTGATGAAACATGTCCTTCCAAACTCACCTGTGGATCAAATGATGTGGTGTGTGTAGCAGCATTTCCAGATAGGACTATTGTCCAGTGAGCAAAATAAGTCATCTGTCACACTTGCTTTGTATGGTTACAGACGGACAAGTTTGAACTGGAGGCGGTCAGTTTGATGAGTGTGGACAAAGTGGTCATTGGCCATCACTCTGCTACTGCAGGTACCTTGTTTGTGTGTGTGTGCCTTGTGTGAATGAAAGTGATGTATTGATATTAGATTGGATGTTGTGCGTATGTTTGTGTGTGTGATTGTTTGCATGCACACGTGCGTCTGTGTGTGTGTGTGTTTTGTGGGTTTTTTTTTCACAGCTTTTGTGTTGCTTGCTTCAATTTTTTGATGTGTTTTTTTCTGCTTCACTGACAGTGTCAAGTAAATATTTTTCATATTGACATTAACACTGCATGCCTGAAAACAATGAAAAAGTGTGACAAGCACATCATGAACCCTGAGTAAACTGACAGATGGGTGCTCTAAATCTGTTCAAAGAGGAATAAATTTGTACCAGACCAAGCATATGCATATGCTGGTGAGTGACTTTCATATTAGTCACTCTCTAATGACAGCTGACTGCTTCATCTTGGGAAAAACCTGTTCACAGAATAATGATTTGGCTGCCAGTAGGCATTACCAGAAAGATGATTCATGAAAATAGTGCTCTGTGGTATCCCCCCCCCCCCCCCCCCCCCCCCTTCCCATACACACTCCCTATTCTCCTATCTCCTCCTTCAACACTCGGCCTTTTCTCTCCAACATGTTCTTTCATCTTTTCCCTTTCGCCAAATCTTTCTCTCTGTCTTTTCTCTCAGTCTCTCTCTCTCTATGCCCTCTGTCTCTCTCTTCCTCTCTCGGTGTGCAGGTTTTAAAGAGTAATATTTGAGTATTTACATTCTTCTTGCAGATCGCATGTTATTACTCAGACTGGTAATTTATCATTCAATGATTGATCTATAATCAGTAGTTTATTTGAGTTTGACATTGTACTGTTTTGGTTTTCAAAGAAAAAAAACTTTCTTGGAGGAAAAAGGAACCCCGAACAAAGGATGGCATAATTGACTTTAATGTAATGTAGCACAACAGTGACAGTGGACCTCCAGATACAAGCACGGTCACTTCCAGTTCCTACCATTGACATTTTAAGAATGATAGAGAGAGAGGTTTGTAGTCACAGAGAGAGAGAGAGAGAGAGAGGGGAGAGAGAGAGAGAATGAGCAAAGACTGAACTAGTATCAGCAGTCCTGTTTAGAGAAGATGAGCAGCTCTGAACTGTAAGGAGAGGACAGTCTGGGAGAGTTATCTTTCATGGGTGCATGCTCCCCTCTCCCCCTCTCCGACCCCCACTCCCACAAAAAATAACCCATGAATTATGTATGTATTTACTGTACTTTGAATATTGCATGTCCAACATATAAATGGCAAACAATGTGCTTTCACAGCCAGGAAGTGAAGGTAATTACGCAAGCATGAGCAGTTAAAAAACCTGACATACGTCTGTGGCACATGACTAAGTTGACATATTGCATCATAGAGAGCACAGCTTAGCATGCACATCAAAGAGACATCACTAGGGCTTCTGTTCTCATTATTGTATTAGTGCACTTGCCAGAGTTGTCCTTTACCCATACAAATTCTGCCTGTGTCGTCACTGCTGGCTGTGTGTGTTGGTACAGGAGACGGGTGGTTCCTGAAGCGAGTTGTGGTCACACCCAGGGAGACGAGGAGTGTGTCTTTGAGTGCAATAGGTCAGTGGTCAGGGACAGGGGCATGTCTTTTTTGTTTTGTTTGATACAGTATCTGAAAATTTTCGTAGATAATGAATCCATTTATTTCTTTTGTTTTTATTGATATTTTATTCCCTGTACAAGTTTGCTTACGCTTACCTACTGTTTGTGTGTGTGTGTGTGTGTGTGTGTGTGTGTGTGTGTGTGTGTGTGTGTGTGTGTGTGTGTGTGTGTGTGATGCAAAGCACAAGAGCTTGTGTAAGTATGTGATTATAGGCATATGCACAGAGCTGCTCTTTCAGTTTTGTTTTGTTTTTTGAGAAATTCTTCCAACCTCCTTTCAGGTCCATTTTCATACCAGTCAAGCTGAAAAAAATGTTTATTTTTACCTGTGTGTTCTCTGTACTATGTTTATCATCAACTTCTTGTTTATTATTTGCTGTCCCTGCTTACATTGAAGTAACTTCTTGCTGCAAATCTACACCTAACTAGGTTCAGATTTCTGTATTAAGCCAGTATGTCTATGTTGTCCCTCGCAGATGGTTGGATGGTGGAGAAGATGATGGACGCATCGAGCGGACGCTGAGTCTGATGGACGAACCAGCTATCACCCCCACACCCGACTTGGGTCCTCCACTGTTGTCAGCAAGAGATCCAAGCCCCGTCGCTTCCCCCGCTGAAACGCCAGCCCACCTCCAGCAGAAAAGGGTTTGTGTGCAATTTTCTTTTTTGGATAGCATATTTTTTTTTAAATACTTCCTGTAAAAATTACGGTTAGAAATGTTTTAGTAACATGCAATATCATGAACATCAACCGTAATGAGAGAGAAGGTTGATTTTCAGCATAAAACCAACCACATGCAAGCAAGGAAAGAAACTGTTCAGTTGATTGATTTAAACAAGATTATGCTGAATTTACAAGGCAGTCTTGGTTTACAACATTTCCATTAAAATCTTATTTTGGTTCCATGCTACACTACATGTTCCCCTTTTTTTAAAAATTTGGTGAACATATAGCTTTTTCCATCACTCAAGGTCATCGAAACAACTGATTTTGATTGAACTCACTATGCCATATAAAAGCAGAATGAGGAAGCTCACATCTGCGCAAGAGTATGCCAGACTAACCGGCAGCTTGAGGGATATCTTGACTTCCAAGCCTGGGTCCTGGCCACAGAGGTTGGAACAGATGAGATTTGTAGGTTCATCAGCCTTTGATCTCATAAAACAGCTCGGGTTTCTATCAAGAAAAATGGCACAGGCAGCTGAAAAAAGTTCCAGCAGGATCTGGTCAAGGAGGTATAGAAGTGAATTTCATGAGGCTTAAGTTTCTCAACTTGGAACAGGTGTCCGATAGCGAAGTGGGTAAGATGTCTATCTAAACGACAACACATTGAGAAATACACCATCCAGAAGTTGTTGGTTCAATTCCCAGCAGTGGCAGGAAAAAAATTTCTGCCCCCTGGCCCCCTTAGAGTGTAAGGAGTTCAAGGTCGAAACGCTTATCTGAAGAGAGTTTCTTCTCTGAAGACCTTCTGCTTTCAAGCTCTCCCTTGATTCCCTTCTCACTTGTTTATACACCATCCATGTTTCTGAAGTTTGGCATCCACTTTCCGTTGGAGACAGTTCACACAAAACCCTTTCCTTCCGATCTCAGGAGAGAAAAATAATCATTAAACTGTTACCAGTAATGTCATTTCCAGTTCTGGTTTGAAATGTGAGAGGAAAAGCTGTGCTTTAGGACTGGAAACAAATGGACAGTATTGCTGTGCAATTATGGTGTCTCGAAAGCAATTATGTGCAATATGGTACATCACCAGCAATCACCAGCAGTTGCCATTGTGGCAAAGCATGAGCAGTCCTATGCAACTTTGTATGTCACCATGTGATTATGTCCACGATGTGAGACACAAACATTTTACAGCAGATTCCATGAAAACCTTGTTCAGAGATGTTCTGCCTGACGCGATCTTTGAGTTCTTGAAAGAGATTAAACATTTTTCATCGGATCTGAGATTTTACAGTGGAAAGATTTTTAACAAACTTTCGGATGTTTTTTTAAAGTGTATTTTAAAGAATTGTGTGAATGAATGACTTGTGAGTTGATTTTAACGTGGTGACAGCCCTGATGTGGCCCTTTGCGGTCGGCTGGGCTATAAGCAACATTATCTTATCTTATCTTATGCGATTATGTCTCCTGTGTAGCAAGTCAGTGCTACGGTGGTACTTACCAGCAATTCTGTGCCATTGTGGTACATCACAAGCCATCATGTACCATTCTGGTAGATCACCAGCAATCCCTTTCTTGTGTGTGTTTGACAGCCTTGGAAAGGCTCTTGAATAATGTGCAGCTGTGGTGCATAACAAACAACCCTGTGCCATTTTGATAAATCGCCAGTGGTCCTGTGCAGTTATGGTACTTCACCAATAATTCTGTGCCATTATGGTACACGCCAGCAATCCTATATCATTTTGATGCATTTCCACTAATTCTACGCCATTTTGTCACGTCTTATGCAATGCTGTGCATTTTGTTTTCACATTACCAGCAGTTCTGTCCATTCTGTGACTTCTCCAATAATCTTGTGTCATTGTGCTACATCATTACAATCCTATGCTGTTATGATACACCTCCAGCAGTCCTGTGCCATTGTGCTACATCATTACAATCCTATGCTGTTATGATACCTCCAGCGATGTTTTGCCATTGTGGCACATCTCCAGCAGTCCTGTGCATTGTGCTACATCATTACATCCTATGTGTTATGATACACCTCCAGCGATGTTTTGCCATTGTGGCACATCTCCAGCAGTCCTGTGCATTGTGCTACATCATTACAATCCTATGCTGTTTATGATACACCTCCAGCAATTTGTTTTGCCATTGTGGCACATCTCCAGCAGTCCTGTGCCATCATTGCAATCCTATGCTGTTATGATACACCTCCAGCAATGTTTTGCCATTGTGGCAATCTCAGCAGTCCTGTGCCATTGTGCTACATCATTGCAACCCTATGCTGTTATGATACACTCCAGCGATGTTTGCATTGTGGCACATCCCCAGCAGTCCTGTGCCATTGTGCTACATCATTACAATCTATGCTGTTATGATACACTCCAGCGATGTTTTGCCATTGTGGCACATCTCCAGCAATCCTGTGCCATCATTGCAATCATATGCTGTTATGATACATCTCCAGCAGTCCTGCGCCATTGTGCTACATCATTACAATCCTGTGCTGTTATGATACATCTCCAGCAGTCCTGTGCCATTGTGCTACATCATTACAATCCTATGCTGTTATGATACACATCCAGTGATGTTTTGCCATTGTGGCACTCTCCAGCAGTCCTGTGCCATTGTGGCACATCTCCAGCAGTCCTTTTACTTTTATGGAATGTTTCCAGCAAACCTGACCCACTGTGATACATTGCCAGCAAGACTTTGCAGTTTTGTACACCATCAGCAGTTATGTGCTATTGTGGTACTTTCTCAACAATCTTGTGCTATCACAATACATCACAGCAATCCTGTGCTGTTGTGGCACATACCCAGCAATCCTGTGCTGTTGTGGCACATTTCCAGCAATCCTTGTGCTGTTGTGGCGCATTTCAGCATCCTGTGCCACGGTGGTGCATTATTTAGTAGTGCTCTGCTGCTCAAAGTAAACCACTGATGCATGTGGAATGAACGGGTTTTGTGCAGCTCACAAATGGCGAGTGTGGACGACGACAGGATCCGAACCCAAGCAGGGCACAAGCAACCAATGGTGGTGGTACTGTATGGGGACAAGGGCCACAGTGAACCACTGCTGATTGGTCACACCTCACAGCTCACGTTCCGCTTCACTGAAGGCCAGACCAGGATTTCCGGGTTTGATAGTTTGTATGGTTTTATGATTATTTGTGTTTTACCTGGGCCAATTTTTTTTATAATTTTAAAAAAATTAAAATGGCAGGCTTTAAAATTTCAGGATTTAGGAGATAGAATCCATGTGCCAAGAATGCACTGTCTTCTTGCATGCTTGTGTGCTTGAGTTCACATATACTTAACCTATGTGTAATATGTAAATGAATATGCACATCATGTTTTGTGAACTATGTGTAAGTATTTAAATGATATACACATCATGTTTTCAGTATGACGGATTGATAACAGAATTAGTACTGCTCCCGCTTATTGTTATGACTTAATCTTTATTCCTGTTTTGGGTTGTCTTGGAATTGGCCCTCTTAATATGTATATTTGCTTTCAGAGCGTGTTGGTTGCTTTTGATCACTGCCCCTCTTCTGTGTCCTGTTTGGGGGTCTTCTCATTTTCCTGATTCCATACATATGTTTATTCATTAATGTCTTTTGACATGTGGATACTAGCAGGCATCTTTATTACTTTATGCTTTGTGGTTGCGCTTAGTGAGGGAAAATGTGGACTAATCCAAACACCTTCTGGTTTGGCATTGGGAGGCAAACCCTAGTCAATGACCATTAAAGGTTGGTAATACCGTGTTAAGGGCTTTAGGGACTGCAGAAGCATTCTTATTTGGGTTCGTTGCCTCCCTCTTCAGGTGAAAGCATTTCCTACCATCGTTTTTTATATTCTTGCACTTGTTTGGACAGGTACATATGAGAGAAAGGAATTTCATTTCTAAAAGTAGTTTTACGATATACCTATCCATCCAAGTACTTAAAAGCCCTCCTCCTCATCACTGTGCTGGAAAACTGAGTTGAATACTCGTTCTCAGACATAATATTGCTCATAAAGGTTGATTATTCAGTTGGCCCATCTAGAGTAGGAGGCATCCTTAACTCCCTTGCTGTCCCAGCTTTATTTTTGAGGATCCTGATAATATTGCAGTGTTCAATACCAAGTAGGGAAAAGGCACTTGTTTGCACTGGTAAGTATACTGTATAACTGCTTTTGGTTGTAAAAATTCCTACTTTTAATTACCCAGAGGAAAAAAAAACATTAGTCATCAATCTGGCATGAATAGTCAATAACAAACGTAATGATGATGGAACTGTGCTGATACACTGGTTGGTTTCAGGTGGAGACAGACGTTGATGTGGGCAAGGTGTACAAAGTGCGAGTGGGGTTCGCTGCTGAAGGCAAGGAGCAGATGTGGTACTCTGACTTTGTGGAGGGCCCATCCTGGTTCCTGAAAAGGGTAAGTCTTCATTGTTTTGTTGTGCTGGCCTTTGTGTGTGTGTGTGTGTGTGTGTGTGTGTGTGTGTGTGTGTGTGTTTCATTGCTGTTTGAAGTTGGGTTTTGTTCAGAGCCTGTCCTGATGTCTAAAATGAAGAATAAGTTTGTATTGTTTAGTCATCATTTTTGTTATTTTCTTACAATTCTTTATTCCATCTTGGGCTATAAGCAACATTATCTTATCTTATTTCATCTTTTGTTTGTATTTAAAATGTATTGTCTGGGTAGAGAGGGGTGTGTGAGAGTGAATACTGCATTTTTCAAAATATTCAGAGTGTGCCTCGTGTGAGAGTGAATACTTCTTTTTTCAAAATATTCAGTGTGCAGTTGAAGGAAACATTTTTTCCTTTTCATCACACAGATGAAATCTGTCATGGTTTTGGACAAATGTGTGTGTGTGTGTGTGTGTGTGTGTGTGTGTGTGTGTGTGTGTGTGTGTGTGTGTGTGTGTGTGTTTGCGCACGCACGTGCACATGCTTGTACGTTTATGTTTACTTTCCTTACAACTGTGGAGAGACTGAGCTTGCCAATCGTGTAACAGTTTAGATGTGTTAATGATGGCCCTGGTCAAGTAAAGTCCATACATGTTACAGTTACGCATCACAGAACAATTTTTGCAACTCAACATTCTTAAAGCTGTGTGCCTTCTAGTTTTGTTAAATCATACTCTTCGGTGTGGTTCATTCTTTCTTGTCAGCTGTTGATTTATTTATTTTTTTTGATTTTTGAAAAGTTTTGTAGTTGTTATTTAGCATGGGTGCCAAGTTGTTTATGCTGTTCCAAAATGCTGCTTTCAGCTGAAGATAGAAGAGGTGAGCAGCGGTCATCAGTATGTGTTTGAAGCCCAGAAATGGCTGCGTGTGGACAAAGATGGCGACCACTGGAGAGAGTTCCCTGTCTACCACAGACGGGAGGAGGACATGCTTCCAGGTGAGGCAGTTCTGACAGACATTGATGATAATAGTGATGATAATAGTAATAATGATAAAATTGTAATTATGATGATGATGATGAACATTTTCTTTTTTTTTTAGCTTTCCCAGAAGTTAGAGTGTGGCTGCCGTAATGGCAGGATTAAAAAAAAAACGGTCATACACGCAAAACTCCGTTCCATTTATCGGGTAGATGGGATTGATCCTTGCCTTTTTTTTTTAAATTTAATTTAATTTAAATCTTTTTTTTAAAATATTTTTTTAAATATTATTATTTTTTTAATCCTTGCCTGTCTATACAGGGGGTGTCCGCAGGAGTATCACCCTGTGTACGTAAAAAAAAAAAAAGGAACATATTTTTTAGCAAGATCCTTACAAGAGCCTTAAATGTCACAAGTTGACAAGAACCTATTTGTAAGCAGACAACCGGCGATTATCTTCAGCCATAGTATGCTCATAGAATGAGCATAAATAAATAAATCCTCTGAAGACAAATGTGGCTGCCTACATGTTGAAGTGATAAAGGAAATATTCTCACCCTATAACTTGCACTCAGTGACCTGGGAAGCAACGTGTCAGGATAACTATAGCAGGTGAGCTGAGAAAAGTCAGCTGGAGAAGACAAAGATGGCATAACTGCCATCAGCAGCAGTTCTTGACAACCCATCTCATCTTGAGGGACAATTACCTGATGTTGGAAAGAAAGGTAGCTGAATTAGCCCCCGTCCTGCGCTCAGTACATACTCTTTATGTCCATCTTTGGCCTGGTAAATTACTGTAAAGGTATAGAGGTAACATCCCCAATGCATGCTGTTTTACTTTCACTCAGCATTGCACAGAAGCGGTTTCTTGGCCTCTGCACAGAGCTTTCTTTTGTGAAACAAAAGAACCATGGAAATTGAAGCAGGCAATCTTACTGATCTGGTTTAAAAAAAAAAAAAAAAAGTTCAATCCACCCACACAGCAACTGCAAGCTGAATGAAGACTTGTTCTGTTTGTTTCTGTTTTGTGCTTAGGGTGTTTTTTTTCTAACTTGAGTTTTATGAAATCTTGACAAGTCATTTCTCTGTCTCTGTCACTCTGTTAGTTTTAAATCTTTACTAAAGAGACATTTTTTTTTAACCATCTCATTCAGCCAAAATGCAAGGAACAGTACTTTTCAAACACAGCAGAAGTCTGTATTCAGCTTTTCCCTTTTTGTCTGTCTGCCTTGTTTCTTTTGACTAATAAGTATTTTTTTTTGGCTTGCCTTCATTAGCAGTAAGCATAGAAGGAAAACAAAAAGGCAAATGAGGTATATTGATTTTCTTGTAAATTTTTTCAGCACACAGGTTGCAAATTGCATTCACTACAAAAAGGTTTATGCATACCCTATGATCTCCTTACGAACAAGCTAACCAGTAGGCAAATACACTGGATTCAATTTCCATACCAATGCCTATGTAAGCTTGCATGCGCCATCCGTATCCCCATTATCACACAAGCATATATGCATGTGTGCCCTGAGTTCCTGCATTTATATTTAACACACAGACACACACATCACTGTCAATGTTTCCAGTCCTCACCCACGCGGCGTCTTCGTTTTTGTTGTTGTTGGCATTACTGTGGTTTTATCAGTGATACCACGTTGTTAGACATCATTCAGTTGATATAAATATTTGATCTGACTTTTTTTTTTCATCATAAGGTTGATTTCTTTATGTATGTATATGATCATCTGTCTATTTCGTATGTGAACATGATGAATGGGGATGTTGTTTTGTCCATCTTGACAGTCCATGACTACCAAGTGGAGGTGTTCACCGGTGACAAGTTTGGTGCCGGCACCGATGCCAACGTGTACCTGCAGATCTTTGGTGAGCGTGGGGACACAGGCAAACGTCACCTGCATGGCACCAAGACAGAGGGCAAGATGTTTGAAAACGGCATGGTGAGACCTGTGACCCATGCTGTGTTAGCCCCGTTGTCCTTCACTGCATTGTTGGGTGCTGTTTAGAGGCCTGTGTGTTTAAGTGTGTGTGTGTGTGTGTGTGTGTGTGTGTGTTTGTGTATGTGTTTGTGTGTGAAAAATGAATCCTCATCAGTTTTTACTAAATTGTTTTTATGGTCACAGTCTTTTAGTTGTAAGATCTACAGATAACAAACGGAAGTAAGAAAACCTGTTAGCAAAGAATGAACATGGTGCCCAAGATGGTAGGTAACTCTAGTTTTGCTTTAAGCATATAGAAATTGCACCCCTCTGTCAAGGGCTATTATATTTATCATGTGGAGGACTGTATTGCATGATACAGGGGTGTACATTGTGTTGGATTACCTTACTGAACATACACTAGAAGCTGCAAACGCTAACATTTATCAGCACAGACTTTTTTTTAAAAAGGGCAAATCAGCTGCAGTCCACACAGTTCATGACATAGAGTTCCAAGATTGCACAGAAACATTTGTACCCCTTAAGTACGCAGGTGGAGAGGAGTGCAGAATAGAGGTTGAAACATTTTGTGTGTTTTGTGTGGGTTTTTTTTTTTCTTTCAATAGGATAGATGGGTGGAGGGTTCTTCATTCCACCCCACTCCCTGAAATTTCACTTTTGCTGTGGGCATGTGTGCATCCTCCACTGATTCCATGGAAGCCTGTGTTTATTTTATTTTTTTTTTTTTTTGGTCCTCCAACCTCCAATTTTTCTTCTTTTTTTTTTTGGTCCTCCAACCTCCAATTTTTCCTCTTTTTTTTTTTTTTGCTTTTCTTTCTTTCTTTCTTTCTTTTTTTCTTTGTTTTGTTTTTAACAGTGGGGCTTCCATTCTCCTACTGTCTCCCACAGTCATCACTTGTTTTCGTCACACTGACTCGCACTCACGATGCCTTGTCTGTGTGTTTTTTAACAGGTGGACATTCTCTTGCTGCTCTTAATGTTATAGCGTTTGATACAAACAACCCTGTGTTTCAGCACGATGTGTTTGTGGTGGAGGCGGTGGACCTGGGCAGGCTGAACAAAGTGAACATCAGTCACGACGGCCTGGGAGCAGGGTCAGGCTGGTTCCTGGACAGCATCACTGTCAAGAGTGGAACGAAAAAATTTGTGTTCAACTGCGAAAGGTGAGTGGGAAAATGATGATAAAGTGAGAAGGAAAATGATAAGGGATGGATTTAGATATAATGGGGGCTGATTGTAGCCAGCAGGCTTTTTATAGAGTATGTGGGTGTGGATGTTGTGAGTTTATTCAGATCAACAGCATTCAATTTGAAATCTGTGTTGTAGGCTTGACTCCTTGACTTCAGTATGTTTTCTTGATTGTGTGGTGCTGATGAGTGACCCATTAATCAAAAGTAAGACTAGACTAGCTATCATTAAAGATGGTCATTTTGCATGTCACTCATTCATGCATCATTCTTTTGTGAAAAGTGGTCAAATTTGATTTCTGCAAATATTGGTACTCTGCTTGATCAGTTGCAGATCAGAGGAAGATGACCTTACAGCGTACTAAGAATAGAGTGAGAAAAATGTATAGATAGGCTTCTGCTAGTGTAGCAGGCGCAGGGGTTAGAATTTAGGAGACCATTTCATACAGTGAAAGCTTTGTGTAGGGACTTTTTTTCATTTTGCCATGACGACAAGCATGCGGTGACTTCATGACTGCAGATCATCACTACATTACTTGGAACTGTGTAACAGTTTAATTTAAGCTTCAAATCAAGCTTGCATCACATTGACAAAAGTCTAGGCCAGAATATGATATTTGTTTGGTTCACTGAATTGCTTTCTGAGCCGTATCTTGTTATGCTTAGTAATACTTTTTCAGGAGTATCTGAATAGTTTTTAGTAAGCTTCTCCAAGATGTTTACTGTGACAGATGTCATTCAACTGGGGTTTAGAAAAAAAATCAGGGGCTAGATCATCTTGTTTGCTGTATATGTGGATGAGTTGTGTATTAAAGGTATTTTTTTCAACTGGACTTTTGTGTTCTCTGTATAATTCTCATGGAGTTATTTACTTTTTTTTAAAAATGGAGTTGATCTATTTGTGTTAAATGGCTGCCACTGCCAGAACTCCTGGGATGATCTATACTTGGTGCTGTGGTTAACTAGCTTGAAGATTATATCTCCTTTGCTGCTCTCTTTTTTCAAGTTTGAGAGGTTGTTTTATTTTATCTTTTTTATTTTTATTTTTGACGCTGTTGTTTTGATGTTTGCAATGTGTTATCAGTCCTAAAGTGGCCAATGACGGTTGACTGGCCTCTTAAAACAACGACAGAGAAAATAATGTTAATGGTGGGGGTCTTCCTCTTTCCAACAGGTGGCTGGATGTGGATGAAGATGATGGTGCCATAGAACGAGAGCTTCCTGTGTCGGGGGTCATCACCGAGGAGACTCAGGCTCCTACAGGTCTGATTTTTCTGTTCCTGTATACCAGGGCTGTGAGCCATGCCTTGATACCAGGGCTGTGAGCCATGCCTTGATACCAGGGCTGTGAGCCATGCCTTGATACTAGGGCTGTGAGCCATGCCTTGATACCAGGGCTGTGAGCCATGCCTTGATACCAGGGCTGTGAGCCATGCCTTGATACCAGGGCTGTGAGCCATGCCTTGATACCAGGGCTGTGAGCCATGCCTTGATACCAGGGCTGTGAGCCATGCCTTGATACCAGGGCTGTGAGCCATGCCTTCTAGGTTGATTTAGGAGATGGGGGTTGGGGAAGATGGAGAAGAGAAATGAGGGAGAAAAGTTGGAATTGAATCAAAGGTTTGTAAGTTTCCTTAGAGGAGTAGTTGATAGAGAATTTTTTTTCTGTGCGCTATTTTGTTTTGATGGTAGAATGGCGTGAATTCATTGATGAATATGTTGCGTGCCCTTGCTGCTATATTGTCTGAAAAGTTTGGAGGGCAGGTTTTGCATTATTTTGAATGTCTCTGCAGGATTTTTACAATTCATTTTTCATCAGCACTTTAGCTGCCACTGGCCAGGAAAGTCTGGAAACATATGATAGATCACCAGCAGTCCTGTGCCATTGTGAAGGTCACCGGCAGTCCTGTGCCATTGTGAACATATCACTGGTTATCTGACACAAAGTAAACCTGCCATACTGACACATGTGGAATGAACTGATGTGTGCAGGTTACAAGTGGCAAGTGTGGACGACAACGGGCTCTCAGCCCAATCAGCACCTACGTAGCCCAGTGGTGCTGGTTCTGTATGGGGACAAGGGTCACAGTGAGCCGCTGCAGCTTGGTCACACCACACAGCTTGCCAAAGGAAAGACCCAGGATTTTGAGGTCTGACATTTTATGCGCTAGGAGACGAGGCTAGCTTTTGAGAAACAGTGTTGGGGGAAGGGAGGTGTGTGTGTTGGTGTGTGTGTGTGTGTGTGTGTGTGTGTGTGTGTGTGTGTGTGTGTTTGGTTTGCTTGAATGAACAATTCTGTGCTGCTAGTATGCATGATTGTTTGCTGAGAATGGAATGCACCTGGTGTGCAAGGCCAAAGTTCATATGCTGTCAAGTTTTATCATGCCTTTTGGTTGAGATCTTCTGTCAGTGATTGAGAAAGAATTGAAAGTGTATCTGAAATTAGCCCAGGAATTATGTTAAAAAAAAAAAGTACAGTAACTTTTTCTCCATAAAAATTTTTGTGTGTGATAAACAAATGTTTATCGTGCTTGTTTATTATTAACTAGGAACTGGTTTAGAGAAAAAAAATGAAACAAGTTCTTACTTGCATAAACAGATGATGATGAAACTCTGTGCACACATTGGCTGGTTTCAGGTGGAGACAGACGTTGATGTGGGCAAGGTGTACAAAGTGCGAGTGGGGTTCGCTGCTGGAGGCAAGGAACAGCTGTGGTACTCTGACTTTGTGCGGAGCCCTTCCTGGTTCCTGGAAAGAGTAAGTCTTCATCGTTTGGTGGTGGGGTTGTCTTTTCACTCTTTGAACGTGAGATTTGCTTTGGAGCCTTTCCTACTGCTTAGAATTAATTGTTTGTTATTGATGTTGATACCTTCATTTTTTATGTTTTGTTATTGTGCTATATTGTGTGTATGGAGGGATATGTTATGAGCTTATTGCAGTTAGCGCATGCCTGTGTGTGTGTTTTCATTTCATGTTCATTTTCACAGAGCTGCTGATCTTGCAGTGATTCAGATATGGTAACGGTAAACATGGCTAAAGAAAGTTCACCTGTGGGGCTGTTTTATGCATCACAAAGTCTTCTCTAACATTAAACAAACTTTACAAAATATGCTTCCTTTTTTTTCTTGACTCATGCTGTTAGAAATAATTCTCTTCTAATTTTTCATTTATCCTTTTAAGTTTTGATCATGCATGCAGAAATGGCATTTGTTTTTTTTTTCTTAATTCTTCTGATGCCCAGTTCTTAACACTGTTCCCGTAATGCTGGTTTCAGTTGAAGATGGAGGAGATGAAGAGCGGCCAGCAATACGTGTTTGAAGCCCAGAAATGGCTTCGTGTGGACAAAGATGGCGACCACTGGAGAGAGTTCCCTGTCTACCACAGACAGGAGGAGGACATGTTGCCAGGTGAGGTGTCTCCGACAGACATCAATGATAGCTATAATGATGATGACAGAGCTTAATCTAGAGCGTGGGATTGGTACAATCCCCCGAAAATCTGTTCCTTCCCACAATTATCGAGTCTTAACGCAGGCAGACTCCTGCACAGTTACAGGACTGCCCGCCCTGTTCACTGATCGTTGCAGGCGCTCGTTTGTTGATTGCTTGAAAAACTGAAACTAGGACTGAGCAGGAGCAAACGATTTCTTGATATTTCATTGGCTGTTAGTGTAAATCAACCAATCGGTGGCGTTCATCTCCTCCATCTCGATCACCGATGAGAAGTAGCGAGAGTTTAAGGCGCCATATTGGATATTTTCTAAAATGAACCGTGCACTGACCCTATTCGACTTCGACTTTCGTTGAGGAAAAGTGAAAAAAAAAGATTCTCTGCCATGCGAGGGTGGAGAAGATCATGAAGAAACCGCGACTACATCCAAAAGCTCGGAGAAGCAGCCCGAAATTAGTGCCAGTGCAAGGGAACACCGGTTTCAAGACGATTGGCTGAAGAAGTGGCCCTGGAGGGGGGGGGGGGGGGGGGGGGGGGGGGAGTGTCCCCCTTTTTTTTTTTTTTTTTTTGCTGTCCCAACCTCTGCGCCACCTCAGAGGCAGTGCACCCACGCCGCTCATTCCGACACCCCGTCCACAGCCATAGCCCGGCCGGCCCCGCCGCAGCCCCGGCACCAGCAATCCACAGGGAGCAGCCAATGTCAAGTCGTCAAGAGGCAACCCACCGGAGGAGACACTGCACTGCTGCCGAGTCACTTCAGTGGTGTTCAGTGGCGCCTGTTCTGATCTAACATACGCAGGACACCACCTACTAAGCCCCTACTGACGACAATAATTGCTTAGTCGCGTAGCCGGCGTGAGTGAGCTCTCCCTCCGGAGGGCGCCACCACGTCCGTCCAACGACAGCCCCCATGGACTCGCCGATACCGGTGACCCCGACGGAAGCAAACCAAGGCCACAGACGTGGAGAGCACATCGAAATTGAGGTCACCATGAGAGCAGGGCATGAAGGGCCACAGAACTTGAGACATTTTTTTTTTCTTTTTTTAATGCTGATCAATGGTAATGAGGATGATTAAGATGATGCTACGGATTTCCATTTCGGTCTGAGACTACATGACAGGGCTGTACTCTACGCTTCCTTTCATAATAATCCTGGCGTCAACCAGGCCCGAGAGATACAGGCACCTGCAGTGTTGGTCAGGAAATTTGAGCAACACTCTCAGAAACGCATCCATTAAGTGGATGAAACTCGACTGTGTGGTCCCAGTCTTCCCAACTGAGTCCGCAGCAAACTCAACTCTGGGTAGGAGCCGGTCGGGCAGAAAAAACCCACATGACTCTGATGGGATTCGAACCCACGACCTCCCAGCCGGGAGTCTGCGACGCTAACCACTTCGCCACGGCGGCTGATGTCAGTCCCCCTTATTTTGATATGAGGGGGGGACTGCCCCCCTTTTAAAAAAATCCTAGATTAAGCTCTGTGATGATAATAATTCTAACAATAATAATAATTATGGAAATTCTACATTGTACACCCTGCAGGAGCCATGAACGTTAAAGCTTGGCAGGAACATATCTGTAAGCAGAAAACACCATGTCATGTGGCTTTGTCTTCAGCCACATAAGTTCTCAGATAATGGTCTTTCTTCTTCAGAAAAGGAGTTGAGCCCTCTGAAGACAGATTCTGTTTGCCTGTGTGTTGATGTGAGAACATAACAGCTCTGCACACAAATCTTTCACTCAGTAAATTTCACTCAGCTACCTGCCACTAGCTTGTGAGGGTGTGTGTACCAGGTAATTTCCAGAGTGTTCAGTTGGAGAAGGCAACTAAACAACAAAGAAAGAAAGTTTAATTACGTAAGTCTGCTTGAACGCTGTCTGTCTTGAGATACCATGGATGAAAACATGCCACTGGTGAAGTTAAACAATAAGTTGGTTTGCAGGATCTGCTGATGGAGGTAAACTTAATTGATATACATTCTGTAACCTCCATGCGGAGGATCTGCTGATGGAGGTAAACTTAATTGATATACATTCTGTAACCTCCATGCGGAGGATCTGCTGATGGAGGTAAACTTAATTGATATACATTCTGTAACCTCCATGCGGAGGATCTGCTGATGGAGGTAAACTTAATTGATATAC
>CM031600.1:31739240-31781740 GCA_018398815.1 Conus ventricosus | reverse complement strand
AATGGTACTACCAACAGCACACTTTAATTTGAATTTGCCGATAGAAATAGTAGTAGTGATTGGAAATGAAGTATTATTATAATTATGATAATTGTTTACTTATTACTGTTAGGCCTACTACCATTACTGTTATCAGTAGTGTTATTTGCTTGTAGTAATTATGTTATCCTCTACGTTTCCCTTTAATTTGGCCTACGTTGCTCTGCATGCAACCATAGTACATATAAAATGTAGCAACAATGAAGAAATATGTGTGTATACAATGGTGTAAATACGACCCCTTTACAAATGCCAACTTTTCATTCACAAAGATGCTTCCCAATGTTTGACCCACTTCGGCTTAAAAGCACATCACAGCCAACGACGCACGCACGCACAGGCCGGTCGCAAAGTTCTGTCAGAAAGTTTTAAACACATGCTTAATTATGGTACTCACAGAGCTGATCGAAATGCCAGTTTTTGTCACATTCTCAAGTACTCACTGAACTATTGCTGACACACAGAAATTATAGTCTAAAAACAACTGTACAGTAAATATAACTTAATGATGTTGCACCAGTCTCGAAGCGTCCACTGGCCACACACACACACAGCGTCTTCGCTGAGAACAGAATGCGCGTCTGAAAGTGCGGTGGCTGACTGGTTACTGCCTAGCTGGGGTCAAAAGGCAAAGCGTTGAACGAACTAAATGCAGTTGCTCTGAGTGTGCTGGCGTCGCCGTGGGCTGTAAACACCGTGAGTTGACTTGATTCTGGGGTTAAAACTATTGACCTGCTGAAGGAAAAACCTTCATAGATGATCGGAAATGAAATGAGGTAGGGAACAGTAAATAATAAACAGTAAACAAGTGGGGTATGTTTTGCTCCCATAAGGAAACCCAACACAGAGTAACTTTTATTCAAGACTGGCACAGCCTTTTAAACTTGAATAAAGTCAGACAAATACATAGATGAACAATCTAATGGTGGGGGAAAAACAGCGCAGGCCAACAACTGAACTGTCTTCATAGTAATGACCTGGCAAAGATTTGGACTTAAGGAGGGAGGGGAGAGGGGAGTTTGAAGATGGAGAAACTGGGAACATGAAATTAAAAAAAAAAAAAATAAATAAAATAAAATAAAAAAAATTAAAAAAAAAAAAATATGTTACAGATATAAAAACTCTTCACTAGCTGCATAAGGGAACCATCGCAATCCCTTTTGAAGGCAGATATATTTGTATTGCCTGCTCCGAGGGGCTCGGAGCAGGCAATACAAATATATCTGCCTTCAAAAGGGATTGCGATGGTTCCCTTATGCAGCTAGTGAAGAGTTTTTATATCTGTAACATATTTTTTATTTTTTTTTTTTTAATTTCATGTTCCCAGTTTCTCCATCTTCAAACTCCCCTCTCCCCTCCCCTCCTTAAGTCCAAATCTTTGCCAGGTCATTACTATGAAGACAGTTCAGTTGTTGGCCTGCGCTTGTTTTTCCCCCACCATTAGATTGTTCGTCTATGTATTTGTCTGACTTTATTCAAGTTTAAAAGGCTGTGCCAGTCTTGAATAAAAGTTACTCTGTGTTAGGTTTCCTTATTGGAGCAAAACTACCCCACTTGTTTACTCTTCATAGATGATTCTGAATTGGTGGCTTAATTGGGAAGCAGTTTCCAGTTGCTGGCCTTTCTCAGATGCTATTTTCATTTTGCATTGTGGTTCAGTGTATCTTGTCATTCATTGCATTGCAGTTACTGTATGTATGATTGTATGGGATGGCATTTTCAATCAAACACTAGAAGCAATGTACATTAAAAGATATAAACATAGAATATTTCAAGGTGATTTATTCTGCAGACTAAAACAGATTATTGAAAAGATTCAAAGTTCACATATTTAGTACATATGTGACATGTAAATGACGTTTGCGGTCAAAGGGAAACAACTTCACGTATTAGTTCCTGGAGTTGGCAACTAGACACAGGGGTGTTATTCCCCTTCCGGAAGTGACCCAGTTGTTTTCAATTTTCGGCTTGGGTCAAGTTAGGGCTCTTTGGTTTAGTTTTTAGTAGTTTATTATTAGTTTACTAGATATATTGACAGTAATAACAAATAATAGAGTAGTGTAGGGCTGTAAGTAAAGAGTAAGTACAAAATATTTAAAACCTAAAAGAAAGCTACCATTCTGGGTGAGAGTTGCTAGCGATTGGCTCCTCAAGGAGAATTACATCACCGGTGCCATACGCGTCTCCTGAATTTTGGCGCCAGTCAGAAGGCTCCTGACCCCCTCAGATCAAGACACATCCTATTCCAGTCTGTCTGCGGCTCCAGATAGCTCGGTGGGTTTTTGTTTTAGGTAGGGAATCTTCTGAGGGGAAAATTTGAAAGTTAATTGGGCAAACATCATTTCGGCTCGCCCATTTAGTTAGGGACGTAGGGTTCTTATCATTGTATACATGTCCTCATCACCTATGCCCCCACAACAACATTTGGGTAATAAAAGAACTGGAATTTGGAGCTCTCTCATGTGGTCATTTGAATGAGAGATGTACAAGGGGGAAGCGACAAGCATTGAGACAGGGAGCAAGTGACACCCTACCCCCCCCACTCCGTAACATTTGGCGCTGCGAGCAGGATGGTGATGGGGACAAAAAGAAGTTAAGAAAAAAATTTCAGACTAGATAAACCCACCGAGGCTTCACAGACGACCCGGGCCCCGATGACTGAGACGGGAGAAGCCATACGGAGGGCCGTGATGAACGCTAGGGCTTGGAGACCCTAGGGAGGACCAGACTGCTGGGCGAGGACCATCAGTCCAGGACAAGACGGCACACCGGCAGCCCAAGACGAGGCAGCACCACCAGCCCGTGGTGATACACTTTGGATTTGGATTTGCATTAACAAAAACCCAACAAATGAATTCTCTGTGGAACATTGATCTTTGAAATGTTTTTTTTCTTTTCATGAGCAGGAAAGGTGTATGCCTTGAGTGACATTTCCAGAGGAGGCAAATTTTGACCTTATGATTTTTTTTTGACTTCAATTGAAATTCCTATGTTCTCACAACTTGTGACAGATGTGTGAGCCCTTAGCGAGTGGGTACACTTCATTATTGGGGTGTTTTGTTTTCTCTAGCCCATAGTGCTCTCAAAGTCGGGGAGCAGTTGGATGCATTTGGCTGTATGGTTTTTGGTTTGGTTGTTTTTGTTTTTGTTATTGGAAATGTTCTGTTCTGTTTCCCGTCTTTTATGACAGTGTGGGGTATTTTTTGTGTGTGGGGTTGTTGTTGTTTGTAACATTCCAAGTATTTGGGTGTTGTACCATTGGTAGTATTTTTAAAAAAGAAGAAAAAAAAGGGTAGTTGTCAAGATGTCGCAAGAGCGTGAAAGCGCATCTGCATCCCCAACGATGCCTAACTTACAGGCAGAAGTTGGAAGATCCCCAGGACTAGGGAGAGGGATGATGATTAGTGGTGGTCTTGGGGGGATGAGGAACCACAGCCCAGGCCATATGAGTGGGTTAGTGGAGGAGGTCGAGAGCCTACGCAGGCAATTAGAGGAAATGAACTCTCGGCCGCAGAAGGTTGTGGTGACTGGGCCCAAACAAAAAGTTAGGAAATTCCACGGGGAGCCAGAAGTAGATGTGGGGTACGTAGTGGAGAATTTTATAGAGGAGGTTAGGGTATTGCTAAGAGGGGAGGAAGATAGAGAGGAAAGGAGGCAGCTGGTTCTCAGCCATCTTGAGGGGGTGGCAAAAACGGAGAGTGATCTGCTATGCCAGCCGCACGCTACGTCCTACTGAAAAAAACATGGACAACTACAGTTCAATGAAGCTGGAGTGACTGGCATTAAAGTGGGCTGTCACCAAGAAGTTCCGGGGATACTTGATAGGTGCCAAATTCGTTGTCTACACTGACAACAACCCCCTCAGCTACCTCAAGACATCCAAGTTGGGGGCGGTGGAGCAGCGCTGGGCCGCTCAACTGGCAATTTTCGATTTCGACATCAAGTATCGCTCCGGAAAGTCGAACGTGAATGCGGATATGCTCAGCAGGTATCCGTTGGAAGCTACAGGGGAGGAAGATAGAGAGGATGAGGAGACGTGGCCAAGGAGATCAAGAAGGGCGAAGGTGCATTCAAACCCTTACAGATTACCTCAGGTGGTCAAACATTGATGTTTTGTTGTTTCATAGTTGATTTGTTTTTTTTGTTGTCGTTGCATACCAGTGGCTCAGGGTCTACAAGTGCTGAGGTGTGCTTGTTTCATGATGTTTTCGGCTGTACAGCAGGCCATAACAGTTTGGTCTTTTTGGTGTCGTGTTTAATATTCCACAGAGAGAATGCTGATATAGGCATATATATATATTTTCATGATCTGTTTCATTTTTCTAATACCAACACTTGGAAGAGGTGAAGTTGCATTTTCCAGGGATTTCTGGTAGCAACTATAGCCTTGTGTTTTGGTAATGAGGACCTATGGTTTTGCGTTCTCTGAGTGCGGTTTGGGTGGTAGGTGAGTGTAGTCCCTGGTGAGTGGGATCTGTTTATGCGGTGTGCATTGGTATTGGGGTGTCGTGCCGTAATCACCAGATTTGTTGGCTTGGTGTTCAGGGTGGTACGGACAGTTGGCATTGATATGTTTGTTGTTTGGTTGGCGTAGGATTGAGTGTCCTCAGGAGCGGACATTTCACAGTCGGGGAGAGTGTGACATGTAAATGACGTTTGCGGTCAAAGGGAAACAACTTCACGTATTAGTTCCTGGAGTTGGCAACTAGACACAGGGGTGTTATTCCCCTTCCGGAAGTGACCCAGTTGTTTTCAATTTTCGGCTTGGGTCAAGTTAGGGCTCTTTGGTTTAGTTTTTAGTAGTTTATTATTAGTTTACTAGATATATTGACAGTAATAACAAATAATAGAGTAGTGTAGGGCTGTAAGTAAAGAGTAAGTACAAAATATTTAAAACCTAAAAGAAAGCTACCATTCTGGGTGAGAGTTGCTAGCGATTGGCTCCTCAAGGAGAATTACATCACCGGTGCCATACGCGTCTCCTGAATTTTGGCGCCAGTCAGAAGGCTCCTGACCCCCCTCAGATCAAGACACATCCTATTCCAGTCTGTCTGCGGCCTCCAGATAGCTCGGTGGGTTTTTGTTTTAGGTAGGGAATCTTCTGAGGGGAAAATTTGAAAGTTAATTGGGCAAACATCATTTCGGCTCGCCCATTTAGTTAGGGACGTAGGGTTCTTATCATTGTATACATGTCCTCATCACCTATGCCCCCACAACAACATTTGGGTAATAAAAGAACTGGAATTTGGAGCTCTCTCATGTGGTCATTTGAATGAGAGATGTACAAGGGGGAAGCGACAAGCATTGAGACAGGGAGCAAGTGACACCCTACCCCCCCCCCACTCCGTAACACATAATAGAAACAGACCAAGAATTCAGTTAACAAAGATATCTTCTTCAGGTGTTGCAAATTACAGAAGAAACACTACTCCCAGATGGATGTCATATTGCAGACAGGATGGGTCATACATAGTAAGGAGACCCACAGTTATGTTCAGACATCTAAAACTATGAGCTCACAGGTGTTGGGAGTGGGAGAAGGACATGTAAGGGATGGGGTGGGGATGAGGTGGGGGGGAGGGATCGATGAAATAGTAGTCCCAATCTCTGCTTTTTTTTGTTGTAATTTTTTATTTCAGTTTTCACATGGGGAGTGGATGAAGGGTTCATCAACCTCTCTGGCGTTCCCTCAGAATCCACTCCTGCGAGTGGTTGACAACGTTGCATCTTTCACTAATGATGTGAAATCCTGTGTTTCAGCATGATGTGTTTGTGGTGGAGGCGGTGGACCTGGGCAGGCTGAACAAAGTGAACATCAGCCACGACGGCCTAGGAGCAGGGTCGGGCTGGTTCCTGGACAGCATCACTGTCAAACAATCCCAGGACGGGAAAGAAAAATTTGTGTTCAAGTGTGGAAGGTGAGGATGAAACCGGGAAGCACTTATTCATAGAAAGCATTTTGTTGTCATCTACTGGTTCTTAGTCTTGAAGAGTGTATATGTGTGTTTGAATTAAGATAGACATCAGTGCAGCTTTTCCATGTAACCGTTACGGTCCCAGGGGTTGATATTCAGGTTCTTAAATGACCATTATCTGTGTGAGCCAAGTTGTTTGTTTGTTACCTGGAACATGCCAAAGGCCCTCCACTATATTCAACCAAATACCAGTTTACATGTGTTTTTCAGAAGGTGGCAGATTGTGTATGTGGATGGGTTTTTTTTCCTTTAAAAAAAAAAAGAATTGCTTTGCAGTGTAAGCAGCCACCGTCTGTTTTCAGAACACTTTCCTGTTCAGGAGAAATGAAGTGTCTTGCTATGATCTTACAGTGGCTGAAGACAATCCCCTAGTGTCTTTGGACAGCATCACAAACGTCAAAATGTAGACCCCAGGCTCAGCATATAGAAAAGAAATCTCGAATATAACATTAAAATTGTACGCCAAAGCTGGAAAAGGATATGTATTTTACAGTTCATTTAGGGGGTGGTCTTTGTGTGTCTGTGAAGAAAGGCAGTTTTGTGAAGAAAAAATACCATACTTTCTTGTTTGTTGAGTTGCTTTATAATCCGCCCTCCCCTCCCCTCCCCTCTTTTTTTTTTTAAAATTTGTTTTATGTTAATGGTAGTAGTACTTTTCAGGAGTATATGAGCCATCTTTATCGAGATATTCCAAGGAATGTGGGATTGTTTGTTTGTTTGTTCTTGTTTCTTTCACCAAATATCATTGAACTTGGGGGGGGGGGGGGGGGGGGGGGCGGAAGGAAAGATATGTCAGGACCAATTTGTTTAGTTCCTGTGTCTTTTATTTGACTGTTGATCATCTTATCTTTCTGTTGTGTAATTTGTTGTTAGAGTCATCTGTTCCAGGTTGATTTTCTTCTCGGTCAACAGGGTGGGCTTTTTTTTTTTTCTCCATGACTTGATGCTATGGTAATTTGATGGCTTTGCTGTCTGTAGTGTCTAATCAGCCCTGACGTGGTTCTGGGTGGTTGTCTGGTCTCTAAAACAGTCATTGTGATGGGGTTTGTGTCCCTCATTCCAACAGGTGGCTGGACGTGGATGAAGAGGACGGAGCCATAGAAAGGGAGCTGCCAGTGTCTGACGTCGTCGCTGACGAGAAGCAGGGTCCTGGAGGTCTGGGTTTTCATGTTCTGTGACCTCATTCCTTTCCCGTCTTCTAGTTTGGTTGATGATGGGTTGATTTTGTCTCTTCCTTTCATCCCCTCATGAACTTGCCGGTCTGGCTGTTAGTAGGAGAATGATTCTCCAGTCATCTAGGGAGTATTCTTTTGTGTAAGTTTTATGTTTGACATGTGAAGAAAACATATTTGACTAAGACTCGCTTGCCTGGTTTTTTTTATATTCTGTTGTAAACAAGCATTATTTTGCATCTTGTTTTGTGAGTTTATTTGTATTCTAACCTTTTTTCAGTTAAATTGTAGTTTGTTCAGCCTCATTTCAGTGTCAGTGTTATTTTGATACCTACTGTCCTCTGCAGATGACCTAACATTCATCTCGATTGCTCCTCGACATGAAGAACTTTTGTGAAAGGTAACAAGAGTATGCATCACATATTGTTTGTTTTCAACACTGCAGCTGGGGAGTGGAAGGTCCTAATTATGACCAGCCTGGAAGAGGAGAGTGGCACCGACGCCAGAGTAATGCTGACCGTCTTTGGGAACAAGGGAAACTCGGGGCCCCTGCCGCTAGGATCGCCCAATGATGGCTGCTTCCAGACTGGACATACTGATCAGTTTGATGTGAGCGAGTGGAGTTGTTTTTTTTTTTTAAATAAACATTTTATTTTTCTCTTTTTGCATAAAGTGTACACACCGTATTACTTCTACATTTACAAAGTTTTGTAAATTACTCAAAGATAGGTAGATATATATGCCATTGTGCCAGTAAGTTCTGCTGAGACATATCTATATGGCTGGCATATTTTTCAATTTCATTTTTTTTTTTTCATATATATATATAGCATACTGTTGGAATTGAGGTTGTGTTCCTTCAAACTTACATTTGTATACATAAGACTTAGCTAGCAGCAGAATAAAGTCAAATGTACTGTCTGCCTTGTAATGGTCATAGCATCCAAATGAAATTATCTTTTCTGTTAGTAATAAGTTTGTGTTGGCACACTTTTCGTTTACCGAACCCTGAAATGCGTTCCAAAAGTTTTTCACTCAATCGCATGTCCAAAAAACATGGCGTTATACTTCCTTTTTGGTCATGACAAAAGGAGCATTTATCAGAGTCAGTTATGTTCATTTTCTGTAAAATTACTTTTGTACCTAAAATTCTGCGAATCAGTCTGATTTAGAACCATTTCAATATAACATCTTTTATATGTCCAATCTTTTAAAATGCTATGTGCCAGATCCAAGTCTTTCTCTCCACTTGCCACAACATTCGGGTTCAGTTGTATCTTGCATTAAGAGCAAGTGGAGGTTTGGGGAGAGGAGGGGGGTGGTGGGTGAAGAATGTTTGCATCTGTGTGTGGTAATTTTTCATGCCTATGCATGTGTGAAATATAATAAGATGTGGAGAACATGGCACTGTGGTACATTTATTATTTTGTAAATGAATTTTGATGCCACTAGAATGGAACATTCTTTTTGATCGTATTATTTGTAGTTATGGTTTCTTACTTATCTCTTTCTTTCTTCGTTTATCGATTTGTTTGTTTTTCTGACATGTGAATTGTTGAAAATTCCAGAATTTTTCCCCAAATTTATTCTGGATGACTTATAAGGAAACATGTTACATGATGCCCTCCATACTGGCTGACTAACAAGATAATGTTCAGGTAATAAAAACAGTGGTTCATAGCCTTCAAAGAAGTCAAGAACTGTTTTCAGTTCTGACCATGTTTTTAAGCTCATCTCCCGAAAACAAGAATGACGAATTTGCATTGTCACTGCTTGGCATCTATTATCATTATTTTTATTCTGTGCCCTGGTTTTACTGTGGCAGATCTGTGCCGCAAGTTAACTTTCTTTTGAAAAGTGAATCAGAAACCCTTATCAGCTGAAAATTTTGAAAGGAATTGCTGAAATTTTATTTTCAATTAGTGATATATAAGTAAGAGATGTGGCTTTTACTCCTATGGTGAAACAGTTACATGCCACTGCATCAAATGAATGCTGCTTGAGGTACCAGTTCGCCTGTCACAGATGCAGATATGAGGCGCGGCATACAAAAGGAAAAAAAATGTGGGAGCAAGAGATACTACCCTTTTTTTCATTCCATTAAAACAAAAGTTTCCTCCCTTTTTTAGCCCATGGAAGCAAAAGTTGCCTCCCTCATTTTTTTTCAATTTTTCTTTTTTGGGGAGTGGGGGGGGGGGGGGGGGGTGAGGAGTGTTTATGTCCCTTGTTTTCTATTCCATGGGAGCAAAACTGGCCTACCTAAAATCTTATTCCATGGGAGCAAAATTTGCCACTCTAGTTTGCTATTGTATTGGATAAAAAGTTGCTTCCCATAATACTGTCTTATTCAATAGGAATAGAAATTGCTTCCATTATCTCTGGTTCTGTTGGAGCTGAAGCTGCCTTTTGTTCTTACGTTATATGAGCGAAAGTTAACTTTCTTATTTTGTATTCCCAGGAGGCAAACATTACCTCCTTATTTTTCATTCCATGGGGGGGGGGGGGGGGGGGGGGGGGGGGGGGGGGGGGGGGATATTAAGTTGCCTCCCTTATTTCTTAATCCATGGGAGCTAAAGATGTCTGCCTTGTTTCTTTTTAAATGAAAACAAAAGTTATCTCCCTTGTTTGTGATGTTTTCTCTACAGATCTGCTATATCTTGCTTCCTGATGTTGAATAAAGTAGAGGTATGAATTCATGGCAGGCATCATTATCTGTGTGTGTGTGTTTTCCTTCAGATTTTCCTGGATCCAGAAGAAATAGGCAGGATAGCGAAGATTCGCCTGGAGCACGACGACAGCGGCTTGACAGCGGGATGGCGTGTGGAGAAGGTAACCAGCTTCTAGATGCAGTGTCTTTAGGCCTGCACATTTCTGTTCTTTGCGCAGTCTGCAAATGTCTGAATGATGATCCGTTTGTCCACCGCTACACCCCAGCAATGTGAGTTGTGGGGTGAACTTACAGGATGAGCTGACGTTTTCGTTCTTTTCATGAACAGTTTGCACAAAAGTCTGATATCATGTATGATTGATTGACGAAGACTGTATTTGAACACGGCTGCTGGATTGGTTGTGTGTTAACCTGTTTTCATGCTGGTTTTAGTCTGTATAGTTAACGACAGAGCAGTTTGCTTTGTTTGTCTCATTAGTGGAAAAGGTACTTATTGATATGTGTCCAGCTGATTTGTCAAAAGAGCATCTATATGATCTGACCTTGGTAGAATGGACCCCAAAATTTGTTGTTGTTTGTGGTTGAAAAAGTTAGCATATTTGTAATAATGATAATAAGCAATGATTGCAATTGATGACATTTTCTAAGAGTGTGACAATTTTGAAACATTGAAAATAATTGGTTTGTAACATTTACGTAAGATTACAATGTTTACCATTTTTCTTTGTATGGATATTACCATTTTCTGAAACGACCTCATTTTTATTATTCTGCCAAGACTGCTTGTTACCACTTGTGATTTCAGAGAAAATGCTTGTGTCTCAAGTTTTTCCATGTGGACACAAACATTTGGCAAGCAAGCACATTTACAAGGACAGCTGAGACATTGTGATTACAAAGACATTTTGCTTCATACATGAGTTGGTAAAGGACAAACGCTTCAGTTTCACCAAGTTATTTTGTGTGTCTGCTCTTTATGTCAGTAATGAATATAAAATCATTTTTGTGTATCATTTTGTTTGATCAGATGATCATGAGAAATGAGTTCTCTGGAGATGAACTGGTGTTCATCATTGACCGCTGGCTGTCCTTCAGTGAGAAACAAGGGGACATTGTGTTTGAGGCGGCAGCTGAGTGGCCCAATGAGAAGCCTTTGCAAAGTAGGTAGCTCTGTTACCAGTCAGATCTTGTCTGTGTTTCTTTTGTAGTGTTGTGTGTATACACACACATACACACACACACACACACACACACACACACACACACACACACACACACATACACACACACACACACCACACACACACACACACATATGTACACACACGTGCACACACGCACGCATGCATGCACGCAGGCACGCACAGGCACATACAGATGTTCACAGACAATCATATTTAGGTCACAACAAGAGCAGAGCACAAAGAGCCACAGAATTTGATTTTTTTTTAATGCTGATCAGTGATGACAAGGATGATGAATAAGCTTTGGAGTTTCGCTCTGATCTGAGACTGAATGAAATGGCTGAACTCTATGCATACTTTCATAACATATCTCAACATCAACCAATCCCAAGAGATACACACATGTACAATTTTGGTCAAGAAAGCTGAGCAACACTCTCAGAGATGCATAAGGGGATAAAACTTGACTGTGTGGTTTCAGTTTTCCCATTAGAGCCCAAGGCCTCTCCACACGAGATAGGGACCTGGACAAAATCCCTCCAGTGCCTTTGATAGGATTCAGCTGGTATCAGGATGGAGTCACAATTGGTTCTGACAGAGAGAAAAATGGGTCCGGAAAACACTTGTTTAAAGGAAGAGAGGTGAAACTGGGAGAGTCGTTTTAAACAGGTTTCAATTTATGAAGCTGTTTCAGTAACAAATCTTTCAAAAGATTCCTCCTGCAATGCAGTCAGTTTTCTTTCCCTTTAGAGCACACCTACCTGGTAAAGACGGTGACCCCAGGGGACTCTGGCGCTGGAACCAATGCAGACGTCCACCTGACCCTAGTGGGAAGTCGCGGGGACTCTGGCCGCCGGGAGCTCAAGCAGAACTTGGAAGAACATAGCAAATTCCAGCCTGGAATGGTCTGTTCTGTCCCCTTTCTTTACTCGCTTTAACTCACAGTCTTTCCTTGACTTTCTCAGTATATGGAAGGGAATTTGAAATAAAGTCAGGAGTCTTAAATCCTGTTTTAGTCCTTTTCATTGCTAGGTATTTTCAATCTTTTCCTGTTGATGTATTGATGTTCGTAGATTCAAGTGTGTTTATGTCTTCATCTGAAACATACACTTCGAGTGTAGCTCTTTTGTAACAGAGCCAAAATCAAATCTGAACTGCTCAAGTGAACTTAGCTTCCAGCCCCCTAGAACTTGCCCCATTGGCATCCTGTGGTCAGACCCAGCTTCCTGGGCTGGTTTTACTACAGTAGCGTATGTTCCTGTAGTGACACAAAGACAAATAAATAGCAATGGCTCGAAGCTACATGCTTCTGTCTCAAGAGAAGTCAAAGGTTGCAGAACTTAAAGGTTGCAGACTGTTCTCATATGGATAAAATTATAGCTGTGACTGATTCCTAGCTTTGCCAAGCACTCTGTAAGTATAGACTTGGTTGACATCATATTAATTATGACAGGGAAGATAAGGTAATCCGATGTCAAAATATATCTCTGCAATGTCATCAATATGATCTCTATAGTGACGGTAAAAGAAGTTGAAGTTTTGTAGCCAATATATACTTATTTCTTTCCTTTAGTTGGATATAGTGATCCAGAGATGGAGTTGATAGTTTACAGGAATTATTCCTGTACAAAGGTGTACATTTTTCTCTGTAAATCTTAATGTCTCTAGATTGATTTTGGTGATTGAGGACAATCATTAAACATTGAATAAACTGAGAGTGCATATTGTTTTTCTTTTACTGTCCGTGTCAGAGTGGGAGACTATCATCCTGATCTCCTGTTTGGTCATGTTTCTGTTCACAGACGGATTCGTTTGTCATTGAAGCGGTTGATCTGGGACGATTGGAGAAGGTGGTGATTGGTTTAAGTGGTGCTGGATTCAGATCATCTTGGAAACTTCAGTGTGTAGTCGTCAGGGTGTCGGAGAAAGAAAGCTTTGTTTTTCCGTGGGGAAAGTAAGTATACACCAGCAGATTTCTCTGTCTTTCTCTGTTTGTGCTTCTCTATGGCTCTGTCTCCTGTCTCTTTGTCTCTTCCGGTATTTAGCACAATGAAATGATACCACATACAGTCATCACAAATAAAACTCTTTCTGTCTCTCTCTCTGTATCTGTCTCTCTCTCTCTCTCTCTTTCTGTGTGTGTGTGTGTGTGTGTGTTACAACTTTGTAAGTTCACAAAAATGGTTTAAAGATAAGGAATGAGAATGGGGTGCAGTCTTGTAGCTGAGACCCTTCCATCCTTTTATATCTAGTGCCTGCCTCTTTGTACTGATTCCAATGTGTAAGACTCTCTTTTGGCTAATACAGTCAGTGGATTACCTGACAAATTGGTTTCAGTCAGTGAAAATATCTCATTTCTCTTAATAGATGAAAGCAGATATAAAGTGCACTGTATGTTAGTCGGATGTGCCTAAAATCTATTGCACTGAAGGGATTTTTTTTTTCTATCTGTGCCTGTAACTTTGGTCATTAAGAAAGTTGAGTATGTGAACTGATTAATCTTTTCCTTTGGCTTTTCTGTAACCAGACTGGATTTCATTATTTATCTCTGTCAGAGTTTCATCTTCCTTATATTGTTCATTTCATCATTCCCTGCTTCAGATGAGTAGATGTTTTATTTTTAGACTAAAATCTTTCTTTATTCCATTAATATTACACAGTTATTTTTAACACAACATCTTTCTTTATCCCATTTATATTACAGATATGTGTGTTTTCCTTCTTGTATATGAAATGAAAATATCACCGTGTGATGATGATTAAATTTTCGTACAGATTCCTGAACGATGAAACTCCTGAGGCAGAAATAGCTCTGGCAGAAGTTGTGGATGATTACACTGATGCTGAAGTCACTGGCCTGACCCCTCGAGATGCATGCTACAGTCCGTAACCCAGTGAGCAGACAGCACAATAAACATCATTGACATTCACCGGCAATGGAGGGATTTTCCTTTGTGTCCCTGTCATCAAGTTAGAAAAATCGCTTTGCAATTTAACTTAAACTTCATTGAATGAAACATGTCGGAGACATTTATTGGTGAAGTTTGGGATTGTCTTCTGCTCAAAATGAGACACAATATTGCTGTGCAGTGTAAATCTTCCTTGGTCTCAATTTCAGAGTAGTATGTGATGTTATTGTTGACTGGTAAGGCTGTATGTAATGACTGTTCTACCGTGGAGAGTGTCCATGGGGACTATTTGCTTTCTTCCAGCCAGCCAATGCCAGCAGTCTGTTCTAACATTTTACTTCTTCCAGCTGGACTAGCCAATAGTCCCTATTATGATGGTGTTGTGAAGTTTTGGCCAAAAATTTCTTAAGTTTTGTTGTAGTTTTTAGCTTACGTTGTTTATTGTAAGACTAGGAATAATACCAGTAAGTTGGTTGGCTGGGGTTTTTGTTCTGTTATGATTTCAATGTTGTGAATCTGCATTAGGAACATAATGATTGAACTGCTGTATTGTGTTTTGATTATATATATATATATTTTATATGGGAAAAATTGGGATCAACATGTCTGTGATTGATTTAAATGCCAAGTTTCTTGTCTTCTTCCATGCGATTTGATTGTAGTAGGCAGTAAGTTGTTGGCTTCACAAGAGCTGTACATTTTGATCGTGGTACTTAACTGTTGTGGAAATGTACGGTAAGTTTTTAACCCTCTGGGCAGACATACAGTCAGCACCAGAACTTGTTAATCGTGCCAGGGCCTGATAAATCTTCATCATCATCGCCATCATTCTCATCGTCATCATGGTCCCATGACAGTAGCTCACAGGGGAGCTAGGACAGATTGTCTGACAGCCCCAGATGTCCATGACCCAGTGTCCCAGGCTGTGTCCAGTCCAGTCCAGTCCTTCCCACTGTCCATTCAGGACCCCTGCTCTCTGCCTCCAAGATGTCCATCCACTCTCCACAGCACCCTGTAGATTTGCACGTGGACATGGCGGAAGATATGCCCATACTAGGCTGAAGGGTCAAATGACTACAAGGAGAGGTTTCTTTCCTAACAACACATGCACTGACTTGCTGCCTTACATTTACAAAGTCATACATTGGTTACTGTGGGAGATATGAAGAAGCCATCAGAAGCATTTATGCTTAAATGCCTTGTTGATGAATGTCAGAGACAATGGATGCAGGTTTCATTGATTGATGTCTTTCATAATTTAGATATGAAAGGACTCTGGACTTTGATATGCCAATTTTCACTTTTTTATCCATCTGAAGCTGTAGCATTGAATTCATGCTGATTTTGTTTGCTCGAAAACTATGTTTTTATATGAATCTGTGTAAAATTGATGGCTTTAACCTTGTGAGCAAGTCATTGCATATCATGTTCAGAAATTTTTCAAAATTGAAAGGATTTTTTTTGTCTTTTTTTTTTTTTTGTTCTTGAAAAGTAGCTTACTTTTCTCCACTGATGTGCTTTGAACCTGTGATGTGGACTATTCGTCGGCAGCTGCTACAGTGCACAGGTGCGGTGCCCAGTGGCACTTCTCTCCCTTTGTTGGCATTGTGTGTGCTCAAATTGCAGCACTTTGTTCAGTACTCAGGTTGCTGTTCTGTCGATCAGGATGTCCTCTCTGGCAACACCCCGCTCCCACCTCCCACACCCACCCGTCCTGCCTTTTCCTCCTGTTCAATACATGAACATTCCAGTTTTATGTCGCCTTCTTTCTTACATGTCGTCTTGCCAGTAAAGGTTGTCTAAGCGAGTTTGATGACATGGCTATAGGATGGTATGACATCCAGTATAAAACGTTATTGTATTTCTCACTGAGTGAATCTCCATATTGATGGAAAGAGGTTGTGTTTCACTGGAAGGAGGTCAAAAGGAAGTCTTGCCAGTGGTTTTGATATCAATAGTAACAAGACGTCTATTTTCTTGCCGTTTGTTAATCAAGTGATAAATGGTATGTTTTCAGAGTTATATGTCCACACAATGCTGAATCAAAGCTATGCGAGCACAGGATTGCTGTGAGAAAATCTGACAGAACTGATGTATTCTTATGACACAAAGCAAGAGAAAAAAACATAGCACTTTTGTGTGTACGTGTTAATACGCATAGTAGCTCTACTTACAGACTATCTCTAAAAAGTGGGAGTGTGATGAGGAAGCTGTTTTAAGCAATATGACAGTTAAAGTTTCGTGTTAAGGCTTTTTGTTGTCAGCATGACAGATGTTCAGATCAAATCTGCCTTCATTGATTCAGCTGCCGACACACAACCAAGTGCTGGGTTCAAGCCTGTATATAGTTTTTTTCATAATGTTACTGTTGTACGGTTACATTGTTATTTATTTTGTTGCTGTTGCTGTTGTTCACTTGTTACCAACAAGCTTTGGCAGAAACAGCTTGCTTTAATTGTTTACAGTAACTGTGCCAAAGCTACAAGCCATTCAGTAAACCACAGGACATTTTTCTGAAAAGCGTTCTTCTTTAGCCAGAATTTTGTTGTTTGTTTGTTTGACCTTTTTGTTTCTGATACAATAGTTCTTCTGTTTCATGATGTTTTATTTGAAGTGGCCAGTTGAAATGATTTTTAGTGTCCACAACATTTTGTGTTTTCACAATGCATAATGTCCAAGTAAAGGGCAGGACTGCTTTCTATGATGTATAAAATTCTGTTGTGAACAGATTGGATCATTTTAATATTTTTGAAAGCTGTGTACAATGCATTCATAAGGGCATCTACAGCTCTTACTCATTGATCATCAAGCCATTGTCATGTGCCAGTATATCTGTTTGAGAAGGCTGGTATGCATACTGACGAAATGAATGTTTCCAACTCAACTACTCAAAATGGATGCTTAACCCTGATAAAGATTTATTTGGTGAAATGTTTAGTTGCATTACTGCTTTTATGTCTTTAAATGGTAATGGTTGAAAAAGGATTGATTTGTTTTATTTGGAAAAGAAATGTTTATGTTAGTGAAATAAAATGTATGTATTTTTCAGTTAATTTAAACTGAATTTGATTCATAGAATTTCAATAGCCATGTCTAGCGGTCTGTGATATATTGTTTGATATACCTTTTAGTCAGTCTTAAATTACTTTCATCTGTAGAGGTCCACAATTTTTGCTGTTTTATAATATCATTGATTTATTGATGTTTTGTTGTTTATTAAAGAGATTTTTATATGCATACCTTTGGATACAACGAGCATGGGGATTTTACGGTAGCACAGATCCTGTAGAACTGCACATGTTGAAAACATCCACCTTAGCTTTGATTGCTGATCTCTTTCTGTGATACTGCTTGTTACTTTTGCTTGGAATAGATTTAATGTGGGGATGGGATTTATGAAATCAGATGTTTTAAGCAACTGCACTCACATTCACTCCTGTCTTGAGGATTTGGTCTCAGTATTCAGTGTGTCATACGTCCTTTGAATGTTTTTTAAACTGCTGTCTCCCGTGAGAACACATTGCTCAGCTTGTGTTAACAGTTCACGCTGCATATAATCCCTTTAGCTCAGAAGTCATGAGACACTCTCTTTTAATGGCCAGCTAAAGTAACAAAAAGATCTGTATTTTCTGACCTCTCTTTTCTCTTCAATAAATGGTGAAACGTTCCATCCAGAATGTTTCGTGAATGGACATCACCAAAACTGCGTTGTCATGCTCATTTTGAGGGCTTGATTCTTTGCAGCAGTAAACTCAGCAAGGGCTTTGAGTGGTAACTTTCACAAGTAAAAAAGCCATCTGACTAGAAAGTGCAACGTTCATGTCTGAACCAGAGAGTATGGCTGATAAGAAGAAAAAAAAATACAAAACTGAAGCTGAAGATAACTTTTTGCTCTGGAAAAAAGGTAAAAGATTAATAAATGTTTTACCTTCCACTCCCATGCAAGACCAGCGTGCAGGTGCAAGCCAGCGTCAGTTTAGACCCAAGAGCTCCCAATTATGTCATGAATAATAAAAGACTATGTAGTACAGAACCAGAAACTTGCTTTGAAAGAAGAGAAAAAAAATGTACCTGAAGCCTCTCATTCCCTCCTTATAAAATCCAACCTCACAATTTATATATCCCACTCTGGAGGGATTTTTTGTGCATTTTTCACTTCCCACTTGGAGTTTGTCAAGTGTATAGCCAAATTTATCATATGAATGTAACGGTCCTCCCTTTTTAAATCTATGAAAAATGGACAATTAAATATCGGCTTTATCGATTGATATGCATCAGCATTATCTCATACCAGCTGTGATATTTTTAGTAATTGCGTGTTTTCAGTCTTTTGGTCCAACTGCTATCAGAGTTTGTATATTATTGACAGATGTCTTTTGTGTTATCGTCTGCATATCATGCGATTTGCTTACTGATGGTAAATTATTTAATTATTTCAGTCAACTCAGTTATGAAGCTGTGCCGTCTTTATCTGAGATAGTAGGACTATTAAAGATTATTTTAACTCAGCAGTCTGATGTGCACAAGTGTGGGTGTGCATGTGTAAGAGTGTATTGTGGGTGTGCATGTGTAAGAGTGTATTGTGGGTGTGCATGTGTAAGAGTGTATTGTGGGTGTGCATGTGTAAGAGTGTAATGTGGGTGTGCATGTGTAAGAGTGTATTGTGGGTGTGCATGTATTGTGGGTGTGCATGTATTGTGGGTGTGCATGTGTGAGGGTGTGTTGTGGGTGTGCATGTGTAAGAGTGTATTGTGGGTGTGCATGTGTAAGGGTGTAGTGTGGGTGTGCATGTGTAAGAGTGTAGTGTGGGTGTGCATGTGTAAGGGTGTAGTGTGGGTGTGCATGTGTAAGAGTGTATTGTGGGTGTGCATGTGTAAGGGTGTATTGTGGGTGTGCATGTGTAAGGGTGTATTGTGGGTGTGCATGTGTAAGAGTGTATTGTGGGTGTGCATGTGTAAGGGTGTATTGTGGGTGTGCATGTGTACGGGTTGTAGCATGGGTGTGCATGTGTACGGGTGTATTGTGGGTGTGCATGTATTGTGGGTGTGCATGTATTGTGGGTGTGCATGTGTAAGGGTGTAGTGTAGGTGTGCATGTGTAAGAGTGTATTGTGGGTGTGCTTGTGTAAGGGTGTAGTGTGGGTGTGCATGTGTAAGGGTGTAGTATGGGTGTGCATGTGTAAGAGTGTATTGTGGGTGTGCTTGTGTACGGGTGTATTGTGGGTGTGCTTGTGTACGGGTGTATTGTGGGTGTGCTTGTGTAAGGGTGTATTGTGGGTGTGCTTGTGTAAGAGTGTATTGTGGGTGTGCTTGTGTAAGAGTGTATTGTGGGTGTGCTTGTGTACGGGTGTATTGTGGGTGTGCATGTGTACGGGTGTATTGTGGGTGTGCATGTGTAAGGGTGTATTGTGGGTGTGCATGTGCAAGGGTGTAGTGTAGGTGTGCATGTGTAAGAGTGTATTGTGGGTGTGCATGTGCAAGGGTGTAGTGTAGGTGTGCATGTGTAAGAGTGTATTGTGGGTGTGCTTGTGTACGGGTGTATTGTGGGTGTGCATGTGTAAGGGTGTAGTGTGGGTGTGCATGTGTAAGAGTGTATTTGTGGGTGTGCATGTGTAAGAGTGTATTTGTGGGTGTGCTTGTGTAAGAGTGTATTGTGGGTGTGCATGTGTAAGGGTGTAGTGTGGGTGTGCATGTGTAAGAGTGTATTGTGGGTGTGCTTGTGTAAGGGTGTATTGTGGGTGTGCTTGTGTACGAGTGTATTGTGGGTGTGCTTATGTAAGAGTATATTGTGGGTGTGCATGTGTAAGAGTATATTCATGTATGTGTAGCCATCAGTGTGTGTTGTGTAAACGTGTTTAAATTTTCACAAAATGAAACAGTTGCACTTGTCACCATACTGCATTATACTGCCGATGCGGTTTGTGCTGCCAGCAGGATAATGAAGATATTTCAGCTTGAGGTTGCAGTCCAACATTACCAGAGAGCTCGAATTCTGATTTTTACACATCTCAGTTATCATTTCACAGTCACTTAAGCCATTCAGGTCATGTTTTATGGACAGTTATTTTAACCATTCAGAACAGGTTTAGTTTTGTTGTGCTAGGTCCAGTTAAGAACTGAAAAGTATGAGCTCTAAAAGTGGTGATGCAATGGGTACCAGCACACTGTGGTATCAGAGGCAACGAAAAAAGCGGATATTCTGGCAAAAGATGGTGCACAGAAGGAGCAGGCCAACAGCCTGGTGTCATATGATGAAATCAAGACAATCATCAAGGCACAGCAAGGAATAAAGTGGCACCTCCAGCACCCCAAACACAACCCAGAAGACAAATACCATTTGCTGGGACGACGGGAACAGGTCAAGATCTTCCGCCTGAGGACTGGACACAATCGCCTGCACCACCACATGCACACAAAATTTGGCATTGGACAGAGTGGAGAGTGCCCTTGTGGTGAGGGACTAATGACAACAGACCACATCCTTCAAGACTGTATGACGCATGGAGCATCCAGAAGGAAGTACTGGCCAACACCGACAGCAGTGGAAGCCAAGTTGTACGGCACCCTGGAGGAGCTGCGGTGGACGGCAGCCTTCATCGATGACACCGGGCTGCTCATCTAATGGAAAGCGAACGAGGAAGAAGAAGAAAGTGGCTGTTCAATCATTTTACTCCTGGGAGACACTTCAGGGTTGTCAATCTGGTTTTCTTTATTACTTCCACTCAGTGTGGCCAAAAAAGATGTCAGAATGGATTTGACAGATGGTGAGAATTATAACAACAGATGTGAGATGGAGTTGATACATGATCTTTTAATGACAACAAACCTTGAGATGGAATCGATACATAATTATGACAACAGACTGTGAGATGCAGATGAAACATGATAATTATGACAGCAGACTGCAAGATGGAGTTGTCTGCCAGTAAGAAGATTATGACAACACACTGTGAAATAGAGTTGACAACTGGTGAGAATGATGACAGACTGTGAGATGTAGCTGACAGCCGGTGAAAATTATGACACACTGTGGTGAGCATCATGATAAAAAAACACACCGTCAGATAGGGTGGACAAATGATGAGATGAGACTGTGATTTGAAACTGACAGCTGTGAAAATGATGACAACAGACTGTGAGATGGAGCTGACAGCCGGTGAAAGTTATGACACACTGTGGTGAGAATCATGATTAAAAAAAACGTTAGATGGGGTGGACAAATGATGAGACTGTGATTTGGAATTGACAGCTGTGAGAATGGTGACAACAGACTGTGATTTGGAATTGACAGCTGTGAGAATGGTGACAACAGACTGTGATTTGGAATTGACAGCTGTGAGAATGACAACAGACTGTGATTTGGAATTGACAGCTGTGAGAATGATGACAACAGACTGTGATTTGTAATTGACAGCTGTGAGAATGACAACAGACTGTGATTTGGAATTGACAGCTGTGAGAATGATGACAACAGACTGTGAGATGGAATTGACAGCTGTGAGAATGATGACAACAGACTGTGAGATGGAATTGACAGCTGTGAGAATGATGACAACAGACTGTGAGATGGAATTGACAGCTGTGAGAATGATGACAACAGACTGTGAGATGGAATTGACAGCTATGAGAATGATGACAACAGACTGTGAGATGGAATTGACAGCTATGAGAATGATGACAACAGACTGTGAGATGGAATTGACAGCTATGAGAATGATGACAACAGACTGTGAGATGGAATCGACAGCTGTGAGAATGATGACAACAGACTGTGAGATGGAATTGACAGCTATGAGAATGATGACAACAGACTGTGAGACGGAATTGACAGCTGTGAGAATGACAACAGACTGTGATTTTGGAATTGACAGCTATGAGAATGATGACAGCAGACTGTGAGATGGAATTGACAGCTATAGAATGATGACAACAGACTGTGAGATGGAATTGACAGCTGTGAGAATGATGACAGACTGTGAGATGGAATTGACAGCTGTGAGAATGATGACAACAGACTGTGAGATGGAATTGACACCTGTGAGAATGATGACAACAGACTGAGATGGAATTGACAGCTATGAGAATGATGACAACAGACTGTGAGATGGAATTGACAGCTATGAGAATGATGACAACAGACTGTGAGACGGAATTGACAGCTATGAGAATGATGACAACAGACTGTGAGACGGAATTGACAGCTGTGAGAATGATGACAACAGACTGAGATGGAATTGACACCTGTGAGAATGATGACAACAGACTGTGAGATGGAACAGATGGATTATAATTATGACAACAGTCCAAGAAATGAAGTTGATAGATGTTAATCACATAAACAGCTTATGAGATAAGATAGAGTTAACAATTGGTGATAATTATGACAATAGACTGTGAGATGGAGCTGATAGATGTTAATTACAATAACAGCTTATGAGATAAGATAAGAGTTAACAATTGGTGATAAGAGTTAACAATTGGTGATAAGAGTTAACAATTGGTGATAATGATGACAATAGACTGCGAGATGGAGCTGATAGGTGTTAATTACAACAACAGCTTATGAGATATGATAAGAGTTAACAATTGGTGATAAGATAAGAGTTAACAATTGGTAATAATAATGACAATAGACTGTGAGGTGGAGTTAACAGATGGTCATAATTATGTAGACAGACTGTGAGTTGGAAGTGATAAATTATGATAATGACAACAGACTGCAAGATGGAGTTGAGAGATGATGATTGTGACAACTGACTTCGAGATACAATAAACAGACGGTGATAAGGATGCCAACAAATTGAGATGGATTGATAGATACTGAAAATTATTACAACAGACCGTGAGATGGAGTTGATAAATGATGAGAATTATTACAACAGATTGAAAAATAGAAATGATAGATAGTGACAATTATGACAACAGTCTGCAAGATGGAACAGATAGATAGGTGAGAAGTATGAGAGTAGATTTTGAATTGGAGAGGTAGTTGGTGAGAATTATGACAAAGACTATCAGACAGAGTAGACAGATGGTGAGAATTATGATGACAGACTATGAGATTGAGTGGACAGATGGTGAGAATTATGACAACAGACGATGAGATGGGATGGGATGGACAGATGGTGACAATTATGATAACAGACTATGAGACGGGATGGACAGATGGTGAGAGTTATGACAACAGACTATGAGATGGGATGGGATGGACAGATGGTGAGAATTATGACAACAGACTATGAGATGGGATGGGATGGACAGATGGTGAGAATTATGACAACAGGCTATGAGATGGGATGGACAGATGGTGAGAATTATGACAACAGGCTATGAGATGGGATGGACAGATGGTGAGAATTATGACAACAGGCTAGAGATGGAGTGGACAGATGGTAAGAATTATGACAACAGACTATGGATGGAGTGGACAGATGGTGAGAATTATGACAACAGACTATGAGACGGGATGGACAGATGGTGAGAATTATGACAACAGACTATGAGATGGAGTGGACAGATGGTGAGAATTATGACAACAGGCAATGAGATGGGATGGACAATGGTGAGAATTATGACAACAGGCTATGAGATGGAGTGGACAGATGGTAAGAATTATGACAAGACTATGAGAATGGAGTGGACAGATGGTGAGAATTATGACAACAGACTATGAGACGGGATGGACAGATGGTGAGAATATGACAACAGACTATGAGATGGAGTGGACAGACGGTGAGAATTATGACAACAGACTATGAGATGGAGTGGACAGATGGTAAGAATTAATGACAACAGACATGAGATGGGATGGGCAGATGGTGAGAATTATGACAACAGACTATGAGATTGGATAGATAGAAAATGAGAATCATGACAACAGACAATTAGATTGGATGATAGGTGGTGAGAATTATGACAGCAATATGTGAGATTGCATTGATAGCAGGACAAGAGTATATACCCCTTTAACAGACTATGTTTGTTCTCTTACTGGTCATTAACAAGTGTTAAACATTTATTTTCTGATATATCACTCTTCTTCCTTCCTTTCTTTATTCTTTTTTTAAATAAAGCTTGGATGCAGTGGAATCATGGCAGCTATAGGAAAAAACAGAAGCAAAGAAGTGATATTCATAGATAAAGTACTTGTGTATGAGTGCAAGACCACAATAGACAGAGAGGAAGACAAAAGTTGAACAAACGATTTATATTTTCCTTAGGATAGTTTTGCTTTCAAGAAAAAACAAATATGACAGTCAACAACAGGGTATCATATGCCATGCACATTTTGTGAAAAAAAAAATCTCCCTTTAAATAATCTTGCACAACATTCTTCACATGTCTCACAGCATTTCTCTCGAACATTGCAGTATTCGAGCACAACGAGTTTCTCATGCAGTCAACATCTGTCTATATGTATGTGTCAATACATTTAACTGCAACAGATTACATTTAATTGCAACAGAGACTTAACATTAAAAAAGAACCACATATACACAGATATGCTGAAGATGCACACTCGCGCTCGCATACACATGTGCGAATACACACACACACACCTTGTCCATCTATTCCATCTCTCTTTCCTTCAAATACTTAATTTATGCGCTCTTTGACAGTCAACCCGCTGCAGAATTCAAATCATCACCAGGTGCTTGTGCACATTGCTGGAAAAGGCCACATCTTCATTGCCATTGTCATCAAGGTAAACATTGCATAATGAGAAAAACAGCCAAAACATTCTGAACAAAAAATTTGTGAAGAATATCACATCAAAACTGGACTGACAACAAAATGCATTCTCTGTTTCTGTTCTGAAATGATGAAAATATAATGATAGGCATGGTGTGTTACAATTGAGTATTTTAGTAATACTTTAAATCCAACCCTCACCCTCCCAAATGCTCTCTTTCATTTTTGTCTCATCCAGTCTATATCCTTATCTTCAAGCCTGCCTCGCTCTTTTTTCTTCTCCTTTACTTTGCTAATCACACAGAACTCCAAAAGTTCTCCATTAGGGGAGATTTTTGTGAATGTAAACTTATCTTTAATCCTACACTTCTAGGCAGCTACATCATGTCTCAGTACATGATGACGAAGTGCGTAGGATTTAGGATTTCCTTTTTTAAAAATATATTTGTGTCATCCATCCCACCAATAATTTACGGCAAGCTCTTCCATGAAGGACAGAACAGGATTTGATGTGTTCATTTGTTTTGTTTTGTTTTGAATGTATATATGTGTGACCGACAGAGTTTACTTCTGCAAATGTTTATTCTTTTGTATGTAGTTGAGCTAAGGGTAGTGTACGTGCAAGGGATTTCAGTGAATTCTGAGTTTTCTGTAGTAGAGTTGATTAGGGTAGTGCAAGTGCATAGGGATTAGCTTGGTTCCAGAATTTTCTTTAGAATTCCAATGGATGAGTAGGAATACAGTGGTTGGTTTGTGGATATAATCAGTCTACGTGGCATAATCTCTGTTTGGGAATGTGCACAAACTACCAGACATTAATGGATATTTATTCATGGTAATGACAAAGCGGTGATTAATACTGCTATTTACTGAAGCTCAGGGCCTATATTCTGCTGCGTATTAGCAGTTGGTGTAAACTGGAGGCATTAATATCAGCCTCCCCCCAGATGCGATCTTTTCCCCACTGCAAAGTCACAGCCAGCAGAGGGTTTTGCATGTTCGTTGGGACAGGAAGACCGGTTTTATGCGGGAAAGTGGTTAGCCACAGAAACCAAGGAAAGATGATTTTGTGAGAGGATGCCTGTTCCCACACCAGAGAGGTGGCCGGACAGAGGAACGGGTGTGTCGACACCCTGTCCTGAGGTTGGTTTGCTAGGCTGGCTTGGCTGGCTTGGATGGTTGGTTGATCTGGTTTTGATTGACTGAATAAACGAAAATGTCCAACATCAATACGGTCTGGGGTGATGGACGGATGACGCTCCCCCCTCTACCCTTGACCTGGTCACAAAATGGCGCTGCGAGCAGGATAACGAGTGCCAACCTCAGGACGCGGGATCAGGCCCTTGGATGTGAACCCACAGCAAGAAGGTTTTTTATTTTTTTATTGAAATTATGCATTCATGCCTATGGTGCGGTGGAGATGGCAGGCCAGATCATTGTTCTGCGAAGGAGCTGACCCTGTAGCTGATTTCAGCATGATGGGAAACTGTCATGGCACAGTGATTAAATGATGTTTTTGATTATTGTGAATTGATATGTTTGGGTTTTTTTTGATGGAAGGACCACCCTGATATGACCCTGTTGATCAGCTGAAAGGATGAGTGCCTCATGGGACGGTGAAGGGCTCGTAGTTGAGGGGTGGGACGTGTTCCCTTACAGGTCGAGGGAAAGGAGACCTCACCCTGCACAGGATGTTTGCCAGTTGATTTGGACTGTAGTCACGGGACTGTTCATAATTAGGATGATTTTTGTTGTGTTGGTGTGACTGCAGTAGATTGTAGGCAGAATTTTTCCCCGTGGGGATGCCGGGGTCTTTTGTACAAATAGTTCCCCCTCCTTCTGGACATTCTGTGCTAGTAATGTCCCCTTTTCCTATCGCTCTCAGAAAACTCTGTCTCCTCCTTTGTTTGTACTGTCATCTACTGTCCTTTCTGTCTACCATATCTTTTATCTATCTTTTTCCGCAACTCTTCCCACAAATTTCTGCACTGAACGAAGTCAGAGTGAACTGACTGGACTCTCGAGTATAGTGTGAGTATCCGTAACTTTTGTCCCCAGTCGCTCACTACGAGTCATGACTACTATGAATTATGTTGTTGTTTTTTTGTCAGTTTTCTTTTTGACTGGATTAAGTTTTGATGATCCATGTTTTGATGTAGGAATATGAAGGTGTCTGAAAGTTAGCACCTCGGAAAATGGCTGGAGGACAAGCTAAAGCGATTGAAGATGGCTCTTGACAAAGCGGGGGAGGCATTTCCTAGAACGCTGCCTTTGTACAAGACTGGCATAAAACAGTCCACTGTGGATCTCCGGGGTGGAGATAAAGTGGTGATATGGAACCAGGTACTAGGTGGTGATAGGAAGGTTTAAAAACCTTTCTGGGAAAGGGGTGAATTAAGTGTGGCTAGGCTGGCCCTTACACCATAAACCATGGGATGGTTTGGATGGTAGAGGAGGAGACTAGTGTGGAAATCAGGAGATTTCTTTTTCATCACTTTCCCCACGCCCCAAGAAGTCTCTCCACAGGTCTGCAAGGCAGAACAAAGGTGGGAGAACGTTTCTAACATAAACGTAAGAGTCCGGGACTGATCGCTCTTTGCTAGTCTGGTAATGACTGCCATGGTTCATGAGAGTTTTTTTCTCAGTGAAGTTTCTTTTTTTGGACGGAAATGAGTTTTAATGATTTGTGTTTTTTAATGTGTGAGGAAGATTTTTTTTTTGCACTGTGGTTGAAATAAATCGTGTTTAATCCTTGATAGAAGTCCCTTTGCTTATTGACATTCTGCTTGGACATAATGTAGGCCATGTCGCGGTAGACTTTTTTTTTTGTTTGAAAGATGATGAATTTGCACTATGAAGGAAAGCACTCGCTGCAGAGCGATGGCATGGTACATGTGCAAATAGGGTGAATTCATTAGCGCTATGTTCGCTGCTTTTGATGGAGCTATAACAGAGGTTTTTGTTGGGTTGTTTGATAATGCTTCCAACTTGCTGAAGGCAGTTCATTTGCGTGTATTGCTGCAGATGTTTGTTGAACATTGAATTTCGTTTTGAAGGTTTTGTGAAGAAATGTTGGTTGCATCTGTGTATTCAATGTGGACATTTAAGGGGTATGAAGCACTGCCTTTTAAGAAAAGTTGTCTTGCATCCCGGTATGTACGAATGAAGATTGACAGATGCCGAGTCAAGACAGTATAGGCAATAAATGGCCATACTGCCCCTGAATGCTTGTTGGGAAAGATGCATTTTCCAGATTTACTTTAAAAAGGAAGATCTGAAAAATGACAGACTTGAGGGCTACAAGTGAAACATGGACTCTTGTTGGGAAAAGGTGAACTCGATGTCCTACTGAATGCGATGCTCAGTTTAGGAGGCGACAGAAAAGCGCGAGATTGGCACTTTTAAGTCCCAGGGAGGTGTTTTGGTGTTGTAAGCCCAGGCCCGATTGGTTTTGTAAACTGCTGTCCCTCCTTTCTCTTGGTCGGTATGACTGCGATTTGTTTTTTTGTTGTACTATATTGATCTTTTGATGAACCATTCGGCATGTTTGATTTTGCTATGTGTGCTGATACGTTTTTTTTGTGTGTTGAATTCTAACGGAATCTACCTTGTTGGTTTAAGTGCTGTCACACTGTTGGTGGTAATTTTTGCTTGACAATTGACCTGTTGAGGGTTATATTGTCGCCAAGGATTTTTTTTTATGTATTTTTGTGTGCAAACGGCATGCTATACTATAGGCAAAGTTATGGGACCATAACTGTCAGCAGGGGAGATTGTGACCGGACAGAAGTTTACTTCTGCAAATGTTTATTCTTTTGTATGTAGTTGAGCTAAGGGTAGTGTACGTGCATAGGGATTTCAGTGAATTCTGAGTTTCTGTAGTAGAGTTGATTAGGGTAGTGCAAGTGCATAGGGATTAGCTTGGTTCCAGAATTTTCTTTAGAATTCCAATGGATGAGTAGGAATACAGTGGTTGGTTTGTGGATATAATCAGTCTACGTGGCATAATCTCTGTTTGGGAATGTGCACAAACTACCAGACATTAAGGGTATTTATTCATGGTAATGACAAAGCGGTGATTAATACTGCTATTTACTGAAGCTCAGGGCCTATATTCTGCTGCGTATTAGCAGTTGGTGTAAACTGGGGGCAATAATACCGGCATCCCGCCAGAACGCGATCTCTTCCCCACAGCTCGTCACGGCTAGCAGAGGTCTTGCCGGTGCGTTTGATAAGGGAAGACCGGTCTCAGGCTGGTACAGCACCAAGACAAAGGTGATTATTTTTTAGGTATGTCAAAACAAGTTTACTGGGAACAAGTTCATTGGAATCTGGTTATTGTAAATATTTTTGTTGTTGTTGACTTGTTTAAGTGTTTTAAAGGAATGTTAAAAGCCACTTAATGGAGATGTTTACAAGACTAAGAGTTTTCACTTAGGAGGAGAACTGGTTGTATTTTTCGTTCAAGAGATCTTGGACAGCCCCTCTCTCTCTCTCTCTCTCTCTCTCTCTCTCTCTCTCTCTCTCTCTGTGCTTGCTATTTTTTTCATGGAATCAGTACGGTGTACCTGATGTGATGGAGGCTGGAATGAAGTATTCAGTTATGCTCACTCCTTGTAGTTACAGTGTTGTTGAGAGCAATTCCTGAAAATCAATGCTGATCTATTTAATTTTCATTTTAGATGTATCAGAAACTTCGTTGTGAATTGTGTTCCAATTCTTGGCTATACTTGGGCGCGTTGCGACGATGGATGAATGAAGGGAAGCAACCTTTTTTTTTAAAAGAGTAAACTATTGAAATGTATGAGTTGTTTCCCTTAGTTGGATTCTCGCTGGCTATGTGTTTGCCAGGCAATTATCTTGTTTTTTTTATCATGTGCGTCTTGGTGCTATGATTTAGGGACACACATGTTGCCCTTTTCAGAGGATGCCTGTTCCACAAAAGAGAGGTGGCCGGGACAGATGAAAGGGTGTGGGTCAACACCCTGTCCTGAGGTAGATAATGTTTTTCCCATGTTAATATTCTGTTGAAAACTTTTTGTTTTGTTCTGACATTTTTCAACATGTCGCTGGGCAATTTATTGTACCTTTGGTACCATGGATCTTTTTGTAAAGCTGGTGGTCACAATGGTTATTGTTACCACAAGCCAATGTGTATGAAATCAATGGTATTGAATGAAGATGAGATGTTTTTCTTTTGTCAGCCCCATTGATTGAATGATGTTGTGTATGTATTATTATGAATAAATGAAAATTTGTTTTCATGTTATGAGAGACTAACTGAATCTGCTGAGAATAATCTAGTCCATGTCCTGTTGATAATTGTGGTTTTCCTGTTCTGTGATCGTAATAGACACAAGGGTCAGTGCTGCTAGCATGCAGTACAACCTTTATTGTAACAGAACGGATGCCAGTATCTTAATGTTGTTATTTTATTTTGCTTTTGTTCCATTGTTATGCTGAATTCATTTTTTTTGCAGATTCACCCATGATTGTGTACTCGTAGTCATAAGTGTATGTTTCATTTCATTTATGCTTTTGAGATTTCTCCTCTTGTTGCAAATGTTTTAAATATGTTGTTCCTGTAATTTTCCAGGTTGGCTTGGTTTGCTAGGCTGGCTTGGCTGATTGGGTTGGTGGCTGGTTTTGATTGGTTCGAATAAACGAAAAGTCAAGCATCCACACGGTCTTGGGGTGATGGACGGATGATTCTCCCCCCCTCTACCCCTTTACTGGTTACATATGGGCTAACACACAGACTATGATTAAAGTTTTATCAGAGGGGGGTAGAAAGGGTTTGAGTCATTATATTACTATGCACATCTCTATGCAGCCATGTAAGGACAGCATGCACAGAGTTTTATGTCTAAACGATGTCTACAATTTTGTAGGTGTTTGGGGTTTTCTTGTCGATACTTTGATTCTTTTTCCTTTTCTGTGCAAAATATTGTTAAACAGAACGAAATAAAATGATTAAGAAAAACATGAGGGCTGGAATCTCCACTGAGGCTGATTCCATAGACAAAATCTCTTCTAGTGTTGCTGTCTGAAGCTGGAATCTCCACTGAGGCTGATTCCATAGACAAAATCTCTTCTAATGTTGCTGTCTGAAGCTGGAATCTCCCCTGAGGCTGATTCCATAGACAAAATCTCTTCTAGTGTTGCTGTCTGAAGCTGGAATCTCCCCCTGAGGCTGATTCCATAGACAAAATCTCTTCTAGTGTTGCTGTCTGAAGCTGGAATCTCCACTGAGGCTGATTCCATAGACAAAATCTCTTCTAGTGTTGCTGTCTGAAGCTGGAATCTCCACTGAGGCTGATTCCATAGACAAAATCTCTTCTAATGTTGCTGTCTGAAGCTGGAATCTCCACTGAGGCTGATTCCATAGACAAAATCTCTTCTAATGTTGCTGTCTGAAGCTGGAATCTCCACTGAGGGTGATTCCATAGACAAAATCTCTTCTAGTGTTGCTGTCTGAAGCTGGAATCTCCACTGAGGCTGATTCCATAGACAAATCTCTTCTAGTGTTGCTGTCTGAAGCTGGAATCTCCACTGAGGCTGATTCCATAGACAAAATCTCTTCTAGTGTTGCTGTCTGAAGCTGGAATCTCCACTGAGGTGATTCCATAGACAAAATCTCTTCTAGTGTTGCTGTCTTGAAGCTGGAATCTCCACTGAGGCTGATTCCATAGACAAAATCTCTTCTAATGTTGCTGTCTGAAGCTGGAATCTCCACTGAGGCTGATTCCATAGACAAATCTCTTCTAGTGTTGCTGTCTGAAGCTGGAATCTCCACTGAGGCTGATTCCATAGACAAAATCTCTTCTAGTGTTGCTGTCTGAAGCTGGAATCTCCACTGAGGCTGATTCCATAGACAAAATCTCTTCTAATGTTGCTGTCTGAAGCTGGAATCTCCACTGAGGCTGATTCCATAGACAAAATCTCTTCTAATGTTGCTTTCTGAAGCTGGAATCTCCACTGAGGCTGATTCCATAGACAAAATCTCTTCTAGTGTTGCTGTCTGAAAGCTGGAATCTCCTGAGGCTGATTCCATAGACAAAATCTCTTCTAGTGTTGCTGTCTGAAGCTGGAATCTCCACTGAGGCTGATTCATAGACAAAATCTCTTCTAATGTTGCTGTCTGAAGCTGGAATCTCCACTGAGGCTGATTCCATAGACAAAATCTCTTCTAGTGTTGCTGTCTGAAGCTGGAATCTCCACTGAGGCTGATTCCATAGACAAAAATCTCTTCTAATGTTGCTGTCTGAAGCTGGAATCTCCACTAAGGCTGATTCCATAGACAAAATCTCTTCTAGTGTTGCTGTCTGAAGCTGGAATCTCCACTAAGGCTGATTCCATAGACAAAATCTCTTCTAATGTTGCTGTCTGAAGCTGGAATCTCCACTGAGGCTGATTCCATAGACAAAATCTCTTCTAATGTTGCTGTCTGAAGCTGGAATCTCCACTGAGGCTGATTCCATAGACAAAATCTCTTCTAATGTTGCTGTCTGAAGCTGGAATCTCCACTGAGGCTGATTCCATAGACAAAATCTCTTCTAATGTTGCTGTCTGAAGCTGGAATCTCCACTGAGGCTGATTCCATAGACAAAATCTCTTCTAATGTTGCTGTCTGAAGCTGGAATCTCCACTGAGGCTGATTCCATAGACAAAATCTCTTCTAGTGTTGCTGTCTGAAGCTGGAATCTCCACTGAGGCTGATTCCATAGACAAAATCTCTTCTAGTGTTGCTGTCTGAAGCTGGAATCTCCACTGAGGCTGATTCCATAGACAAAATCTCTTCTAGTGTTGCTGTCTGAAGCTGGAATCTCCACTGAGGCTGATTCCATAGACAAAATCTCTTCTAATGTTGCTGTCTGAAGCTGGAATCTCCACTGAGGCTGATTCCATAGACAAAATCTCTTCTAGTGTTGCTGTCTGAAGCTGGGAATCTCCACTGAGGCTGATTCCATAGACAAAATCTCTTCTAGTGTTGCTGTCTGAAGCTGGAATCTCCACTGAGGCTGATTCCATAGACAAAAAACTCTTCTAGTGTTGCTGTCTGAAGCTGGAATCTCCACTGAGGCTGATTCCATAGACAAAATCTCTTCTAATGTTGCTGTCTGAAGCTGGAATCTCCCACTGAGGCTGATTCCATAGACAAAATCTCTTCTAGTGTTGCTGTCTGAAGCTGGAATCTCCACTGAGGCTGATTCCATAGACAAAATCTCTTCTATGTTGCTGTCTGAAGCTGGAATCTCCACTGAGGCTGATTCCATAGACAAAATCTCTTCTAAGTTGCTGTCTGAAGCTGGAATCTCCACTGAGGCTGATTCCATAGACAAAATCTCTTCTAGTGTTGCTGTCTGAAGCTGGAATCTCCACTGAGGCTGATTCCATAGACAAAATCTCTTCTAGTGTTGCTGTCTGAAGCTGGAATCTCCACTGAGGCTTGATTCCATAGACAAAATCTCTTCTAGTGTTGCTGTCTGAAGCTGGAATCTCCACTGAGGCTGATTCCATAGACAAAATCTCTTTAATGTTGCTGTCTGAAGCTGGAATCTCCACTGAGGCTGATTCCATAGACAAAATCTCTTCTAATGTTGCTGTCTGAAGCTGGAATCTCCACTGAGGCTGATTCCATAGACAAAATCTCTTCTATGTTGCTGTCTGAAGCTGGAATCTCCACTGAGGCTGATTCCATAGACAAAATCTCTTCTAATGTTGCTGTCTGAAGCTGGAATCTCCACTGAGGCTGATTCCATAGACAAATCTCTCTAGTGTTGCTGTCTGAAGCTGGAATCTCCACTGAGGCTGATTCCATAGACAAAATCTTTTTCTAGTGTTGCTGTCTGAAGCTGGAATCTCCACTGAGGCTGATTCCATAGACAAAATCTCTTCTAGTGTTGCTGTCTGAAGCTGGAATCTCCACTGAGGCTGATTCCATAGACCAAAATCTCTTCTAGTGTTGCTGTCTGAAGCTGGAATCTCCACTGAGGCTGATTCCATAGACAAAAATCTCTTCTAGTGTTGCTGTCTGAAGCTGGAATCTCCACTGAGGCTGATTCCATAGACAAAATCTCTTCTAGTGTTGCTGTCTGAAGCTGGAATCTCCACTGAGCTGATTCCATAGACAAAATCTCTTCTAGTGTTGCTGTCTGAAGCTGGAATCTCCACTGAGGCTGATTCCATAGACAAAATCTCTTCTAGTGTTGCTGTCTGAAGCTGGAATCTCCACTGAGGCTGATTCCATAGACAAAATCTCTTCTAGTGTTGCTGTCTGAAGCTGGAATCTCCACTGAGGCTGATTCCATAGACAAAATCTCTTCTAGTGTTGCTGTCTGAAGCTGGAATCTCCACTGAGGCTGATTCCATAGACAAAATCTCTTCTAGTGTTGCTGTCTGAAGCTGGAATCTCCACTGAGGCTGATTCCATAGACAAAATCTCTTCTAATGTTGCTGTCTGAAGCTGGAATCTCCACTGAGGCTGATTCCATAGACAAATCTCTTCTAATGTTGCTGTCTGAAGCTGGAATCTCCACTGAGGCTGATTCCATAGACAAAATCTCTTCTAGTGTTGCTGTCTGAAGCTGGAATCTCCACTGAGGCTGATTCCATAGACAAAAACTCTTCTAGTGTTGCTGTCTGAAGCTGGAATCTCCACTGAGGCTGATTCCATAGACAAAATCTCTTCTAGTGTTGCTGTCTGAAGCTGGAATCTCCACTGAGGCTGATTCCATAGACAAAATCTCTTCTAATGTTGCTGTCTGAAGCTGGAATCTCCACTGAGGCTGATTCCATAGACAAAATCTCTTCTAAAGTTGCTGTCTGAAGCTGGAATCGCCACTGAGGCTGATCCATAGACAAGAATCTTTCTAGTGTGCTGTCTGAAGCGAATAGAACCAGGGAGAGAATCTTACCCACAATCCATCGAGCCCTCAGTCCTCCACACCTTCCCTTTCCCCGAAATGTTTGTTTACATCCCCCAAAATAAACCACAAAAAAATCCCCAACTGTTGTGTATTGTTCGCCAACATAAGAACACAAGAAACAAAGATTTCAGGCAAAAGTTTCAGTTGACTTAAGTTCAAATATGAATTATATGTTTTGCTTGGATAAGGTAATACAGATTTACCAGTTCACTGAATTTCAGTTTCAGTGTTGTTATCAGCCAGCTAACATACATTGGCTGCATGGTAGGGATGCAGGTTTTTTACTGTTACTGTAACATAAGATAAGAAAAATGTTGCTTATAGCCCAGCCGACCGCAAAGGGCCACATCAGGCTCTGTTACTGTAAGAATCGATGCAACAGTTAATATAAATCCTTTGGAATCCATTTATTTTTTTATTTCATGGGCAGATATTTAACTACAAACATTCATATACACACACCTTTGTACATGCTTTGGAACAAACACACACATACCCACATACCACAAAATGACAAGGATGTACACAATGTAAACGCACACAGTCACACAACAAAATGCATATGTATTAACACGATTGTCGAATTAAGAATACATGTACAGTTTCATTTGTTACTCACCTGAGGATACATATGTACTTGGGAGTTAATTCATATATGTTTGCAAGTTTAGTCATACATGTTGCAGAATGTTGCAGTGTCTGGTCATGATTCACACCATCATGCATTGTTAAATACATGGTGAGTATCAATTAAGTCAGCCTGCAAAACATGGTCCAAACTGTATTCATCCTGCACATGCTTTCCATTGGCCACAGGACAGACCACACCATCCAGTCACAATATGCACCTACTGTCTTTAAAACGTCAATATTTGGGCGGATGTCGCCTGGTGAAACATTTTTCCAAAGAGACAACTCTTCAGAGCAGTAGAAACTGTTTCGTTTAATCGTTAAACTGTTGCTGCTTTTCACTACACACTCCCGACAGTGTTGGTGACCCATGAACTCTACAAACAACGTAAGCTTTACTGTGTGTTTTCACCGTGCCTAATGCTATTCTGATGACACAGGTCATACACGTCCCATACTTGTCAAAGAATCCTCAAGTCTTTATACTTTAACTGACAATGCAGGTTACCCACAACCTATACTGCTATATCCAATTACCGTTCTTTAAAGTATGGGTCCTCCATGATCTGTATCATTAGAAATGTATTCAAAGAAAAAATTTTCTCTTCCTTTTGATGCACATATACTTAGACTGGCCAATGAATAACTAATTGAGTTTTTGACAGTTCATTCAAATTTCATGATAAAACTTTGAATAATTTCAGAGTAGTCATTTTATTGTCTCTGGGTCATGGACGACCCAGGAAGCAGGGAAAAGCTTAAGGGTGTCATACGATGAAATGCCAGGTTTGGGCATCACGCTGAACCACCAACTGCCCAAACAGTTCAGAAACTTGCCCATGATATCAGACTACCTTGTTTCTGGCCCCCTGCTTCTTTCCAACTTCTACTGCACATCAAATAGAATAAATCAATCAGAAATGAAACTTTTACAATGTTCAGATTTGGATTGGTCTTGTCAGTTTGTACAGCCCTGATGTGGCCTTTGCGGTCGTGGCTATAGCACTTTTACTATCTTGTCATTGTGTTTACAGTTAGATTTTCAAGACAGGCACAGTCATGGTTGTCAACAAGTTGTGATGTTCCGTGGCTCATGATGCCAAGTACATGCTTATTTGACATTAGACATCATATGCAACCTTGATCTGACACTAGCTTCAACAACAATAACTGCCATATACTCAGCAAAAAAATGATTTGAGAAGGGATGCAACCTTTGTCAGACCGAAGATGCCGCAATTGCTTCCCATGTTAAAGGTTGGGAAGTCCAATTTTTTCCCCCTGGCAAAAGGCAGTCTTTAAAAAAAATTCAACTGATTGTTTGCTTTTACATGTGCACATGACCATCACTTTTGACCTCTACATGCATGTGTGTGTGGATGCATGCACATTTGTAAGCAAGCAGGTAGACATGAGTAGATATATATACGGGACACATTCACACATACATATGCATAATTATGGTTCTCTGTTTTATCTGGCTGTGTTCAATTCAGATTTTCCAGGCGTTAGCAGATGAACATACAAGATTAGGGTTTGCTTCAGAATTCAAAGTAAAAAGGCTGTGTAGTCTTCATAACACAATAAATCCTCAGTTCGTCCAGAAATGCAACAGGAGAATGCAACATGAAAATCATAACAGCAACGGCAAAATGCAAGTCATTCTGGCTGGTCCACCATCTCATCACACTTCACAGTCCAACCTCAACATGCACTCATGAAAGTAGCCAGAGCAGGTATCACAGTATGATTGAGAAATGCCGGGGTCATTTTTGGCATGGGGAGAGTTCTGCCATGGAACAATGTACAGTCTGAACCCTTGCTGGCACTGAAGCACGCAGAACCCTTGCACCTACTCATAGCAGGTATACCCATTCAACATGATTTTGAAGAGAATTGTCCTGAGGTTGCCTCGCAATTGCAGGCATTCCGTTTGATGCCATTATGGTTACTGTTTACTTTTTTTTTCTTCTTTTTTTTTAACTTCAAACATGTTTTCATTATATAAACACACATTTTGTGCAGTGTCTTCTCCACTACCTCCAACCCCACTCCACTCTCTCCCTCTTTCTCTCTCTCTGCTGCTTTCTCTCACTTTCCCCCCATCACACACACACACACACACACACACACACACACACACACACACCACAGAGTCACACACACACACACACACACACACACACACACACACACACACACACACACACAGAGTCACACAAATGTGTGCACTAGGGCACATATACACATATACATGCACACACACACAAGAACACACCGTCTTTGCTCGCATTCACATACGCAAACTAATGCTAGTGCAAGTGAGTATGTGCATGTATGCAAGTGCATGTGTGTGTGTGTGTGTGTGTGTGTGTGTGTGTGTGTGTGTGTGTGCATGGGGGTGTACATGCATGTGTGTGTGTGTGTGTGTGTGTGTGTGTGTGTGTTGTGTGTGTGTGTGTGCATGGGGTGTACATGCACATGTGTGTGTGTGTGTGTGTGTGTGTGTGTGTGTGTGTGTGTGTGTGTGTGTGTGTGTGTGCATGGGGTGTACATGTGTGTGTGTGTGTGTGCATGGGGGTGTACATGTGTGTGTGTGTGTGTGTGTGTGTGTGTGTGTGTGTGTGTGTGTGTGTGCACGCACAAGCGCGCACATCTTCATATCCCACAGACACAACTGTCTTTAGATAACAAGTATGTTTTGCCATTCACTGTCAGCGGAGAATCCCTGCTACACTGCACTGTTTCGTTTGACCACCATGTACCTGGACATCACCTGGCCAAGAAGTCTGCACACACAGCCAGCACAACAATCATTTAGCCCACAGGTAAGCAGCTTTGATCTGTGTGAATATTTTGTTATTCTTTGAATAGTCGTTTTGTCAGCGATTATCCAACAAGTAACAAATAACATTTCGAAAAAAAACAAATATCAATGATTTACAGTGACTGGTGTTTTAAATATGAATTAAAAAAAAAAACACAGATTAAAAGTGCTGATTTAAAGTCACTGATCATTAATTTATGATAAGTTGAAAAAAATCTTAATATTGAAATAACGCTGGAACAGGGGTGATGATTTCAATATTGATAAAAGTGAATTCATCCAGAATTACGAAATAGATTAAAAGGCCATGAAATGCAGATCATAATATCTTGTAATAAGACATACTTTAATTGATACCCTATTATATGACCATTACCTTTTATTCTTACCTCCACCTCCACGAGGGTGTCACAGAAACAAGTTGAAATACAAATAATGTGGAAGATCTTATATGGCTCCAAGGGTTGGTTTTTGAGAATTTATCCAAGCATAGTTGTGCATACAAAGGTCAGTATTTTGTAACTGAGTGTAAACGGAAGTCAGTATGGGGACATCAACTCAGTGAAACTGTTTCCTTTTTTTCTTTTTAACACACACACACACACACACACACACACACACACACACACACACACACACACACACACACACACACACACACATACACACACACATATATGTGTATTAGTAGTTTCTCAAGCTTTTTCCTTTTATGATTTGCATGTGCAGTCAGTGTGGCTGCTTGTAATGTGTGTGTGTGTGCGCATGCGCGTGCATGTGTGCGTGCATGCGTGCGTGTGTGTGTGTGTTAAAAAGAAAAAAAGGAAAGTTTAAACTTTGCAAGGGGCATCACCATGAGTAGATTATCAGAAGGCTTAAATTAGCTCCCCTTACCACCATAAAACATTTTGTGGATCCAGACCGGCAAGACCTTAATCATATGGCATAGCAATAAGACACTTGTTCTGACCAGTAAATATGTCTAAAAACTATTTTAGGTAGGAAATGCCTTTGATTCTCAACATGCATGAAAGTTTCATTTCTTACCCCTTTCCACACACACACACACACACAGGGACATGCACATACATGCATGCATGCATACAAGCATACTTGTGCACACACATATATACACACATATGTACGCATGTGTATACACACATATGTACGCATATCTATAAGTAACATACATATACATGCAGACATATGCATACAGACATGCAATTTAAGAATTTTCTTTTAATATTAACAAGAATGTGTCCACACATACTAGTTTTATTGTTTCATTTACTTTTTTAGTGTTTCCTATTACCGTGGATTCGAGTGTGACCTTTAGCAGCAAAACAAATATCACACATGTCATTACGTGGTAACGCTTGTGTCCAAAATCACAGTGAAGGTTAAAATGAAAAAAACAAAACACCCTGATTAGATGTAGCTATAACCATTCAAGTGCAGTGCGCACACACAACACACACACACACACACACACACACACACACACACACACACACACATGCATGCGCTCTCCTGCATGCATGCACACCTGTATGCATGAACACATGCACGCACGCATTCACGCACACATGTGTGCACATGCTTGTGCGCATGTGGACACACACACACACACACACACACACACACACACACACACACACACACACACACACACACACACTCACTTCATCCCCTCTCTTTTCCAGTATTCTCCTCTTCATCCCTTCATCCAACAATTTGAATCTATTACTGACAGTCAGTGCATCTGTCAACAGCGTGAAGTTAGATGTCCGATTCAAGCGGCTACCACAGACATCGTGGTAATAGGAAGAGTTTATCAGACAAATTCTCTGCCTGCCCACGTCTCTGATTTCATGGATCCCACGCGTACTCATCTGGTCCCGCACATACACATGTGGTCCCACACATATACACCTGTCCCATACATACATATTTGGTCCCACACATACACACCTGGTACCACACATACACATGTGGTCCCACACATACATGTCTGGTCCCTCACATACACATTTGGTCCCACACATACACGCCTGATCCCATACATACACATTTGGTCCACACATACACATGTGGTCCCACACATATAAACCTGTCCCATACATACACATTTGGTCCCACACATACACACCTGGTACCACACATACACATGTGGTCCCACACATACATGTCTGGTCCCTCACATACACATTTGGTCCCACACATACACACCTGGTCCCATACATACACATTTGGTCCACACATACACATGTGGTCCCACACATATAAACCTGTCCCATACATACACATTTGGTCCCATACATACACACCTGGTACCACACATACACATGTGGTCCCACACATCCATGTCTGGTCCCCACAATACACATCTGTTCCCACACATACACACCTGGTCCCACACATACACATGTGGTCCCAGTGGTCCCACACATACACATCTGTTCCCACACATACACACCTGGTCCCACGCATACACATGTGGTCCCACACATATGCATCTGTTCCCACACATACACATGTGGTCCCACACATACACATCTGGTCCTACAAATACACACCTGGTCCCACACATACACATGTGGTCCCAGACATACACATCTGTTCCCACACATACACATGTGGTCCCACACATACACATGTAGTCCCACACATACACATGGGGTCCCACACATGCACATCTGTTCCCACACATACACATGTGGTCCCACACATACACATCTGGTCCTACAAATACACACCTGGTCCCACACATACACATGTGGTCCCAGTGGTCCCACACATACACATCTGTTCCCACACATACACATGTGGTCCCACACATACACATGTGGTCCCACACATGGTCCCACACATACACATGTGGTCCCACACATACACATGTGGTCCCACACATACACATCTGTTCCCACACATACACATGTGGTCCCACACATACACATGTAGTCCCACACATACACATGGGTCCCACACATGCACATCTGGTCCCACACATACACATCTGGTCCCACACATACATATCTGGTCCCACACACAAACATCTGGTCCCATAAGTACATTTCTGCACACACACACACACACACACACACACACACACACCTCCCTCCTCCCCATACACACCCACACATCTGGTCCCATACATACACATCTGGTCCTACACATGCATCTCTGATCCAACACATACACATCTAGTCCCACATGTGTACATCTTGCCCCACACGTACATTTCTGGGCCCAACTCTAACATATCTGGTCCCACATTCACACATCTTGTCCCACACGTACACATCTGGTCGCACAGGTACCCATCTGGCCCTTGGCACGAAAGCTTCTGAACCAATACACAGCAACTTCCCAGTGAAACGCAAGCAGCATATAAGCATTTTCTGAAAGTGAGACAACTTGCGTGAATCAACAACGCTCGGTGCTTCCACCATGGGTGCAAAGAAAAAGGGGGCAACTCGTTCAGTGCTGTGACCATGCAAAAAAAGACGGATCGATCTACCCAAGTCTTGACATTGCAGGCCTGTCAACTACAGGTTCTCCAGCCTGGCTGCCATATCCTCCCGGGTGAAGAGAGAACCGTGAGATCCGGACATGGCGGTGGCCACAGTGCTGTGCGCTTTAGACAGCGTCGTCATGGGCACGTCGTGCGTGTCCGTCCTCTGCTGCTGCTGCGTGCGTTGCCGGAGCAATGGGGGAAATCTAGGCCAAGGACATCGGGGACACGTCGTTACATTGACAGATGTTGAACACTTTTAGAAGTCAATTCAGACTGGCGCAGATTCAGAACTTAACTGATGTTGACGTAACTGTTGAATGAATGATTTGGGGGGAATTTGGTATATATGATGGGGGCCAAAAAAGGAATACCCACAGCTGCACAGTACCCTTATTTGCAAAAGCTCTGATATTCTAACCTTCCCACTTGTTTACTTACAACTGAAAACAAAAATCTGGCCTTCGCTTCCCTGGTAATATTCAATCAATAACGAACACAAAATTCTATTGAAAACGAAGATTTTTGAAGTCATTAACAAGATCTTTAAAAGATGTCTTGAGAAGATTTTCATCCTATGTCTATGTTAGGGTCTGCGTAAAGAGAACTGGAACACACAGGGGCATATTCAAATCATCCGGCAGGTGATGGAACTGGCAAATCTGTGACTGTGCTCTCTCTCTCTCTCTCTCTCTCTCACTCTCTCTCTCTCTCTCTCTCTCGACTGATCAATTACTGTCAGGCCAATGACCCCAAGATTGGTCGGACCTGAATCTATTTCATATTCCCATCAGCGCCCCGGGGCTCGTCACAAAATCTGCCCTCTCCTGGGGCGGATCACTCTATGCTCAACAAGTGCACGGCTCACCTGGAGGCAGACTTGGCCCGTCTGTGACTGTTCTGTTGCTCTGTGCGGTTGGCATAGAGAGGGGAAGGCACTCGCACTGTCTCTGACCCGTCCT
>CM031600.1:31719240-31734240 GCA_018398815.1 Conus ventricosus | reverse complement strand
AGTCCACGTTGGGTGGTGCGCTGGTTGCGGAGGTTGCGCTCCACGGCGGGGAGGAGGTCGGTGACGGCGAAGCTGCTCATGGAAGACAGTCTGTCGCTGGCCGGGCTGGTTCGGGACGGGGAGGCGAGGGGGGAACTGCCTTGACGGTCGTCCGTGCGGGTCGTGGAGGGCACGGACAGCATGGACATCCCGGACCGGGTGGGCTGGGAGGACAAGGGCACGGACAGCGACGTCACTATAGTGACGGGACTGTCCCGGGTCAGGTCAGGGGTCAGGTCGTGCATTCTCACGGAAACGGGTTCCGAACCTGCCACCCCTGACCGGGGCGTTTGGGACACTGAGGGCCTGGGTTCTGACACGGCCCGCTCAGAGTGAGTTCTCGGCGGCGGGGGAGACACTATGCCCTGTCTTTGGTACACTTTGTCCGAGCACTGTCCGGTCGTCGGTGATGCCCCTGCGGCAGTGTTCCCCGCAGCGTGAATGTTCTGGGAGAAGAGCTCTTTGCCAGAGTCCTGAATGGTAATCTTGCGTAGCACCATAGTCCTCGGCTGAAGACCTTTCCCACCCCCTTCTCCGTCCCCGTTCTCCCCGACCTGAGCGGGGCAGTGTTCAGAGCCGCCGTGTTTGAGAGGCGCATGTTTGGCCTGAGCGGCGTAGGCCAGGTCGGCCAGGTGATGATACCTGGCCAGGTAGGCGGGGTTGATGTGGCTCAGACTGGCTTCGGTCAGCCGCGACTGCTCCCTGCCCGCGTAACGGAAACTGTTCCCGCGCATCCGGCGGCTGGGCAGGCGCTCGTACACGGTGCGCTCCCTGCGGGAGTACATGAGCTTGGCCATGGCGTCCTGGTGGCTGAGGGGCTGAGCCTGGCAGGGGTCAGCACGGGGCCCACCTTGCCCACCCCGCTGAGGCCCGAGTCTTCTCCGGCCCCGGCGTCGTCCAGGGTCTTGGTGCTGTCCTCCTCCACGCCGTCCTGCTCCTGGTCGTTGCTGGACACCTTGGACCCGTACCCTTCGTCCCAGCCCGCGTCCTCCCCTTCGTCCTTCACGTTGTCCCCTTCCAACGCCACTTGACCAGTGTCCGGGAGGGTCATGCCCTGCGCCCGCATGGAGGCGCTGTGGCACACGGCACTCTGGCTGCGGCCTCTGGACACCCTCAGCTCACCCACCTGCTCCTCCTCCTCCTCCTCTTCCACATCCTCTTCGTCAATGGGCACGTGGTCGTCGTCCAAAGCGTTGGCACTGAAGCAGTTCCTGTCTCTGTCCTGCTGGGAGGGGGTCGTGTGACACGGGCAGACTGCGCGCCGGGAGAGGGGTCACGGGTAACACCTTGTTGGCACGTGCGTCACGCACCCCGAACTGGCAGTTTTTGAGGTAGCGGTCATTGAGGCTCTGTCTGTCGAACAGCAGCTTGTTCTCGATGGCTGTGCAGTGCCCAGTGATGTGGCGGTAGTGTTCCTCCTCGTACACCTCGTTGATCTTTTCTGCAACAACAGGTTTCACTCCGTCATCCTATGAACATGCTACGGAAGGATGTCGACAGCGAGATATCATTACAATTAGTTATGCGTGTATACCCGCGTGTCTCTCCTGGTGTGGCATGTATCTTTAAATCCCTGTTTAAAATCACCTTACAGGCTACAACGGAGCGTGGTTGAACCAGGGACATCCCGGAAAAGCCTTGGACAGACAACGTGGAGTAATGGATTGGTTTTAGCCTTTTAAAGTTGACCAAGGACAAGGAATTGTGGAGATACCCTACTGTTCAAGCGGCACTCCCCTATGATCTGCAGTCATACGACGATGATAAAAGGTAGGGGGGAGGGAGAGGACGGTGAATAGTTGGAGACCTCGGAAGGGAATCAGGCAGTGATATGTAGCAGCTCGGAAAAACCGTTCACAGCTATGCTTGTTAACATCACTGTGAGAAAATTCTAAAGAACAAAGTCTCTCTGCTCTCTCTCTCACACACACACACACACACACACACACACACACACACACCACCCATATGCATGCGCGTGCGCGCGCGCACGCACACACACACACACACACGCACAGCACACATGCTTGCACACACACATATACACACACGTGCGTGTGCGCGTACCCATGCACGCACGCACTCTCTCTCTCTCATACACACACACACACACACACACACAACACAAACACATATATATATATATATATATATATATATATATATATATATAATATATCGCGCGCGCGCGCGCGCACGCGCGTACGCAGGACACTTACTTCTTTTGTTGTCTCCGTTCTTTTCCCTTTTCATCCACACCATGATATCTGCAACATATGTAATTTGGAGAAATAAATAATTGAGCTGTAGTTTGGGAAGGGAAATAAATCAGCCTCACAATATCTGTTGAACATCACAATTTATTTAAAACCTTTCTCAAAACAGAGAAAAATCTGCCATTCACAGTTGGCACAGCGTCACAGTTCCAGGTTGTCTATAGCTTAAAGTATTGATGAGAGAGAGAGAGAGAGAGAGAGAGAGACAGAGACAGAGACAGAGAGAGAGAGAGAGAGAGGGGGGAGGGAGGGAGAGAGAGCGCAACTGAAAGGCAGACTGGCAAAGTAAATGGAACAGACAAACACTTTCACGAGGTATCTGCTTTAAACTTACTGAGCATAAGATGCCATGGCAAGCATATTTCATATTGGCTTATCGAAGGGAAGTGGTGAGTGGAGGGCGTAACGAGCTGTTACCGTATTAAAATCGACTGCGTATGTACTCACCCCAAGAGTTAATTCCAGGTACGCTTAAAGCGGCTTAGGATCCAAATTTGATTCTTAAAATAAATTCATCTGAAATTAATCTAATTTAAAACAAACCATGTTCTGGCGTGCATCCATTAACGAAATAGGAACAAAGTACACATATAAAATATTCTTGCGAGCTCTAAATTCTTTGAACAAAACACACACACACACACACACAACACACACACACCACACACACACACACACACACACAAACTATCAGTTGTTCCACTGACCATCCGTCTGAGTATTTCCGAATCACATGGTAGACAGACAGACGAGGAGTGAGAATACCCCTTATCTTAGGCACCAATCAGAGAACGTTGCTATTTATAGCATGGAGAAAATTAGGGGGTGAGGAGGGGGGGGGGGAGTATGTTCTGACCTCTTGCCCTCAGAGGCAACATTTTTTCTCTTATTTTTGTGTGGAAGATGAAGTGGGATTTTAAACAGGAAGAAGCTAAAACTAAGACTGAGTTAAATTTAGAGAGAGTTATTTAAAACATCGTCTTAGTTTTTCAGCCATGTCTCTTTTACGTATTAAGTTACGTAATCGGCCGATTTCTGTAAACTTCCTTGTGATTGGGCCTGATAGGACCGCAATTCACGTTTTGAAAACCCCCCCGAACAAAACCTGTTTCAGGGTATATACCGAACAGCGGAGTAAAACGAAGAAGTCACACGCGGTCGGAGAATGAAAGCTCAGACAATCACTAGAGCAAAACAACACTTGAGGGCTAGAGATTTTGAGATACCTTTCCTGTGTTCCACACAAGCATATTCAGTGAAAGAAGAGGAAGGATTACCATACCGCGTTGTCCCATAGTGAGGTACTTTAGTGTAAGACTGCAATGCAACTCATTGTCTAATAAAAGAGAAAAACAAAGCAGATAAGTACATACGTTACAGTGAAAAGAAAAATGAAGAGAAGCAATGAAGTCTGCAACAGAGTGGTATGGTTCCCAAAGATCAAGAATAGACTTTTCAAAGCTGGATGAAAATTACAAGTGACTGTAGGGGTAAACGCAAGCGCGCACACACGCACGCACGCACGCACGCACGCACGCAGCACGCACAGCACACAACACACACACACACACACACACACACCTACACACACACACACACACACACACACACACACACACACACACACACACACACACACACAAGCTTCAAAGGTTGAATTATCCTTTGATCCTGCTACAGTTGTGGAGGACGTGAAGCTGGACTTTAATCTGTGAAAATCGAATTAACGAACAGAAACGTTAAGCCAAATGCATCTCCTGTAATAGCGAATACAAAATAAGCCATTATTTTCTGAATGGTAAAATGCAGCTCTTTTGAAATCAGTAAATTAATTCAGTTGAGGAACACTCTCTCTCTCTCTCTCTCTCTCTCTCTCTCTCTCTCTCTCTCTCTCTCTCTCTCTCTCTCCGACGACGACGACGACGACGACGACGACGATGATGACGATGACGACGATGATGATGATGATGATGATGGTGATGATGATGATGATGACGACGACGACGACGATGATGACGACGAAAGCAAAGTATTCTACTTGCCATTGTCATCAGGAATGATGGGGAGGTTCCAGCCACACAGCACAGGTGTCTGAGGTTTGTCAGGAAGCCGCCTGGAACCAGAAAACAATTACAAACATGAGTTTCATGTTTAGCAGATCTGTACAATTTAATATCTTGCACAATTCCATCATTACTGCATTGTTCTCTACGTTATGAAAGTGTACTGCCAAAGCTTAAAATCCCATGGACTAATAGCTGAGGGGCAGTGAATTGTCAGAAGTCACTGTAACAAGGGCGCGGTATTTCGGAGCCCAACCCTCCCCTTCCACCGTCTAAATTCTCACTGAACTGAATCAGGTACCCGTTTTTTGCTGGCTAAACAAAGATTTCCAAGACCTATAAATCCGACCCCATGAGAAGTTCGTACTCATGATCGACAACTCTGCCGTCGAACACTGACCATTTGACTGCATATCGTATCGTATCGTATCGTATCGTATCGTATCGCATCGGGTCGCGTCGCATCGCGCATCGCATCGCTCAATCGCATCGCATCGTATCGTATTGTACCGTTCCGTATTACATCGTTATGCATCGTTTTGTTTTGTATTACACTGCATCGCATCGTGTCATATCATATTGTGCTGTATTTATCGTGGAACACCGCATTGCATTACATTACATTTATCATATTGCATTATACTGCTTTGCATCAAATCGCATCATACTGTATTGTATTGTATTTATTGTAATGCACTGTCCTGTATTGCAGTGTGCATTCTTTTTATGCGTCCGAACGGGTTTCTCTGTGTGGACTAAAACTCGGACTGAAGTCCCCGGAAAGACCACATCCTGTCCTCCTCACGGTCTGCGTTTCTCTAAAACCGACTGCTGCTAATTGTCACTCCCGTGTAACATAACCCTAACGTCGGCGTTTGTTCCAACAAAATTTAAACCGGATAAACTAAAACACTCAGAAATACTTTTATTTAGCATATACGTTTTAGCTGTTTCACTTACTTATCCAGAGACAAAGAAAGAAAAAAACGATGGACAAATGAAAACTAAAGGAAATAAGAATGGAAGAAAGAAGCAAACGAGAGACAGAGAGAGAGAGAGAGAGAGAGAGAGAGAGAGAGAGAGAGAGAGAGAGAGAGAGAGAGAGAGAGAGAAGGGGGGGGGGGGGAGGAGAAGATAAACGTGAAAGAAAGAAGAGAAAAGAATTAAGGCCGATGGGGGAAAAAACACAGGTTAAGTCAGTCAATCTAATAATTGTTGATTCATTGAAGTTCTTCAAAGAATGACAAAGACGGGAAAAAAAGAACACACACACACACACACACACACACACACACACACACACACACACACACACACACACACAAAGTAAAGTCAAGAAAGTAGGACAGAAGACGAATGGCCTGAATTAACTTTTAGGGATTCGTACTCTACTCTGGAGAGGGATGGGCTCCGCCAAATTCAACTTGCCTAAGACAAGCCACATGAAAAAGGACAATACATCTATCACACGGGATTGGTCGCTGTTGGTTAATGACCGCACCATCCGATGACCTCCACCAGGGCGGACACGAAAAATGCACCACTGAGGGAGAACTATAAAATATCCACTGAAGTTACTGTCACCTGCAACAAAATCTGGAACAGCGGTGAGTGATCCACCCCCAGACTCCCTCAATAATCGTCACCTTTCTCAAGAAAGGAAATCTCCAACACTGCAATAACTATTGCACCATCGGTTGATCAGTTATGCCAGAAAACCAATGTTCAAAATTACAGTGAATCGATTACAGTCGCAAGCAGATACAGTTAATGCTTAAGAACATGCTGGATTCGGCAAAAGCATTAAATACTATCGAACAATCTTTCACCCCTTACAAATACACCTCTAAGACAAGAAGGCACTATGTAGACTCCGGCAACAAGTGCTATGGTCCACAATGAAGACATTTAACATCATGCAAAGGCTGATCAACACAGTTAAACTTGACTTTAAAGCGATCTCTGCAGCGCACGTAAAAGGTGCTATACGAGAGAGTGGTTTTAAACTTCAGTTGGAGATTTGTCAGGGCTGCCTTCTGCCTCCAGTAATATTTCTGGAACACAGCATGACTAACACACTTGAAGATGGTGCCAGCAAGTTTAACGGTGGAGGAAGAACGATCACGAACCTTCGGTTTGCGGATGACATCAAAGGCCCGGCACGCAGTGAACGAGACCACGCCAAGCTTGCTGAAAAGACTGTACGAAACATCAACAGGATATGGCATGGAAATCAACGCCGAGCAGATAAAGCTGGTCACTAGACACCCAACACCATCTGTAATAATATGACTGACCATGGACGGAATAATGTAGGCACTGTCCAATTGTTCACCTTGCCTGGGGCAATCGTTAGAACGAGGGATCCCAACTAAAAACCCTCTGAAGGACAGCAAAGACAACCTCAGCATTGCCCAGACTGAACCCTATGTGGGAAGACAGTGACATCCCCATAAAACACAAGATCAAGCTTCTGCGTGCACTGGTATACTCTATCTTGCTGTAAACATGCGAGGTATGAATCCAAGCCATGGAAATGAAGCATCACCACAGAATAGTAAACATCAGACAGAGTGATCATGGGAACAAAATGAACAAGTGCTTCACACCATTAAGCAGCAAATCGGACTGTATGTAGAAGTACTGACATCGGTAAAAGAAGAAAAACTTTGGTGGTGTCCATGTAACCAGATCCAATGGCTTTACTAAAGCAGTCCTACGGGGAACTGTTGAGGAAAGAAGACGGAAAGGGGGGGGGGGGGGGGGGGGGGACAGAAAAAAGATAGACTGACAACATTGCAGAATGGAACGGAAAAAACATATGCAGAGACCAAACCTTGGTACACAAACCACTGAACTGAAGAAGCGTCGTGAACTGTTCTTCGGTGTGGCGTCCCAGTGACTTCCCACGCAGTTTAGGAAGTAAAAGAAGAGACTCAATTCTCCATTAACACGGAAGCAAAAACCCATGATAGTCAGAGACCCCTTCACTGTGTGCCCTAAAGAAAGGTTGTAGCGCTTCGTCAATGTCACAAGGAGACGTGAAGTGGAGTTTAATGACCCGTCACACACAACTCATAGCAGACACCGAAAAGGTGTTCTTGGTTTCACACTGAATATGAACTGTTATCATTTGTATGACATAAAATGGCGGGAGAAGTGTGTTCAGGAGCGGGTGGCGGAAATGGAGGAGGGAGGGGGCGGAATCGCATACATACAACGATACATACATACAGGGATATACACACAGACAAAAACAGAAATCGACGGACAGACAAACTGACTGATGGACGGACAGACACGCTAATAGGCAAATCGCAGAAAGGAATATCTGGATACATCTGAAAGTCGAAATAACGTCAAAAGAACATTTCCGTCTGGTCAGTATAGAAGCCTGGTCTTTAAAGTGAATAAAGAAACAAAACAGAAGTAGCAAATACGAGTATAGTTTTAACATGTGTGATGAAAATATTTTCGTTAGAAAATTCACAAGACATGCGAGTCTCAAGTTCAATATATATACTTTTGTGTCACCTTACTTTAAGGCCACCAAGAGTTGTTTCAGTGCCAAATGTGTGTGATTACATGTTTCAGTTATGCCAAATTTGTTAAGTGTGCTTTTTTCAGCCGATCTTGATGCACTGCAGCTTTGAACAGTTTGTTGTACATCAAATATGCATTTAACACTTTCCTCCTAAAACTTGTTAACTTAAAAAGTAACCGACATAAATTGCCGATTTTCCCAATTAATCTAAAGATTCATATTCTATTCACTTAATTTTTTTCTGAAATCGATTTGTCACAGTAACAAAAAAACAGAAAATAGAATAAAACGTCACCAGAAAAAAACAACAGATGCTTCTTTTTAAATAGATGTTTACTTGCTCTGAGAGAACGAGAGACACATTGACACGGAGCGAGAGTGAGAGAGAGAGAGACAGAGACAGACACAGACAGGCAGGCAGGCGGGCAGAGAGAGAGACAGAGACAGAGAGAGAGAGAGAGACACACACAGAGAGAGAGAGAGAGAGAGAGAGAGAGAGATGACGGTTGACATAGTCACATCTTCTTCTCCTCCTCCTTCTTCTTCTTCTTCTTCTCATACAACAGCTCATCAGGTTCTTCTAATCCTGTCATTTGTGTGATTGGGCTCAAGTCTGCAAATATTCTCCCTGCTTTTCTGAAATGTTGTCGGCCCACCGTTCTTTTTTCCCCATTTGTTTGTTTGTTTTAATCTTCCTCTCGGTCTCGCTCGCCAAACAGTTCCTAGACGATCGTTTACCAAATCCATTAGATCTAATAAGTGGCCATTCCAGCGTAGCTTTCTGTTCCCAAGTGTTGTCTGTAGCTCTTCATATAGTCCGATGTTTGATGATTTGACGCATTTGTTCATTGGTGATATGATCAGTATTTTGATGTGTACCAACTCGCGATAACATTTCATTTCCATGGCTTGGATTCTTCGTTCTATGCCCGCTCAGAGGATGCACGTTCTCGCATGCACACAGGAACATGGATTACACCAGTTCATGAGATTCCATCTTCCTGTGTCCTTTACCTGGGTGTCCGGTCCCAAACGGAGGTGAGAATGTTAACCACTGGTTCAGTGAATAATCCCGTTCTACTCTGTGCCAGTCTAAAAGGGTTCTGCCGGTTGAGGCGGTGGGTCCAATAAGGACTAAACGAGCATGGGGGAAAGAAAAGAGCCTCTCGGACATCGCGCCAGTGCTGGCTTTCAGCAGCAAAGAAAGGACCTCGGGCATGAAAAAGAAACCTGCCTCAAAGAACCCAACAGTTTACTGTGCGAAAGCTGTGAAACTGTCGACCCGTTGCGTTAGGCGCACCCTTCTAACGGATCGGTCTGTTTGACCATTGCTCCACTGCCGTGAGGGGAAGGGTGTAACGTACTTTGATAAGGGTCAGTTGTTTGTCCAGGGGGGTCAGCAGCTGTTAGTTCAAGTATTCTTCACGTCAAGCGGGTAATTCGTTATCCGTTTCATAGCCGCGACAGCTACAAAGATCATCGATTATTCATAAGGAGAAGAAGAAAACTGACGTGTGACAACAGGATCTGGGTTACAACCCATCTCTTTTATTTTCTGCAGTCCTTTAGGAAAGGCTGACATTTTTTGTTCTTTTGTAGTTTAAAAAAAAGCCTGTATCTGTAGCGGCGAAAACCGTTTTTGTCTTGCCAATCGTCAGGCCAACATTACAGAACAGCTAGTTGAAATTCGCTATGTAGCAGAAAGAAGGGTGGAAAAACACATAAAACAGCTTTTAAACTCTTGCTCCCTACAAACAAGACTTTATGCTAAGCTCTGTCGAATGGATTGTCAGATAACGGGTTCAGCTTTGGTATGAAAAAGAGGTTAAACAAAGGTTGGGAAGATGATAGTTACTCCGGATTCCACAGGCTCTGGAGTCATAAGCCTCGTGTTTGGATGGACTCGAAGGTGTTAACTGCACGAACCTGTCTGTTGCACTGATAATCCAAATCCAGGGAGTCCGAAGTTCTGAGAATCCAGGGCTCGGTTCGAGTTCTAAAACCTCCCCTAGCGTTAGCAATCAAATCAGTTTTCCCACCCCGTTCCCTCTTCATCTCCGCCCCCTCCTACCTCCCCCCCCCAGGATTATAAAAAGTTCTTGATCATTCTGTTTTGGAATAGTACCCACTATGGCGTCTGACATATAAATATAAAAAATTATGCGAAAATGACGCCGAAATCCCCACCGATCGTTAGTTTCAAAGCTTGCCCGGCCTTATGGAGACCATTTTGTTTTAAATCACGTCATTGGGCACAGTATAACGCGACGATTTATCGTGGATTGTCCTGGATCTTAACCAACATATTTTCATGGATCCCTATGCGTTGACGCCTTTGTGTTTGACAGTAATGGCAGATAGTTATTCGACTTTCTTTACCGCCGGCGTCCTTCAGCAACAATTTGTCGGAAACGTTTTGATCGTGGAACGACCCCGGGAAACCTTTTAGTTGTGTGTACGGAAGGCTTTAAGCTGTGGACTGAGTTACTATTATTCAGTCTTTGTGTGGCGGCGCTTTCAACGTTGCTAAGTGATGATGGAATGGACGTGGTCACATCTAGTTTCTGTTCGGCATAATAGGTTCGGAAAATTACGCAGACCGGGATACGGTTAACGTTGCATGCGGAACTCTCTCTCTCTCTGTCTCTGTGTGTCTGTTTGTCTGTCTGTCTGTCTCTCTCCCTCTCTCTCTCTCTCTCTCTCTCTCTCTCTCTCTCTCTCTCTCTCTCCAATGAAACTGAAACTAAAACGTCCTTTTCTCTTCATTATCACCCCTAACTTCCCCCTCCCCCCGCCCCCGACTCTTTCTCTCACTTCCCTACCCCTCTCTCTTTCTCTATATATGTGCGTGTGTGTGTACATGAGACAGACACAGGCAGACAGACAGGCAGACAGAGCGAGAGAGAGAGAGAGAGAGAGAGAGAGAGAGAGATAGAGAGAGAGAGGAGAGAGAGAGAGAGAGAGAGAGAGAGATTAACTGCACACTGAAGAAAACACGCACTAGTACACGATTATTTGGCAAATTATATAAAACGACTTAAATCTTTCACCCTGAAGCAACACAAACTTCGTATGATAAAGTTTCATTTGTTTAATGAACAACTGTCTGCTTTGCAGCCCATGGGGTCAACTCAACTGAATTTTACAACCACTTCGGGTCAAAATAATATATCAAACTAAAACCGAAACTCACCAAAATACTATGTGAACGCACAAAGCATAAGACGTTATAACAATAAGAATGCTACAAGGCTCCCCAGAACGTCGCAATGCTTTAAGAAAGAAAAGAAAAGCAAAATCCCAGTTATCAGGAATGTCTAAGAATAACTTCAGGATGCCAAAAGCAAAATAGGAATATCATTTTCAGGTAAGTGGATCAGTCATTTCAAACCGACTCAGTTTATAGACTGTTCGATATCTCGTCGGTTTCTGCACCAGTCTACCAGACGCTTTGTAACGATTGGTTCATAAGTGTCAGATTGCAAAGGATACTGGTCTTGCTGAAACTTGGCTGGAACACTTGCAGTGTCTTTGGCACCAGCTGGTTGGACAGGAGCATCACACTCAGAACGTGGACTGTCGGTCTTCAGCGGAGGTCTTGATGCAACTGGTGTCGAAGGCAGGACTTCTGAATGCGATGAGTAGGCTGGTTTGAGTCTGTCAATGGAAATTCGAGCTGATTTTCCATTTTTCAAAATGTCAAGTATTTGTCGAACGTGCAAGAACACGAAATGGTCCATCATAGGGCTTACCAAAGGCCCTCTGTGAGAGTCAACGCGAACGTACACTTGGTCAGCAAACTGTAATTGCGGGGCACGTACGTAGTCGGCGAACATGATGTCCAGGAGGGCGGAGGAGCCAGCTTCTGTAAGTTCTCTTGGAGTTCCTGGACAAAAGCGCTGGTAGGAATCAGCTTATCTGCAGATGGGGAAGGGAGGAAAATCACCAGGTACTCTGAGATTTGTGCCATAGGTGAAAAGAGCTGGAGCCGCATCCAGATCTTCTTTCCATGTTGTCCGAATACCTAGTAACACACAGGTAATTCATCCATCCAGCGTGATCCATTCAGGCGAGACTTGAGAGCGGCTTTCAGACTGCGGTGAAACCGTTCTACCATACATTGGCCTGGGGGTGATAAGCAGTGGTGTTTCTGGGGTGAACGCGAGTACCATGTGAAGCTCACGCCATAGCGTGCTGACAAACTGGCGGCCTTGGTCTGAGGTGATGGTGTTGGGACTCCAAAACGTGCAATCCAAGAACGTAGCAGAGCTTTTGCGCAGGTAACGGCCTCGGCATTGGGGAGGGGAATGACCTCAGGCCATCGGGTGAATCTGTCCACAATAGTGAGCAGGTAGCTGTTGCCTTCTGAAGGGGGGAGGGGTCCGACCAGGTCAACGTGTATGTCGCCGAAACGTCTGTCAGGAGGTTCAAAGGGAGACAAAGGAGCCTTGGTGTGACGTCCAATTTTGCTTGCCTGGCATGAATGGCAGGTGCGTACCATGTTTCTCACGTCCTTTTTGAGGCCTGGCCGACGTAACGAGCGGAAATGGCCACGGATGGTAGGATTAGATCCAGGGTGGCAAAGGTTGTGAAAAGTGTCAAAGACCGTCTTTGTCCATGAAGGTGGGACACTGGACGTGGGCGGCTGGTGGAAAAATCCACAGGATTGTGGACCCCATCCAGAGAGACATCCTGCAGTTTGATGGATCCAGGGTTAGCACGCAGGTCGTTGATTTGGGGTCAGTGACCTGGGCCGCAGCTAGTTGTGCGAGATCTACTGCAGGAACTGGTGAAGTGCAAGCGATCGCGGCTCTGGGTCTGAATCGCGGGTCTATGTCTGCAACAGGGGCCTGGAGAGAGTATCAGGTACAATGTTCTCCGACCACTGATGTACTGATGTCTGAAGTAAACTCAGCGATATAAGAAAGCTGTCGTTCTTGGCGTGGAGATCTGTCGGTGTCACTAGTGAGAGCATGAGTCAGCGGCTTGTGATCCGTGTATACGGAGATGTGTTGCCTTCCAAAAAGTGCGGAAATGTTTGATGGCGCTGTGCATGGCCAGCAACTCGCGATCAAAGTGGAGTAGCGTCGCTGAGTAGGTGACAGTTTCCTGGAAAGAAAGCGATGGGTCTCCAAATGTCCTCACGTCGTTGTGACAGCTCTGCTCCGATAGCAGAATCCGATGCATCCACAGAAAGCTTCGTCTCAGCCTGAGGATCTGGGTGATGAAGCATGACAGCGAGCCAAAGCAGACCTGGCCTCCTGAAAGCCGAGTGATATTCAGCTGTCCAGATGAGTTTCTTAGATTTTCCTTTGTTGCCTCAGTGAGTGGTAAAAGGCGTTTGGCGATTCCAGGCAGAAATCTGTGATAAAAATTCATCATCCCGAGAAATCGCTCAAGTGCTTTCTTGTCTGGGGGTTGGCATATCTGCAATCGCACGAACTTTGTCTGGTAGAGGCTGAATTCCAGCTGCTGAGATCATATGTCCCAGGAAATTCAGGATAAGTGACCAAAGATGCATTTCTTGATGTTGACAACCAGACCGTTCAGAGTCAGTAAACTGAAAAACAGTGCGCAGGTCTGTCTCGTGCTGCTCTGGAGTTATACTTGCCACCAAGATATCATCCAGGTAACAAAACAGCAATCAACGCCTTGCAGGATTCCATCCATGAGCCGTTGGAAAGCTTGAGCTGCATTCTTCAAGCCAAAAGGCATTTTCAAGAACTCGTACAGGCCAAAAGGAGTTATCACTGCAGTTTTGGGTATATCTTCTGGGGCAACAGGTATCTGATTGTAACCCACGCACCAAGTCAATTTTGGAGAAGACTGTTTTTCCATGAAGATGTGCATTGAGGTCTTGAATGTGGGGCAGGGGATAGCGGTCATCTCTGGTCATGTCATTGAGCTGCGATAGTCACCACAAGGGCGCCAGCACCACTACTCTTCTTGACCATGTGTAAGGGTGAAGACAAAGGAGAACAGGAGCGGCAAACAATACCGAGTTGCTCCATCTCATCAAATTTTGCTTTAGCCGCGGTGAGTTTTTCCTGATCAGGCGACAAGCTGTGCATGCACTGGGGGGCCCGTAGTTGGAATGTGATGAACAACACCGTGTTTGTTGTCCTTGAAAGATGGAACTAACAGTTCAGGAAACTCCTCCACAATTGCTTCGTACTGGAGTGGATTCTGTGTGATGCGTGAGTTTGTGAGCGAGTGAGTTGAGCATGAATCACAAATTGCCATCAAGGGAGACCAGTCTTCTGTTAGTGAGGTCTATTGCCAGTTGATGAGAGGTGAAGAAATCTGCACCAAGAATGGGTTGAGTGACATCAGCGATCCAAATTTTGGGTGAAGTTGGCGTCTTTGCCAATCCTAGCAGAATGTCTCGCTTTCCTAGGTAGGGATAGCTGAACCATTGGCAGCCACGAGGCTAGGTCCACGAGATTTTTTGCGATCTGTAGCGTCGCTGGAAAAAACAGACTTTCTGCCCCAGTGTCGACAAGGAAAGACCGTCCAGAAAGAGATCAGCCACTGTGACTTGACTTCCGTTCACCGTCGCGGCAGGACGTGCGCCGTGTCGCTGCGCTCATTGAGTTTTCTCCCTACTTTTCCGGACTGGTTTTTTTCACATGTGAATTCACACTGGCGTTTGGGATCGTTTCCTTGTCCTAATATGTGAAAGATTTGTCCTGTGCGAGTAGGATGTGTCGCCTCAGTATTTGTCTCCTGACAACGGACTGATGCAGTGAAGGTAGACATTGAGAGGGGCCCATTCTTGACATGTGAACATGGAGAACAACAGTGCTTAGTGCTTTTCCTTTTTTGTGTGTCATGGTGTGGAGCGGGAACAAAGGTATGAAGAAAAGTATGAAGAGCTATGAATAGTGCGATATTTAAATATTTCTCGTTGGGAGAGGGGACAAAAGGAAACCTTCGTCATCTTCAACAAGTGACTCTTGTGTCAGCCCTGAGACTGAAGTAAGACGAACAAAGTAGTAAGAAAAACGACAGGACACGGACAGTATAGACGACATGGAGATACACGAGACCTGTGTGGATGAAAGCCTCCATGACAACT
>CM031600.1:31706727-31719140 GCA_018398815.1 Conus ventricosus | reverse complement strand
TGGTCGCGTGGGTCACTATCCTCACTAACCTGCGAGTCTGGCTGACCCCTTCGATAGTGCTGTAACGTGGCCAGATCCGTTCTGACCAAAGCCTCTTCCCACGGAGGCAGAGGAGAATTAGCGCAGTGTCTAAACTGGGGCGGATTATGGGAGGGGAATACAGAGATCCTGGAGCTCCTACTCACTCTCCTCCCCCCCCCCCCCCTTCCTTCCCTCTCATTCACACACACACACACACACACACACACACACACAGCACAGCACACACACACACGCACACGCACACACACACACACACACACGCACAGCGCACGTACGCAGGCACGCACGCAGGCACGCACGCACGCACGCACGCACGCACGCACGCACGCACGCACGCACGCACACACACACACACACACACACACACACACACACACACACACACACACGCACAAAATCATATACTAAACGATCCAGCCACTGCGGATATAGTGAACAGGAACAGAAACCTCGAGTCAGATAACAGTCCAGTGAGATAGTATGTGACTGAACAAACCTAGTCATATTCAAACTTTGGGTCATCACGTATATGGTGGAGTGCTGACCAACAAACCTGAAGTTGTTTGCAAACCGAATATCTCACCCGGGAACTAAAGGCTCAGAAACATAGCAAGAGTCATATGCATGAGGACTACCTTACCGTGGATAACAAAATAGAGGGACCACCGATAAACGTGAATTCATGCACAGACCGACTACTTCCCTGCAGATATAGTTGAAACTTTGGCAGTCCGGAAGTCACATACATACCGATGACTTCTTTGAGGATATGTGTTACGGATGATGTGCTGTGCGTGTTTTGTTATCTGACTCTCGCTCTCAAAAGTTTGGATGCGTGTAATAATTATTCCCTACACACACCCACACCATACGTACATGGATAGCCAGGCAACACACGAGTTAGATTTCTTTTCTTTATAATTATGCTGCCCGAACCATCAAAACATACATTCATGTGAATTGGTACAAATTAATACATGTCACTACGCAGCATATAGATCAAGATATCAATACATAGGAACTTCAATCATCAGATATCATATTACATATCTTGATATCACTCACAGATCTCGCCGGCGCCGTCCACAGTGGCTCACAATATATATAGTCAACAACGCGGTTTCCACATACCCAAACCACAGTCTAAGGATAAACTAAAAAAGAACAAAGACGGATAACCAAGTTGCCCCACATGATAACACAGGCCTTCCCAACACAAGCGATGAGAAGAAGAAGAAACAGGGTCTCTATACAACAAGCACAATAATCCGTCGAACTATCAGAAAAGACCCGCTAATTGTTACAAGCACAATAATCCAAACAAAGAACCCAGATTCACAAAGCACACAATCCACAAAGAAGATCCGTAGATTCATAAAGCACAGCAATCCACAATGAAGAACTGAAGATTCAAAAAAGCACAGTAAACCATAGAAGAAGAACCGCAGATTCATAGGGGTGTTGTGGGACCAGGGGCGGGTGGGACAGCAAGCCTCATGGAAGGAACTGAAGAGTCATAAAGCAACAATAAACCATAAAGAAGAACCGCAGATTTCATAAAACACAGCAATCCACAGATGAAGAACTGCAGAGGCATAAAGCCATAAACCATAGAAAACTGCAGATTCACAAGGCACACAATCAATATTGAATCCCCCGGAGATCACAATAAACTTCGTTTCACGTACCTTGATCTAAAACAAATATTTAACTTCTCCGTTATTATACTACATGTTCAAATCAAGAAATTCAGCCCACCGACACACATGCGGGTGGTAAAATTAGAGCACATAAATATCTTACAGAGTTTTTAAATCACTCTCCGGCACACAGCAGACACAACAAGTTTATCACAAATTCATGTCCTGATACATATTCCGCTCGTAACCCGTCAATCAAAAGATCCCACATACATATAACATCGGTGCCTTATACTACTTGAAAAGTCACCTCCCACATAGTAACACAACGGTAGAAAACGATGATTAAAACAAAATAAATTAGGCTGTACACCAAAGCCTCGGCCGTAATTCTTGCTCCCTTTCTCGTTGTCCAATAGTATTATGTTCCGTCATGTAGTTACCTATGTCATTTTAAAAAGTTTGACGTCATAATTACGTTGACGCAAAATACTCCCCCTCCTACCAAAAAAAAACAATGACCGAATTGTTTTTTGAAAAAGAAGTAAACAACATCAGAAGACACAAACCCAGAAATCATACGTCAAAACAGCCATAAAACTGCAGTTTCACACAAGTAACTCACTTCCTAAGGATCAATTGATTCCTCACATAGCGGGAGAGAAGGTCACAAAAACATTCGCCGACCCAGGACTGGCTGGACTTCAAACGAGAACTCCTCAACGACAAACGCCCTGCTCATAATTCTTGAGTTCTTAAAGTTTGACCGTTCGCAGGTACGTCAATACATGATCTGTCGCAAGATAAATCTGAACCTCCGCCAAAGGGAACCTTACAAACTTCTGAACAAAACCCTAACAGGCTAAACATTCCGCTCAATAGACTGTACGCCTGTCTCCACGATCCAGCAACTTTCGACTAGCTGAACACGACTCGGTGAAGGACATCATCACGCTCCTGAAGCAATACAGCACCCAATACCAACAGACTAGCATCAGTCCGGAGAACAAAAGAATTACCCCACCTAGGTAACAACAACTCGGTGCAGGAAGACCAAGATTCCCCGAATTTTCCCCGCCAAGCTTCAGCACACTCAGGAGTCCAAGAAATAGACCTTCCAGCACGATCAGTATCGTTGGATCTAATCAGACAGTGGGCACTCAAAGTAGCGAACCTAGGAACATATTCTCCTTTAAAAAACTGAGCAGCCCCAACAAAGACTGACCTGCTTCCCTGTTATTAGGAGTGGATAATACAAAATCTTTTCACCTTCTTACCTTCAGGAACGCAAATAGTACCAACCTCCAACAACATGACCAAGGAACTCCGTGAACGAAAGCCCCCGGCCGCGGATCTTCAGGACTGCTGTGAGGTTTGAAAGACTTCAGACTGGAAGCACACCCCTTCACGGTTAAGTGATCATCCCATGAACATACTGGATCTCAAATGAATACGTCAAAAAAACGATGGCAGAAAAACTGATCTAATTGCCAGCATACCATCATACGGCAAGCACTGCAGGAGCCGATACAAGTCCAAAAGGCATCCTGACAAGCTGGAATAACCCAAGTGTGTTGTTAAAGCCCGTCTTCGACGATCCTCGGCTTAACCACGATCTCCAATAAGCCTTTGACAAGATCTTCTTTGTGAAAAACTGAGCTTCAGCTAACCTTGCAAAAAGACTCTCACGTAGGAATAGTTCGGCATCAAAACGTAATCTTGTTCAAAGATCTGAAATCATTGCAAAATCAACACGTACCAACTGTCTTCCTGACCAACACATCTGAGAGCATACGACTATGTGATGTTCAATGATGTCCAAGATCCAACATGATATCCAATCACGCTCTACAACTACCGCTTTCGGAAAAAGGGACTATCATAACAATCGTTCTAACAGGGACATCTGTTGTAAGAAGGGATCTCTAATGTGCTCACCTGAGAAAGAACCGGTCAGGAGTCAAGATGTCCGGAAATCATCAAAGACTGCCCGCAACTCCCTGTAATACCGCTGTCAGACAAAGTACAATCAAACTGCCTGAAGCGGGACATCTTTCATCTGGCATGGAAGACGCCTTCGAACAGCTATAGTGGGAGGGTAAAGCGTCAATCACAGCTCCTGACGACAACCAACGTACAAACCACTTTCATGAACAGTACAAACTGACCCAGAGGGATCCATAGAAAGACCAACTCTTTGAGAACACTCAAGAGAAACCTGTTCCTGCCCATAACCATGGTGCTATCTATGAGTCTGACCAAGGCACTGAAGTACCTTGTGAAAGAACAACTGTAGGTACAACAGCCGCAAAGTAACACAACAGCACGACGAATATACTTGTCTGAGCATATTCCATTAAGAAAATCTGTTCCTTGCCCTTGACAGAACCTGTTGTAATCTGGATGCAAAAACTTTGACAACTGAATGGCCCGCTGACCAACTGGCTAACAGCTTGTTAGATCAGTCGCAACAAAACTAAAACTTCGTCATCAACTTGGAAACGGCGTTCCTGGCCTCTTTGTCAAAAAAATTGTTTTCCCTCAAAGCGGAATCAGCAAATTCTCCATAGCTAACTTACATGAGTCTCAATGACATCTTGAGTTCAAACAATACGATTAAAGAGGTTTGGGCCTCAACATACCTGACAGCAGCTACCCCAGTCCACACTCTTTCCTGAGTTAAAGCACCAGACCACGAACCGTCGACCAAAACACAAACTGAAAGGGAGAGAAACCTGTACTTTTCAGTGGCAACTCTCTGCACGCAAACAACAGTGCAGGCAAATATCATGCCAACGCCTTTGGAGTGAGAGCGAACAATCTTTTTCACATGGATTTGAAAGTCCCCGAGAAATCGCTCGCCCGACATGGCCCATGTGCTTGTGGATGAGACGCGTATGTAACGTATATGCCCTTTGCAACCACATGATAAGCATGAAACTGCTTCATAACTCAGAGTTAACTGTGTACCCTAATCCAGACAGAATCTCCTTGGGGAAAACCTAAACGAAAAAGATTCCCAACAACCCTTTCTGCCCACAGCGACAGAGGAGATATCCCTTCAACGAACAGCCTCTGGAAAACGGGTAGCAATGTCAATCATGGTCAAGAGGTAACGATGACCTTGTCCGAAGGAGGAGACAGTGGGCCAACAAGATCATCAGCCACACGACAAATGGAGTACTGATGTAGTGGAACAGACGAAGGGGTACTGGGACAAACTCTAACCCCTTTGATCTGTCTTCTGACAACACATCACTGGAAGCAAACATACTTCGCTACATTGCACTGTCCCACTTTCCAGGCCAAAAGAACTGTTAAGGATTCTAGAGCAAGTACGCCGAGAACCACAATGACCCCAACAAAATCAGATCATGACGCCATCAATAACACTGTAAGGTCGAAGTTCAACAGGAACAACAACCTGATCAAAAGAGATATCAGTTTTGACAAAATGCCTGTACGAGAACCTCATCAGAAAATAGTAGTAAAAGGCAGTTTTAACACACCTATCCTCTTCACCTCACCAAAGGATGCTGACCTGGAAGCACGACTTCATAGACCACATCCTTCCGTTTGCTGAATCAAGATCAAACGGGAAAAGTTCAGATCATTAGGGATCTGACACACAAAGGCTTTTTTTGGCCACAACATGCTTAGCTTCTATCCCTCGAAACACGGCGCAAAAGAGAAAGTTCGTCCAATACAGATCAACTAAAACTCACCGCTTCCACAAAACTCCAGGTACATTACCCACAATGAGAGGTCTGCGACAGGCGATCCAAGACACAACAAGTCACATCGCCCCACAAAATAAGGACCAACTGAGCTGAAACGTAGCCAGCTTGAAACTTCATCTACACGACCACCAAAAGAAACACACTTCACTGTTGGTTTCCGAAACATTCTGACTGCAGAAACTAACCGTACTGTCGAACGCCCACAAATGTAGCACCAGTAGCAACGCAGAAACAGAATCAAAGTGCCATTCACAGAACCAGACTCCCCAAATGCAATTTTGCCTTGAACCCACCAGCAAGCAGACAGCAAAAGGGAGTATCAAAACATAACAACAAGCACTTGACTGTTTGCTGTCGGCTGAGTTCCCGACATACATGAGTTACTAACCACAAAAGGACAGGCATCTGGGTGCTAAGGGTACAAATTTCTAGAGTGTCTACCTGACTTCCATGGACACTATCACCAACTGTCCTGTCTTCTACACAATAAAAACACACAACACTACAGGAGTGAATCAAAAGCAATTCCTGGAATACACTTACTGCCATAGTTGACGGGCGCCACGACCACGATAACGGCTACCGCCAAGTTATTTCCACGACCAGACAGAGTAACCAAAACTCTGATGACCACAAAACAGCCTACCACCAAAGTACTTCCACGATCAGCCGAGGAACCCGAGTAGTGGCCACTGTGGTGAAAAGTTGAGTAACGTTGTTCCTCTATCAGACTGACCACAGTAACGGAGTCTAGCAACTGACCGGTGATACACGATTTCATCAATTGACCCAGAGTGTGTACCCAACAGAAGCAAAAATGTTTACAGCACTTTCCTAGAAAGCCACCTTAGTTGTTGACACGTCTGTATGGACTCCTGCAACTTGATCATTTCATCAAAAGTTTTCACATCTCTCTCACACAAAAAAAGTAGCCAAGTTCCTTAGAGACACCCTCCCAAAACGCTCACGCAAGGTAAATATTCCACCAGATCTTCAAAAGACCTTATCAATTTTTGACAAAGAAACCCAACGGTCAAACAAATCCGCCTAAGTTCAACTGCAAAGGTCTCGAAAGGTTCCTCTAGTGGTTAAGCCTCACGAAACGCTTACAAAACCATCTGATATCATTGAAATTTTTTTTTTCACAAGCTCTCTTTCAAACGCTCGTAAGACACAACATTATTTTCAGTAAAAGACTGTGATAGAGAGTGAACGGAACCCTCAAAGCAAGCAGACAGTATTTCCTCCACAAAACTTCTCAGACGACATCTCCAAGGAACGAGCAGGGTTTCAAAACGAAACAATTAACTGGTCCTATATCATCGGGGAGTTCTTTTTCTTTCCTCTCTAACAAGGGGGCAACTTAGGAACGTTTTGGGCGAGGGGCGTTACACCTGGAAAACCCGAACCCCTGACTCCTCACTGTCCTGTCCTGAGACGCACTCTGCTGAAAGTGACCTTGAAACTGTATCTTTTAGTTTCCGTCTACCTCTGCATTCTTTTTGTTTCCTCCTGCATTTCTTTTTGTTTCTTTCTGCTCTTGAATTGCTCTCTTTTAAGTTCCACCCCTCTTGTATCTGCTCGCTTTTAGTTTCCCTCTGTGTATCTGCTCTCTTTTAGTTTCCTACCTCTTGTATCGGGCTCTCTTTTAGTTATCTCTCTTCCTTTACACTCAACGGAAACTCGTTCAACGCATGTCTTTCCTCTCTTTCCAGTCCTGGGCCAAGCACACATTACTTGTCAACATAGGCAACAGATCTTCTCCCTCCAGACCACATACCTTACTTACCTCGTTGTAAATATTTAAGCGAAAACGTTTTCCTCGTCCACTGAGGACAACAAACAGGACTTTCTTCCATAGCCGTCGTGCCAGCATGAAATATAAAATAATGTCCTGACAAACCCGACAAACACAACACTAGTGGATCAAAATATAAACATTGCAATCACAACAAAAATAAAAAGTTAGAAACCCCTGTCCAACTAAAATATAATTGAATTCCAAGAGGAGTTTTTTTTTCCAAACAAGCATTAATGCAAGCACTCTTAAAAAGACTAAGTATTATCAAACCCCTCCAACACAAAGATAGAGATAAACAATGAAACAGGATTTGATTTGGGAGAAAGAAAAAACACATTCGGTAATCATCTAAATTTTAAAGCAACAATATAAATCAAGCAATGACATGAGAGTACAACAATAGAATCAATGTCTTGTTGTTGTTGTTGCGTTGTTTTTACACACTAAGCTTTCAAAATGAAACAACGACTGATGTTTTTTTTTCAAACTGGTTCAGGGCGTGCAATCACACACGTGCACTCATTCAAGAGAAAAGAACCCTAAGAAGCGAAGAAGCAATCACAATCCCTAAGTAAAGATAGAAACAGAATAAATCAGAGAGATGACGGAAAGATAATAAAATGAAAGCCCATATAGGAACAGGAATAACTAGGAACTTAGGCCCGCGTATCTCCAGACACTATACAAAGGAGATACCCCGTTATGGTTGAGACGGGAAAGAAAGTAGACAGAAACAGTCATACAAAACAAAACAATAAAACACAACTCGAGATTGTTCAATAGGAAAGTCTGTGAACGTGACCTATCTCTTCTAATTGGGGCAAATTATAAGGGCACAAAAACAAATCCTACTAACCACTTAGCAATTTTGGAATTCAGTAGCAAAAGCTAGTTAACTACGGTCACCAGATGTTACTGATGATTGCTGTGCGTGTTTGTTATCTTGACCCTCGCTCCTCAAAAGTTGGGTTGCGTTAATAATTAGTCCCTACACACACCCACAACCATACGTACATGGATAGCCAGGCAACACACGAGTTAGATTTCTTTTCTTTATAATTAGGCGGCCAGAACCATCAAACATACATTCAATGTGAATTGGTACAAATAAATACATGTCACTACGCCAGCATATAGACAAGGATATCATACATAGGCATCTTCAATCATCAGTTATCATAGACATAGCTTGATATCACGCCAGATCTCGCCGCGCCGTCCCAGTGTCTTCCTCACATATATATTCAGTCAACAACAGCGGTTTCCACAGTACCCAACCACAGTCCTAACGATACTATAAGAAGACAAAGACGGATAACCAGGTCCCCACATATGAAGCACAGCCGTTCACAACGACAAGCGTGAAAGAAGAAGAAGAAACAGGTCACTATACAACAAAGCACAATAAATTCACGTCGAACTACAAAGAAAACCGCAAATTACAAGGCACAATAATCCATACAAAGAACCGCAGATTGCACAAAGCACAACAATCCACAGAAAAAGCACCGTAGATTCATAAAGCACAGCATGCCACAGATGAAGATCTGAAGATTCATACAGCATACAGTAAAAACCATAGAAGAAAACCGCGATTCATAAAACACAGTGCAATTCCACTGATGAAGAACGATGATTCATAAAAGCAACCGTACAACACAGAGAAGAAGAACGCAGATTCAATAATACACACAATCGTCCACAGATGAAGGAACTGCAAATTCATAAAGCACAGTAACCATAGAAGAACTGCAAGATTCACTAGGCACAGCAATCAATAATTTTGAATCCCCCGAGACACAATAAAACTTCGATTCTCCTCGACGTTCCGTTGATCTAAAACAAATATTAACTCTCCGTGTATTGGACTACAGTGTTCACATCAATAAATTCAGCCCACCGACACACAGCTATGGGGTGTACAATTAAGAGGCACATAAATATTCTTACAGGAGTTTTTTTAAGTCACTCTCGGCGACACAGCATCACAACAATTTTATAAACAAATACATTTCCTGCTACATGTTTCCGCGCGGTACCGGCATCAAAAGGATCCCACATACACTAGTGAACATCGATGCTCTACTGACTTGAAAGTCAGCCTCTTCCAGCAAAGTAACACTACGGAAAACTCGATGATTAAAAAACAAAATAAATTTAGGCTGTAACACCTAAGCCAAGCCTTCGGCCGGTATTCTTGCTTCCCTTCTTTGGTCCAATATGATATTTTCGTCATGTAGTTACATATGTCTTTTGTAAGTTGACGTCATAGTTATTACGTGACGTCACATTAATGGTTAAAACACTTATATAAAGCAAAGTCATATATAGTTCGCTTATCTCTCTGATGAGGATATTATTGAAAACGCGCCGATTAACCTAAAGTCATATACAGACCGACTATCTCACGATGGATATGGGTTAAAAACACAACCAATAAATCTAACGTCATGTACAAGCCAATTAACGTCTCTGAGGATATGGTTAAAACGACACCATAATACTTAAAGTCATATGCAGAGCCGTTTACCCCACTGAGATATGGTTGAAACACCCAGTAAAACTAAATCATATACAGACCGAATTACCACTCGAGTCTATGATAGGGCTACCAACAATCTGAAGGTCAAATACATACCAAATACCTTGTCCGAGAAACCATAAAGGCTTACAAGAACACTAACTCAATATACATTTATATAGACTGACTATCTCAACGACACTGACTATCTCACCGAGGTTAAAGAAGGGCATTAACAAACCTAAAGTCATATGCAGACTGACTACCTCACGGGATGTAATGGACACAGACCTAAAGTCATACACCAGATCGACTATCTCACCGAGGAATAGAATGGACAAACCTAAAGTCATATACAATCTGCCTTACCGTGGATATAATGGGGCACAACTAACTCAGTCATTACATAGACCAACTATCTTACCGGGAGATAGTGGGCACTGGCAAATCTAAAGTCATGTAAATAATAGACCACTAACTTTGTGGCGATGAAGTGGGACACCAACGAACTTAGTCATACACAGACCGACTACCTCACCAGGGATATTATGGTGAACCAACAAGCCTAAAACCATAGTCAGACAGACTACCTCACCATGAATATAGTAGGGCACCAACAAACCTGAACGTCATTTCAGATCGACTACCTCACCAAGAATATAGTGGGGCATCAACAAACCGAAAGTCATATTCAGACCAAGTCACCAGAATATAAAGGGCACCAACAAACCTAAAGTCATAGTCAGACCGACTACCTCACAATGAATAAGTGGGGCTGCCAACCAACCTAAAGTCATAGTCAGACCGACAACCTCACCAGGGAAATAGTGGGGCGCCAACAAACCTAAAGTCATAGTCAGACCGACAACCTCACCATGAATACAGTGGGACATCAACAAACTAAAGTCATAGTCAGACTGACAACCTCACCAGGGAAATAGTGGGGCGCCAACAAACCTAAAGTCATAGTCAGACCGACAACCTCACCATGAATATAGTGGGGCACCAACAAACCTAAAGTCATAGTCAGACTGACGAAGTCACCATGAATATAGTGGGGCACCAACAAACCTAAAGTCATAGTCAGACTGACGACGTCACCATGAATATAGTGGGGCACCAACACACCTAAAGTCATAGTCAGACTGACGAAGTCACCATGAATAAGTAGTGGGGCGCCAACAAACCTGAAGTCATAGTCAGACCGACAACCTCACCATGAATATAGTGGTGCGCCAACAAACCTAAAGTCATAGTCAGACCGACTACCTCACCATGAATATAGTGGGCGCCAACAACCTAAAGTCATAGTCAGAACCGACTACCTCACCATGAATATAGTGGGGCGCCAACAAACCTAAAGTCATAGTCAGACCGACTACCTCACCAGGGAAATAGTGGGCACCAACAAACCTAAAGTCATAGTCAAGACCGACAACCTCACCAGGGAAATAGTGGGGCGCCAACCAACCTAAAGTCATATTCAGACCGACAACCTCACTATGAATACAGTGGTACATCAACAAACCTAAAGTCATAGTCAGACTGACAACCTCACTAGGGAAATGGTGGGGGGCGCCAACAAACCTAAAGTCATAGTCAGACCGACAACCTCACTAGGGAAATGGTGGGGCGCCAACAAACCTAAAGTCATAGTCAACTGACAACCTCACTAGGGAAATGGTGGGGCGCCAACAAACCTAAAGTCATAGTCAGATCGACAACCTCACCAGGAAATAGTGGGGCGCCAACAAACCTAAAGTCACAGTCAGACCGACAACCTCACCAGGGAATAGTGGGTTTATCAACAAACCTAAATCATAGTCAAACCGACAACCTCACCATCAATATAGTGGGGCACCAACAAACCTAAAGTCACAGTCAGACCGACAACCTCACCAGGGAAATAGTGGGGCGCCAACCAACCTAAAGTCATAGTCAGACCGACTACCTCACCATGAATATAGTGGGGCACCAACAAACCTAAAGTCATAGTCAGACCGACAACCTCACATGAAATAGTGGGGCACCAACAAACCTAAAGTCACAGTCAGACCGACAACCTCACCAGGGAAATAGTGGGGCGCCAACCAACCTAAAGTCTAGTCAGACCGACTACTCACCATGAATATAGTAGGGCACCAACAAACCTAAAGTCATAGTCAGACCGACTACCTCACCATGAATATAGTGGGGCACCAACAAACCTAAAGTCATAGTCAACTGACAACCTCACCAGGGAAATAGTGGGTTATCAACAAACCTAAAGTCATAGTCAGACCGACAACCTCACCATGATATAGTGGGGCGCCAACAAACCTAAAGTCATAGTCAGACCGACAACCTCACCAGAATATAGTGGGGTACCAACAAACCTAAAGTCACAGTCAACCGACAACCTCACCAGGAAATAGTGGGGCGCCAACCAACCTAAAGTCATAGTCAGACCGACTACCTCACCATGAATAAGTAGGGCACCAACAAACCTAAAGTCATAGTCAGACTGACAACCTCACCAGGGAAATAGTGGGTTATCAACAAACCTAAAGTCATAGTCAGACCGACAACCTCACCAGAATATAGTGGGGCGCCAACAAACCTAAAGTCATAGTCAGGACCGACAACCTCACCATGAATATAGTGGGGTACCAACAAACCTAAAGTCACAG
>CM031600.1:31704663-31706627 GCA_018398815.1 Conus ventricosus | reverse complement strand
TCAGACCGACAACCTCACCAGGGAAATAGTGGGGCGCCAACCAACCTAAAGTCATAGTCAGACCAAGTCACCATGATATATGTGGGGCGCCAACAAACCTAAAGTCACAGTCAGACCGACAACCTCACCAGGGAAATATGGGGCGCCACACAAACCTAAAGTCACAGTCAACCGACAATCTCACCATGAATATAGTGGGGCACCAACAATCTAAAGTCATAGTCAACCGACAACCTCACCATGAATAAGTGGGGCGCCAACAAAGCTAAAGTCACAGTCAGCAGTCCCTAGTGTTACCGTAAAACACTTCGACATGCAATGTCAGTACTGGGAGATCCCTCTCTAAACAATACTCAACCTTCTGTCACCCCTTCCCCCTCCACACCCCCCCCCCCCCCCCCCCAAACACACACATGCCCTCCCCTACCTCCCCCTTCCTCCGTCCCCTTTCCCCTCACTTCCCCCCCACCTTTAACCTTCCCGCCCCCAATCCTCCCCTCTACTACCTACCCCCCCCCCCCCCCCCCCTCTTTCTTTCCTCCTCCGAGATTCTTGCTCAACACAATACTGAGCCCGTTCCTCACCCCCCCCCCCCCCCCCCCACCGATCACCTATCACCTCCCCCTCCTCTTCCTCCCGCCCCTCCCCATTCTGTTTCTCTCTCTGTCTCTCTGTCTCTGTCTCTGTCTCTGTCTCTCTCTCTCTCTCTCTCTCTCTCCTCTCTCTCTCCTCTCTCTCTCTCTCTCTCTCTTCTCCTCTCTCTGTCCCCTCCCCTCCTTGTCTCTCCTCTTTCTCCCCCTGTCTCCCCCTCCCCTCCCCTCCCGTCCCCACCCCCACCCCCTATTCCCAACAGTGCGAAAGCGTGTTGGCACCGTGCCGCCGCTGTGTCCCATTTCCCAGAGCCCATTAGCTAGGGATCAACACGCTAATCCCACGCTCTTGTTTTAGGGCCGTGTTCACAGCCTGCCTGATGACAGCCTACGGAATGTACTTGCAGGTCACTTGAAAAAAAAAAAGAAATTTGTTTCGTTTCCGATACACGCTTTCCTTCTGTAGGCGGAACGAACTTTTTTTTTTTAGCTGATAACGTCACTGTGTGTGCAAAGCTTGCAAAGTCTACTAAATTTCTCCCGAGTCCGTTTCTGGAGTTTTTCATGACCTGGGTTTCTGGCGTGCTACGAACGATGAATCAGCTGTGTTGAACTCGTGGAAAGTTAAAGAACAAAAAAAAAAAAAAAAAAGGAGCCACAGATGTGAGAAAAACTGTCTCCACGGTAGGTGCGTGAAAGGAACACCACTTGGAAGGTTCCCCCGCGCACACACACACACACACACACACACACACGGGTATAACCTACCAGTGGCAGTAATCATACGTACTAGGTCTTGAAAACCTATCAACTGAGGTGTCGCGGAACGGTGTGGTGTGGTGTAGGGGGGATCGTCTCTCTCAAGAATGTTAGTGCTGGTTAAATGGTGCCATTAGAGCAGGGTGCCCTGGAGCTGGCCACTGGACTGAACACTGGTAAGACATGGTGCTAGACCGTCCGAGTGTTGTTCTGCCTGTTGGGGCTCCAGTATTGGGACAGTGCGTCCTTCGTGATCAGTGAGGTGTTGTGTGCCACAGAGCGACTGAAGGCGTGTGGTGTATTCGGTGTACGTTTGGTGTTCTGTGCTCAAGAACCGTTTTTTTTTTAAAAAAATGCCGATGATGCTAATGTTAGTAGTATAATAATTGGAGGTAATATTGATAATACTCATAACAATCACAAGGGCGATATTACTATTTAGTGGTATAATAATGTTGGAGGTAATATTGATAATACTCATAACAATCACAAGGGCGATATTATCACTATTATTATTATTATTATTATTATTATTATTATATTATTATTACTGTTATTTTTATTACTATGATGATTAGTAGTAGCAGTAGAAGAAAACATTGTTGTTGTTTTATT
>CM031600.1:31692163-31702163 GCA_018398815.1 Conus ventricosus | reverse complement strand
TCTCTTCGCGTTCGGTTTTCCAAACTTTAGCGAACGTCAGTCTCAGACGTACGGTGGAATAATCATACTGACATTTAACGTACATGAAACACAAAACTGAGCGCTTTCCGAAACGAAAACCAACGTGCATTAAAAACTTGTGATTTGTATGCTAAGTATGTCAGGAAATGATCAATTTGCCACAGGCCTAATGGTGTTGGCAACTCTTTTCAAAGCAGAATGGAAGCCCTGTGTTTGCCAGGAAAACTGAACCATTACCAGGATCCCACTTCATTCATTTCAGGTGTCAACAGATAAAATAATGGGTTTTGTCATTACACGCCAAAACAGGTGTGGGCCTTTGTTCGTATGGTTTGTTTTAGACTGTATGACGTTCATGAATTTTGGTAATGTTCTTAGGAAGAAAGAAAAAATAGTGATCAGTGACGTAATTTACTAGCTTTAATTTCTTCTTTTTTTTTCCTTTTTTTTTTTTTTTTTTGTTCCTTTGGACGAAATGGATTAGTGACGTAATTTACTATCTCGATACATTTTTTTCTGATTTCAGATCTGTCTTTTGGATTACAACTGTGGCATCAGCAAGATGTTTCTTTGGAGTTCTAGTCACCGTGTGAGCCGTCAGATCCCTGTAAGTTGGCAGATTTTTAAAACAATGTGACATCCGACAGTAATCAAGTCGTGTCGTATCAAGGTCTGGGTGACAAACTTCGTACCTACCACGGTATCCCCAGCATTGTTCCAAGAGCCAGACAAGCCTATTGGATCTACTCTGACTAGGCTTAAGTTTATAGAACATTTCCCGAACTAAAACATGTGAACACAAGCGACGTGTTTTGAGAACATAATGTGTTAATCCAGTTCTAGTCGTTGTGAAAGGATGGTTCAGGGTGCTAAGATGAAGAACCGATGCCCAAGGGTACATTCAGACCGTCAGTAGTTCCCAAGAAAGTCACATGAGTGACCGAACTACGACCGACATGGCTCCTGACGGCCACACGGACAGCGCTGGACCCGTCCACTTGATAGCAGGCATGACGATCACCCCTACTACCCCTTCCAGCACCACCACCCATTACTACAGTGAGGCTGACGAGAGGAGAGTGATCCCCACCAGCCCCCACCCCAACGGCATCCTCTTCAAGGGCAAGAGGATGAAGAAACGAGTGTCGTTCAGGGACAGCCAGCTGGTCAACATCCGCGAGATCCCGCCCAGGTCGTCTTCCGGGGATGAGGATTCAGAGGACGATGAAACGGCCGGCAGTTCCGATAGTGACGAGGAATCAGATTCCGAATCCGAGGAGGAGGAAGTCAGCCCGCTGCCGGCACCCGTTGTGGTGAACGGTGGTGATAAACCCATCAACCCCACCGTGAACAGAGTTTCCCCAGCCCCCTCACCCACTCCTTCCCCATCCCCTTCATCCACCTTTTCCCCTCCTGTCTCCACCTTGGTCGTCCGTCCTGAGCGAGGCCCCATCCCCTGGACTCCTGTGTCCAGCTTCACGGGTGCTAAAGGATCTTATAACGTGTCCGCCTCTCCAGCCGCCAAAGTGGTGTCCTTAGTGTCTCGCATCACCGGTGTTACACCTGCGACGCCTCAGACACACCTCAAGCCTCGCAGCGCTTCTGCTTCCACGTCAACCTCATCAACATCAACATCATCGTCAACTGCACCAGCTCGAAAGCCTTCTTCACCGGTGCCGCCCAAGAAAGCGCCTAGCGTGGTGCGTACGGAGAAGAAGGTGAAGAAGATCACTCCCACACTGGACAACGTCATGACCTCCCAGACTGTGCGCTCCGTGCAGAAGCATGGTGCAGTGTCCGAGTCCCTCCACAAAGGGAGTGCCGTAAAAACCGGCAGAAAGAAACGGACCACACAACGACGGCAAGAGGCTGCTGATAAACGCAAAGCTACCCCCTTACGTAAAAACACCAAAGACTCTAATAAGCAGAGCGGGACTATCAAGGCGCAGGACAACTGTGCTTCCAGGCAGACCGTTAGCGGGAAGCGGACAGTGTCTTCAGCCGGAGCCAGGCCTAAATCTGTGGTGAACGGGTTCGGTCATGTGAGGGACAGCCTGTCGCTGCCTCCGCTCAGCAGTGACGACAGTGTGCTGCTGAACCCCACCAAGCTGCTGCAGCATCGTCCCTTGGCCACCAAGACCACCGTGTACTCTATGGACGGCTTCATTTTCCCTGGGGACCCCACGCATGACCTCACCACAGGCCTCAAGACCTCCTCCGCTACGTCAGGAGCAGAGGACGTGAGGATCAAACCTCAAGGTACTCAGGCGACTCCGGTGTCGGGATACACGGTGAGGGAGCAGAGCCCTGGGCAGCCGGTGAGGGATCGGGTCAGCAGCGCCCCTCCAGGGACCATGAATAGACGGAAGCGTTTCTACGCATGGCAGATGGCCAATGGCAACTTGCAGAACAGCCTGCACGAACCCCCTAGCATCACCCCTATGTGGGAGTCCATAACCACGGTGACGACCCCCATCCCCAAACCAGCCTATGTCGCCGACAGATGACAGGGGGTGAAGGTGTCTCCAGTGACATAGGATCAACAGTCTTGTCTTGTCCATGTGTGATAAATTGCTTGCTTGTCTTGAACGTAAACCGTATGACACCGGTAAGCTCTTCTCAGCACGCTTTCTGTGGGGGGAAAAAGCTGTGATTTTAAAAACCATTTTCTAAAGAGTGTGTTTATCAAGAATCTGTTTTCTGATTTTGTGACAGCTGAAAGTTAACGTGAATATATTCATTTGGTCTGTTAATCTTTTGACAGATGTTCCATTCTTGGACGTTCACCTAAATATCCGTAATTCAAGGTGTGAAAGTTGCGTATAGAAACTGTATTAAGAGTTCCATCTAAATAGTTCTAACTGAAGTGTTTGATTTCTCTGAACAAGTCTTCGGGTATTGAGTCTTCGCTGGTGTGCTCTTTGTTATAACAGACAGCACGTTCTTTCATTGAACTTATCTCACTCCACATTCCCACCTGTACACTCAGTAAATCTTGTAAATGTGTGTGTGTGTGTGTGTGTGTGTGTGTGTGTGTGTGTGTGTGTGTGTGTGTGTGTGTGTGTGTGAATGGCCACACAAATAAATAACTTTATGATTAAATTATTAGATAATGTGCCTTTGAAGTCAAGCCATCGGTTGTCGAAAGGAACTGACCTTCCATTGGGAACGACAACGACAACAAATACAATGATAACATTTTTTTTTAATGTGATGATGGTAATAATCATATAAACAATAGTAACAGTAATAATAATAATGATTATGATGATGATAATAATAATGATAACGTCTGTGTCAAACAAATATTTTCATAAGCATTCTGAATCTGTTATCCAAATGTGATCAGCTGGTTTTTATGATGTATTCCAGAGCTTGGAATATATTAGGACGAGACAAACGAACAAACAACTTTAGATTTGCTGGACTCCGTTTTTCTTTTCCAGTGTTCAGTTTTCGACTGAGTTTTTCGTTTTCGTTTTCGTTTTTGTTCGAATACTGGAAAGATCAAAGGGAAGAAAGCATTGTTTAATTCCTTCATTTTCTACCCAAAGAAAGTGATATTCCATCATGAGGTCGTACTGGTACCAAGACAAACACAGGAGCAGCCAGACCATTGCTGTTGCCTGAGTGTTCATCACGGCAGGTCAGAGGCCACTGAAGAATGTTTGGCGGTGCCGATGTCCTCTCCTGATATCCTAATAATCTATTCTGGCATCGACATCTTTCCTTAGGCGACAAGATCCGACGTTGCACTACACTTGGGATATTTCACGTGCATGTCTGACCTCTTGCGTGTGCTTTTATAGATACGCACAGGGTTTTAAGCCGCTAGTCGGCCTGCTCATTATACTGACGCTGGAAATCGTAGAGCCCCTGTCCACCATTACTCAGGTGCTGCTAGGATTCAAACCCGCAACCCTCAGACTGTCTGTCAGTCCAAGGCTATGACCACTCCGCTGCTGCACCTGTTTTCATGCAGGGAGGCATTCCAAACATCACACGGAAGAATAAAGAACTGCAACAGCAAAGTATTCCCCGCTCTAAGGGAGTATTATGTACTACCGACACCACCATCATGTCAGATTGCGAACAGTCACTTGGTTTTGTGTAGCAAGAGAGATGTTGTCTTTGTGTAAGCAAGATTTTGTAAACGAGAGAGATGTAGTCTTTGTGTAAGAAAGTCTTTGTGTAAGCAAGAGAGATAAACGCGGTCGTATAAATCAATCGTAGGGCAATAATGGCTCAAGATCCGTGTAATATACACATATACATGCGAGCGAGCGAGCGCGCGCGCGCGGCGCGCACACCACACACACACACACACACACACACACACACACACACACACACACACATACATATATAATTATATTATATATATATATATATTATATATATATATATATATATAATTATACATATATATACATTATATATATATAGTTAAAACAAGTTAAAAGAGGAATCTTAAAACTATCTACAAATTTGTTTCGGGCGTGAAAATTTTTAAAGAATTCCTCTTTTAACTTGTTTTAAACTAATGTTGCTCCCCAAGGGGTTGAGCACTTAAAAAATTGTTTTAGGCATTTTAAATATACTGATCTATATATATATATATATATATATATAATATATATATATATATATATATATATATATATATAAAAGAACCATCGCGGTCGGATTGGTCATAAACATCAAGGACTGACCTTTCTAAGGAAAATTCTGAACGGTTCTCCCCACAATGATCATGATCATAATACAGCTGAAACGAACCGTACCTCAACACCTTGATTTGTGTTAATTAATAGACAACGGGTCATGTAGCAAGTCAAAAAATAAAAAATAAAAAAAAGAGAGAGACAAAAACCGGGTCTATGTAGCAATGCCTTACTTTGTGCTGAGACTGAAACGGGTCTTGTGTGAACGCCTAATTTGTGCAACCGTAAAAAAAAACACGGGTCTTGTAGATGTGCCCTATTAGTTTCCAAGTTCACAGCAAACGGATCGTGTGACGGCGCCTTAATGTGTGTACAAGAAAACGAAACTGGGGGCATGTGACAGACAAGCTGGAACTGATCCATCTTCTCATCGTGGGTTACAGCCTGTCGACAATTTCATACTGTGTCAAAGATGTGGGTTTGTTTGTTTTTTGTATTTCATGTGGCACGTCTTTCTTGGTCTTGTGGTTATCAATGGCAATGATATGATTATACGTGACTTTGGGAACAAGAGATTCTTATTTGCAGCAACATGTTTTGTAATGTTATCTGCCATGATTTAGACTCGAAGGCTGCTTCTAGCCTGTCTGTCTGTCTGTCTGTCTGTCTGTCTGTCTGTCTGTCTGTCTGCCTCTCTCTCCCCCCCTCTCTCTCTCTCTCTCTCTCTCGCTCTCTCTCTCTCTCTCTCTTTTGATGTGCGTATTATGTGTAACCTCGTATGTCTGTAAAAGGGATGTGTGTGTGCGCGCGCGTGTGTGTGCGTACGTGCGTGTGTGTATATGTGTGTGTGTGTGTGTGTGTGTGCGCGCGCGTGCGCGCGCGCGCGTGAGCATGGTTAAGAGTGTATGGCCAAGTGTATATGTGAGAGAGAGAGAGAGAGAGCTTCTGCGTATTTGTGTGCACATATATTTTTAATATCAGCAACAACAACGATAATAATGATACTAATAAAAGTATGAAGGAGAAGAAGAATGATGATTACGACGACGACAACGACGACTATGCTGCTGCACCTGCTGCTGATGAGGATGAGGATGAGGATCGACCAATCTTGAAAAATATGAAAGGCCGGTTTGTTGCAGATATGAATATGACGAAACTGTAAACGGCCAACAGAAAAAAAAAAAAACGCCAAAAAGTCTCAATCACTCATTATGTAGCCATCAAATTCACTCTCTGCCTACATCTCGGCTTGACTCCGTCCAGTGAAAAGCGCAAATTTGACAACCTTGGAAAACCCACAGCGTAAGTCACAGATGATTTTTTTTAGCACGATCAAGCGTACATTGACCTTGCCACCCTCTCCCTCCTCCTCTTAGTTCTCTTCAGTCCGTCTCTTCTCAAGCCCTTGACAAGCATAGTGCTGCGGATAAGGAATTGTTTGCCTGCGCTTGTTCAGTTTACCCCCACCCTCTTCCTACTACCTGTCTGATCTTTTCTCTCTCTCTCTCTCTCTCTCTCTCTCTCTCTCTCTCTCTCTCTCTTCTATATATATATATATATATATATATATGACTGTGCGTGCATGCGTGCGTGCGCGTGTGTGTGTGTGTGCGTGCGTGTGTGTGTAAATAGTGGGAGGTGGGGAGGGGGAACCAAGTGCGGGCTAACAATTCCTCTGTCATTAACACGATCACACGACAAAAATCTGAAAGAAAAAAAAAGATTAGAAAGAAGGGGGCAAAGGGGAGGGGGTCTATGAAAGTAAAAACAGGCCTCTTTGCACAAAGGACGATCACAAAACAAGTTCTAACATGAGAAGGGGGGGAAAATTTACTTTTTAGGCCTTTTTTTTCGTTCGATTTTTGACTAATCCTACTAGTATAGTGTAGATTAAGTCCGGACAAAGCGATTTCTGCAAAAAAAAAAAAAAACCAAATGGACAAATTTGACCCTCGATCAACTCTCTCATGCCAAATTGAACAGAAAGGCCTGGGGCGACTTAAGGGTGGTTTTGTGAGAACGGGTCACAAATAGAGTGGAAATGAGGGCATTAGAATACCAAATGCAAAATACTTCAGAAGCAGATAAATATATGGGGACCATGCTGTCCTGTCTTTAACACAGAACTAATTGTATTGTCTTCCCACAGACCTTTCGTCCGCTGATTCGGATTCATCAGTAGGACACGGGTGATTATTGTTCGGCAGTCCCCTCCTTCCCCCACCCCCCCCCCCCTTTCCGTCCCCTTAGCATCAACAGGGAGAAAAAAAAAAAAACCACCTACGATTGTGTTGTGGCATTCTCACCATGACGGGCTCTGAAACAGTTGCACTGCAAAGCCTCCGGCGAAGGGAGAACAGTAAAAGGAACAGAAAGCACTGAAAGAACATTGCATGATCCGTCTGTCTGTCTATCTATCTGTCTATCTATATATATCTATCGGTCTGTTTGTCTGTCTACCTACCTACCTATCTGTATTTTTAAAAATTCATTTATATATCTATTTCTATGTATGCACACACATGTATTCATATGTATATCTACCTATATATCTATCTACACATATATATATATATATATATATATATATATATATATATATATATATATATAACACACACACATACATACATATAGGCCTATATATATAAGAGAGAGAGAGAGAATTCCTCTTTTAACTTGTTTTAACTATATATATATATATATATATATATATATATATATATATATATATATATATATTTTATATATATATATATATATATATAATAAAGAAATCCACATGCCCGTGCCTGTTTTCTTCCACTTTATTTTTTTCTCAATTTTCGGCTTTTCAGCCTTCATCAGGAATCTGCACATTCGAAAACAATAAGCCATCACACCATTGGCGCTCCCATCCATTTACACTTTTACATTTCTATGTTCCTTCCACACACACACACATATACACAGTCATGTATGCACCACCCAGCAAACCACACACACACACACACACACACACACACACACATTCACACACATACACACATTCACATCACACACACACACACACACACACACACACACACACACACACACACACACACACACACACACACACACACACTAAATAGCATACAAAGCAAATCGTACATACACACACACTCACTACATCACTCATACCCCACTGCATCCACCACAACCACACCCACACACACTCCACCCATTATACACACCCACCGCCAGTATATCTACATAGCACAAAGTGATTTTGATTCTACAACATTGCTAAAAACCAGCCAACCTAAAACCATATACCTACTATCAAAGAGCTAGCTCATGTGCACACGCACACACACACTCATCCACACACACACACACACACACACACACACACACACACACACACACACACACACACACACACACACACACACACACACACACACACGATGCCATCATAATAAAGTGTTATACATCAAGATTTTTCTGACTCGAGACTAAAATGTACATGTTCTAACAAATCCAACACATAAAGTCCATTCATCAGTTGTTATGATAGGAGTTGTTCAACAGCTGTATCCATTACAACTTGGGTCACACTTAACCCGGAGGGGAGGGATGCAAGTTTCTCTGAAGGCCAGCATAGTTTTAAGAAATTGAGTGAGGGTGGGGCTGGGGGCAAAACGAAGTGGAGAGGGGAGGTGGTGGGGGGGGGGGTGGTGTCAAAAAAAATTAAATAATTTTTTAAAAAAATTAATTTTAAAAAAATAAATAATTTGGGAAAAATAAGGGTTTTTTCCCTTCCTTTTAAATTTTTTTCCCTTCCCCCTTTTTCTTTTCCCCTATTTAAAAAATTAATTTAAAACAATTTTTTTTTTAAAAGTTCCCCCAAAAAAAAAGGGGGGGGGGGGGGGGGGGGGGGGGGAAAAAAAAAAAAAAAAAAAAAAAAAAAAAAAAAAAAAAAAAAAAAAAAAAAAAAAAAAGGGGGGGGGGGGGGGGGGGGGGGGGGGGGGGGGGGGGGGGGGGGGGGGGGGGGAAAAAAAAAAAAAAAAATTTTAAAAGGGGGGAAAGGGGGGGGGGTTTTTTTTTAAAAAAAAAAAAAAGGGGGGGGGGGGGGGGGGGGGGGGGGGGGGGGGAAAAGGGGGGGGGGGGGGGGGGGGGGGGGGGGGGGGGGGGGGGGGGGGGGGGGGGGGGGGGGGGGGGGGGGGGGGGGGGGGGGTGGGGGGGGGGGGGAAAAGGGGGGGAAATGGGGGGGGGGGGGGGGGGGGGGGGGGGGGGGGGGGGGGGGGGGGGGGGGGGGGGGGGGGGGGCATAACAACCACCCCCATAAATCTTCCCAAACAACCCCCCCCCCCAAAAAACCCAAAACCACACACACCCCCAAACACACACCCAACACACACACACACCACACAACAAAAACCACCCAACCCCCAAACCACACAACCACCACCACCCGCACCCCCCCACGCTGCACCACCACCACGACAACCCGCACACTTTTTAAACTCCCCCCAAAAAATTGAAACCCCCCAATTCAATAAAAACTTTTGTCCCTTTTTACCAAAACAAGGGCAAAACCCTTTTCCTTTTTCCCCTTTTTTACAAAAAAAGGCCCCCATTTTTTAAAATTTATACAAAAACCCTTAAAAACAGTAAAATTTATTGAAAGTTACTACACAAAACCCTCCCTTTTTTTTTATAAAAATTTGGCCCCCTTTTCCGATTTTTAAAAAAATTTTAAATTTTTCCCCCCCAATTTTAAACCCCCCCTTATAACAATAACCTATAACCATTTATTTTTTTTTTTGGTTGTTGTGTGTGTGTTGGTGGTGTTGTTTTTGGGTGGGGGTGGGGGTGCGGCGTGCGTGGTGGGGGGGTGTTGTGTGTGTTTTTGGGGTGTGGGGTGTGTTGGTGGTTCTGGTGGGGCATTTTCCCGGGGAGAAGAAAGAGAAAAAAAAAAAAAAAGGGAAAAGGGGGGGGGGGGGGGGTGGGGGGGGGGGGGGGGGAAAGGGGTTGGGGAAACAATTCCTTTTTCTTTTTAACCGTCTTAATGGGGATTTTTGTCTTTCCTTTTTCCCCCCTTTTGTTCTTTTCCCAAAAAAAAAAAAAAAAAAAGAAAATAAAGATCATGAATAAATAAATCCATAAAAAAAAAAAAAGGCTTTTTTTTTATCAATAGGTACGGGAGAAAAAGTTTTTTTAATACAAATACTCGGGAAAGATTTTTAGCAAAAAAAGAAAAGGGGAAAAAAAATGAAAATGATAATTTTTTAGGAAAATTGACTTCCCCTTGTTTAAACGAAATTTTTTGGGCCCCCGGTTTTCCC
>CM031600.1:31522163-31677163 GCA_018398815.1 Conus ventricosus | reverse complement strand
GTGGCAGCGATAGCAGTGCGCATGATCTTAACTGGACTGATCTGTTTTTACTAGGGGGACAGAAATGAAGGAGGGGGATTGGTAGATGTGACACTCTCTGTTTCTGAGCGGTATAAACTTAGCACCTTCAGATCCCCATGTTGGGCCGCAGGTGGATCAGCCCAAAGCCCTTTCTAGTTTGGCAAGCACCGATAGAGCTGAATGAAGATTTAGGCCTCTCTCTCTCTCTCTCTCTCTCTCTCTCTCTCTCTCTCTCTCTCTCTCTCCTCTCTCTCTCTCTCTCTCTCTCTCTCTGCTGAATGAAGATTTAGGCCTCTCTCTCTCTCTCTGTGTCTCTCTCTCTCTGTCTCTCTCTCTCTCTCTCTCTCTCTCTCTCTCTCTCTCTCTCTCTCTCTCTCTCTCTCTCTCACACTCCTACCCACACACCCTCTCCACCACACACTCCCCACTCCTCCTTCTATCTTCACTCTCTCCCACCCTCTCCGTGCGTTCTCTCACACACACACCACACACACACAACAACAACATACACAACACACGCCGCCGCACACACACACAACACAAACACACAAACGCACGTTAATATATGATAGACACTTCGAGAGCGACGCACAGCGAGTGCGTAGCTTATCACACCACGCTACACAATAACTAATACAAACAATAAAATGTACATGCACGTGCGGTGGCGCGATCACACGAGTACAAACATGAGAGTAGAGCGATGTGAGAGCACGAAAGAAAGAAACGAGAAGGAGAGAAGAAGAAGAGAAGAAGGACCGTAAGCTTATCTTTTCAGTTTGCCTTAGCGAAGGTAAGTAATAAAAATAAAAAGGAGGGTGTGAGGGGGAAGTCAACGAGGTAATAAAAACGACAACGTCGAGTCGAGACAACGAAGAAGAACAGACGAAGAGAAGAAGAAGAAGAAGAAGAAGAGAAGAAGAAGAGAAGAGAAGAAGAGAGAGGAGGAGGAGGAGGAGGAGGAGGAGGAGAAGAGAAAGAAGGAGGGAGGAAGAGAAGAAGAGAGAAGAAGAAGAAGAAGAAAGAAGAAGAAGAAGAAGAAGAGAAGAAGAAGAAGAAGAAGAAGAGAAAGAAGAAGAAAGAAGATTTAACAATAATGATGATAATGATAATGGTGAAAATCATCATCGTCATTATCAGTAGTAGCAGCAGTAATAGTAACAGGAGTAGTAACGACAGTGGAAGTAGCAGCAGCAACAGCAGCAGTAGTAGCAGCAGCAGCAGCAGCAGCAGCAGAAGTGGTTTCAATAACCATAATTAATCATAACGCTAGTCGAGGCGATCAGAGGCACCTGAGGCCACAGCACAGATGGTGTACGTGCGAGGGAACGCAGTGCCCTAACCTGGGCACCTGATTGAACGGGCACGCTTCATTACCCACGTCAACAGAGACCGCCTTGGTAAAGGTGTTAGCCGCCGAACGCTGGTCTTTCCCGGAGCTAGCTAACCCCACGGTAACCTCACTGCCGTTTAATCTGGCATTGGCCTTTTTTTTTTTTTTTTTTTTTTTTGGTATGGGGACTCTAAATCCTAACGCTTCAGCTTCGGGGTCAACTCCCAGCCGAAAGTAATGAGGCGTCACTTGGAGTCGACGTCATCGGGACGTCCTGATGTTGGTGACTCTTTGTGGGACTGCCACCGGTGGAGGAGGGAGAGGGTAGGGAAGGGGGAAGGGGACAGAGAAGGGGAAAGCTGAGCAGGAGCAAACGTACAGTGATTTATGGCCGAGCTAGCAAGGTCGGTCAAAGACTTTTTTTTTTTTAATGTGATGTGTAGTCGAAGTATATATTTAAACTCGTATTGATTCTGAGGTACAAAACATTGCTTCTCTGAGTCGCCAATCATTTTTACACCTTACGTCCACGTGATGATAAAAATAAATGAATGTTTTAAAATCTCCTAGCATCATATCGTTATACCTGATACAGACATGTCTTCCAGTACCTATGGAAGACGGACATGTGTTCCAGTGCCTATGGAAGACCGACATGTCTTCCAGTGCCTATGGAAGACTATTTCGTAGGCAAGGTACAGGGTGGGCGTCACACAGATTTGAGACCTAAGAATAAACAACACGAAAAACTGAACACCCTGCTGCCGTGATCGACGGGAGTCATTCCACAAGTGGATAACCCCTGATCTTGACCTCTGTTGCGACGCTGTTACGACCCAGGGTCATGTGATGATAAACTGACGAATCTAACTGCTTTGGCAACATATTTCATATATATATATATATATATATATATATATATATATATATATATATATATATATATATATATATATATATATATATATATATATATATACTCGTCCCTCATTCCCCATCCATTTTCTTTTTGCCAAACAGTCTTCGAATATTGATGTAGACAGCATCGATTTTCAGCCATGTTAATTGCCTTTGACCACTAATACTCTTGGATCATCTTGTCCGTAGAAGACAAGCTACTTTCAGACAGACTCTGGATTTGTGATTACTGATTTAGTGATTTTAGGTTAAATCTCAAACTTACCAGTAGGACTTCGTGGATACTGGATCACATGAAAGAATAATGAAATTGGCGTTATAGTTTCAGCCCTCTTTTGAGACATGATTCAGATTCGAATCTTAAATGTTCTTGATGAAAAAGAATAGTGATCAGTAGGGTACATGGTCCCTCACCCAAGTCATGATGATGTCCTGGCTATGAGGTCATCGGCTATCCTGGGAATGGTCCATGTAATAAGCTATTAGAGACACGTCCAATTTCGAAAAAACACCAGCGGAGATGCATTTTCATCTTCACGGACCGAGATAAACTAAGGCAAAAAAACGCACTTTGTTCTCTCTCTGTCTCTCTGTCTCTGTCTCTGTCTCTCTCTCTCTCTCTCTCTCTCTCTCTCTCTCTCTCTCTCTCTCTCTCTCTCTCTCTCTCTCTCTCTCTCTTACATATATGCCAGAACTGGTTTTGTCCAACGTATTTATACAGAGAATATGGGGGAAAAAAGAAGCTCCGAAAGTTAAAGGGGGAAGGTCGAATGTTGATTTGTTTGAACACCCCAGATGAGCAAATCCACGAGAAAAATTCGATTTTGCAGAACAGTATAAAAGTGAACATGGCTGGGTATGTTTATATTGTCTGATAATCACCATCTTCTGATGACAGTAGGTCGATCGTTAGGAGGTTGTAACGGAAAGTAGTGGATTTACGCAACTGTTCAAGGTACCGACCAGTTGATGGACGTGTTGAAATCAGTCCAGTCCTTCATGTTATCCACCTAGAACGTCTTCAGCCTGTCTCTCCGACAGTCTTTCTTCGAACGTCTGCAAGCTGTCTTTCTGACATTGTTGACCGATTCTTTCTGCTCTGTAAGGCAGACTTGAACAGGGAATTACAGAGATCTACGTCTATCCATCAGACGTGTGCTTTTAGCGTCTGTTGACTGCTGGTGTGTGCACTGACTTTCTGCCTGACATACTCAAGAGTTTGAAGTTCCCCGGCTGAATGAAATACACAGATAAACGGCCATTTTGAAACATATGGATTTCTCGCTCCCGATTTGCATTCCGGCTGTCGTGTCCATACTGTATCATTTAAGCCATTCGTCTCCAAGGGAGAATATTCCATCGACGACTTCTCTCCAATAGACAAGGATCAAGGTTGCCCCTTCCTGTTCTCTGAATCTCTTCCTCTTCGCCTCACTGTCTCTTGGATTGTCTCCTCTTTCTCGTTCCCTACGGGGTCAAGGTCAGATTAAGGTCAGATCCTGGCGAGTGGTGAGGGATGCGAGGCTTCCTGATAGTGTGCCTTATCCAGCCTCGCGTCCATAGAGGATGATAAATACCATCAACTAATCTCCAGTAGCTAGGTGATAGAGTTTGCTTTCCAGATCCTTGCACCTTTTCATGGAAGGCAACCATGCCGAGATTCATTTTTACTTTTTTTTATGGAGCTGCCACTCTTGCTCAGAATGAAGACAAAGTGCTTGAAGTACAGGCCGTTTATTCCAGCCTCAATCCGTTCAGCCTAGCGTTAACTGATGCTCGGTGTCTGGAACCATTAACCGTATATTTTATTTTCAATTCCCTATGTTCCTAAGCCCGGTTTTCGTCCAGCCTAGTAGTTCTGCTTCACTCACTCCCAAAACATCAATGTCTGAAGGAAGTATGGCCTGCAAAGAAGCCGCATTCTGATAGATACGGTAAGTTGAAGCTTTAATGAGGCGTTTCATGCATGTTGAATAGAAAGGGAGAGACGAGACAGCTTCGGTGCTTTGCAACAGTTGTTTGTTAGAAATTTCCAGAGGCAGTTGTTCTCGTTGGCGAATCGTGTTGCGTTTGTGCACAGAGCTGGCCGCAGTGATTTTGGAAGAGGTTTTGGTCAAAGCTGACGTTCCGCTTGACCAGACCTGCTGCAATACACGAAGACTTTTTTCATACATTTATCTTTATGTTCATTCATTCATTTATTTATGTTTTTGTTTGTTTGTTTGTTTTTGTGTTTGTTTGTTGTTGTTTTTTGGGGGGAGGGGGGTTGGGGGGGGGGGTTGGGGGAGGACTACTAATAAAATTGAAGATGAGATCAGTAATCGGTATTAATGAGATCGGCAGTGTACGGCTGAAAATGTGTTCAGGTGTAGTCCTTTTTTTTTAATTTTTTTTTTTTAACCCGAACTCTTCCTTTTTCTCTACAAGAAGGTCTTGTCTCCCCTTTCCGTTTATTCATGAAGACCATCAACATCCTTCAGCCCGGTCTATCACAGTGCACGCTTCAAGTGTCTGTTTTTCTGAATGAAATGCCATCGGAAACACAACTTGCACATTTTAATGCTGAACAATTAAGTAGTGGGGGAAAACAAGTGCAGGTTAACAATTCTTCCATCATTATAGTAATGACTTGGCAAAGATTTGAAATCTGAAAAAAAAAAAAAAAAAAAGCTTGCGCATTTACATCTCTCAACAAGCCCAACAGTCACACCCCCAGCTCTTTTTCTTAACGTGCGACACACGCACACAAACAGGAACACTCAGACCGACTTTCTAGTGCGCGCTGTTGGTCCAATTATCCTAGGTCTAAGCGTCCTACAAATCAGAGATAGAGAGACGAAGGGTATGGGCTGAAGGGAGAGATCGTGGGAGAAGGGAGGGGGGGGGGGGGTTGGAGAGACACTAGAGAAAGGTAGGCGCTCGGCTTGTCGTTCGCGGAAGGATAGTGGTCGACAGACACGCAGACAGACACACAGACAGACAGACACACAGACAGACAGAAGAAAGCCGATGTCAAGATAGGGCGGTGTGCTAGTGTTTACCGGCTTACCACCATATCCAGTTGCTTCTCACCTACGTGGGCCCGCTTTTGTGTGGTATGAAAGCGAAAGCGGAAACCACTGAACAGCCTGTCACTCGTACATCACTTGCCCTTTCAGTCTCTTTCCCACCCTTTTGTGTTTATCAACTTTTTTTACACACGCACGAACGCACGCACACACGCGCACAAACTGAAACACACACACACACACACACACACACACACACACACACACACACACACACACACACACACACACACAAATACACGCACAGGCATGCATGCGCACCTACAGAGGAGAGAGAGAGAGAGAGAGAGAGAGAGAGAATTGCATACACCTCGGGTCCAGTGTTTGTGGTCGCATTATGATCGAGAAGCGAGGTTATTTACCGGAGACTGCGACCGTCACAATGTTTCATGCAAGTTGCTGACCCTGACGAGGCTGTCACAGATAACCTGCCATACCTATTTCACAGTCCTTTGACCGCCAGTGGTTGGGGCGAAGCAATGAATTCTGTGGAAGTCGGGGATCTCTCGGTGGTTCGTTCTCTAGGGGTGCTCGAGTCCCGCAGTCCGCCGTTTCATGGTTGTCCACCCCGGACTTCTTTGATTTGTCCAGTCTGTGCCCGCTTCTCTATTGTACTACTTAGGTGGTCTTGGACTGGGAGTCATTGTATACGGAATGTATGCCCGTGCCATCCAAGCCTACGGATGTACATGGCTACAGTACTAAGGAGAGATTTATGTCAGGTAATAAAGTCTTACATACTGCCTGACTTTTTCTTTTGTTGTTCTCTGTGTGGAATACGGAGACACTGTCTGAAACGTTTATTTTTCTCCAGCGCCTCTGTGTGTGTGTGTGTGTGTGTGTGTGTGTGTGTATGTGTGCGAGTCTAGATCTGGATGTGTGTGTGTGTGTGCGCGCACGCGCGTGTGTGTGTATGCGTATGTGTGTGTGTGCGCGTGCGTGCATGTGTGCGTGCGTGCGTGTGTGCCTGCTAGTTTGTGTGTGTGTGTGTGTTGTGTGTGTGTGTGTGTGTGTGTAGATAAGTTGTCGAGAGTTCATGACACTCGCATCCATGCAGGAAGGACGAAAAAACTGTGTTTTGCTTCTGGACCAACATCTGCAGCTTTTGGCACTTACCAGCTATGCATACCTCATTTTCTTTCTTTCTTTCTTCTTTTTTCCCCTTTTTTTTCTTTTGTTGTTGTTGTTGCATGTTTGTTGCCTTGTTTTACATTAAAGACACATTTGATAGCATCGACCCATGACCTCATGTTTATTGAGCTGACGTTGGCTATCGGCAGGTGTTTGTACACATGAAATATGTCTACAGTTGTTCCACGTTCCAGATAAAGAAAAAGAGGGAGGCCCAGACCATACGAAAGGCATAATCAATGGCTGCCCCTGGAATGTTGCCGTTTACGAGCAAGGAATTGACAAATAGTTCTGCTGGACTGAACAGCCCTACCTGCAACTGGTGCCAGAAGGACAAAACAGATAGCTCCGGACTTTACATCCTTTTACATCCTGAACAAAACCTTGCCCATGTATGGCAGTAACCTGAGATACATTCACCTTGGCTTAAACATCGGCATCACCAACATAGCTGCATCACAACAGATGTTGTCAGGGACTTCCACAATTGAGAAAATTGAGCTGCTCCTTTCAGCTACGGACTCGTAGCTAGTCATCAACATCATAGGCTGCTCCAAGCTGAATTTCTTTTTCCTAAACTTAACATAAACAGTGCAAAGCCTCAGAAGAGAGAGAGAGAGAGAGAGAGAGAGAGAGGAGAGAGAAGAGAGAGAGAGAGATGAACTTGTGAGACATGTCAGGGTCTCGCTCGGGTTGAATCAACCAGATCGTTCATGTTCTCCACGTGATCTGAGGGAGGCCTGGGCATTATGAACCGTTCAGCAAAGTACAGCGCCAAGAAGACCTAAATTACTTGTACTGATCAGTGACGATGAACATGTGAAGCTGAGCGCTCGGTTCATTCTAGCACATGCACTTAAGAAAGGTAATGGAGATGTCGGTCACTGACTGCCATGTATTTGCCCGGTTCCAGAAATCCGTGGAGGGGAATTTCATTAAAAACACAACAGTAAACTGGCGTTAATCAGAACAGGAGCATCTGAATGAAGAATGTATGTGCGTGAGGATGTGGCGCTTGAGAAACACATGATGGATGATTGAAATACGCTGCCTTTTAATGTTGATGACATTGTACCAGTGTCCACGACTTTCAGCATACAGTCTCTGTACACAAAACTGTCTGACAGAGTTTGCCGTTGTAAATGATATAATTGTCAGTTTTGTTGTCAGAGGCCGACTTCAACTCATCCGCAGCAACAGCCTTCTCTAACTATACTATTTTAATGACGTACAAGGCGTTGCACCCTCTGCAAGTATCCAGCAGGAGCAGCCTCACATGTACTCAATGGGTGCACCAAATACCAAGCATAGTACTGACCCCGATATGACAGAACAGTTGATATTATAGCCCACCACAACGCAACCAGACAAATTCTTAAAGATTCCTGTTTAGTCCCATGGTTCTTTGGTTCTGACCAAGCATCAGTTATAACAAACACACCCAACCAGACATCGTACTAATCAACAGAATAGACAGTGAGATTTTCTCGAGGTTACTGTGCCATTTGATGCCCATATTGATCTATGTTTTACACAACACACACACACACACACACACACACACACACACACACACACACACACACACACACACACAGATGTGTGAAGTATAAGCTACTCCACTTAGAGATAAGCAGCTCTGATCTTTCTGCAAAATTGTTGAGTTTGTTTTACGGGAGCCTAGGTCATGCACCCTCTAAGGCGGTTCCTGGAATGACACTGCTGAGAGTTCCAACACACGCCAGAAAATGGCTGGCACATTATTTGAGTATGAGTGGCGTGATCAGCTCTTCGCATGTATGAAAGAAAACGTGCGACGACTTGAAGTGTAATGTAGGCCTCTAGCGACATGTAAGGTAATGATACCCTGCTGGGTCCAGCTGTAGTCAAATTGAATTTGTGTTTTTGAAAGGGTTGAGGACGATGAGGGTCGAGATGGAGTGGAAGAGCAAGGGGATGGAGCTGTTACACGTTGGGGGAAGGGGGAAGGAGGTTGAGAGAAAATGAGGAATGAAGCAGCGTGGTTAAGGAATGGGGTGCTGTCACCTACCTGAACAGGTTCACAGAGGGTTAAGGAAGAATGAAGAAAATGGGGGTTCTCGAAAGAGGGAGGGGGGCAAGGGACTGAAAGACAGAGAAACCAAGTGTGTCATGTTATGTACACTCCCATGCCCTGCTGTGCGTCTAAAGTTTCCAGGGGAGTTCACAAGATTTTCTGGTACATTCAGCCTATGAATTTTTTTGCTGTATATTTCACATCTCATGTTCTGAATAAACGGTACATTTGCATGTATGAATGTATGTATGTATGAATCTATGTTTATACATACCTATCTATCCATTCATCTATATATATAAGAGAATGTGAAAGTGAGAAAGGGAGTGGGAGCAAAATCTCCACTCACAATGCCTATTCGTGTTCATACATGCACATATTTCTGAGAGATACATACTTGCCATAAAAAAGCTAAAAGCAACGCATCACATCAGCCATCTTTATTTACCATATACCTGTACAAAATTTGCACATTTGTACACAAACAGAAACATGCGCTCACGGACACATACAACACATGATAATAAACAGCAAAATCATGCATGAATTGAAATGCCTGCACACATATATTTGCCTCAAACTTCAACCTGTTATCAGAGAAAGATGCATACTGCAAAACAAGCTGCTGCAAACACACCATTAACTTCATCAAACTGAATCGCAATGAACTTGATATAAATGATAAACACACTTCTTCCACTTCATCCTCAACCTACATACAAGTGACTGAATTGTTACTCTTTCTTTCTTAAGTACATTTTCGTTTCTCCCTATCCATTTCCTAACAGAGACACACAACTTCACAGGCACATTGAATCCCCAGAATGATATGCACATCTAAACTTTTAGTATAATCCTAAAATCCATCTATGGTGATAAAGTACGAGCGATAACGAACAGAAAAAACAAATACACAAAGCATTTGTAACAGCATTTTCATTGAACAGTCATCAACAAGATGATCAAAAAGAAACAGAAAAAAAGCAATCATATGTAATATAGAATCTGTTAATGAGGTAACAGTAATCTCACATAGACGAACACAACAAGACCTTGTGATATGGCATTTATGAGAAGACTGGGTGTGAACATGAACCTGAGTGATAATGGCAGATTCATTCTCTCTGAAGATCAGAGGGACAGAAATTGTCCGTAAGGTCAGCAGTTTGTCTTATGATGGCCACGCATTCCCATCTTTGATCTACACACACCGTGACATGTGGAACACTCAAAGCCTTGATCAGGAAGTCCCCGCACAGCTGATGCCTCTTTGCATAGCTGAAGGCTGTGAAGATCTCAAAGACTTCTAATCCTCTTTGTGATGTTGTTCACCAGTTGTCCCTGTCTGCACCTAGTCTCTGCATTCTTTCTCAACAAAGCCAGCTGCACTGAAATGGTGTTACGGATGATTTTTTAAAAAGCTGATCTGGCATAGGGTTTCCCTCTCACGCTTGCCCTGCTCAAGTTCCTGATTGAAGACAGCTTTCAATATTCATGAGTCTTGCAGTATTCTTGAGTATTTCTGACAGATGGTTCACCCAGTGTGTTTTTTTTCTTTCTTTTTTTTCGGGGGGGGGGGGGGGGGGGGGGGGGGGGGGGGGGGGGGGGGGGGGTAGCTTCTACACCTGGGATTTTGGCCTTTTCAACAACTTTGTTGATGGCACCAAAGTCTTGCCAATAGATGCCCACGATAGTGTGCATTTAATTATGACATCATATCACACACACACTCACCACACACACACACACACACACACACACACACACACACACACATGCACACACGCACACATGCACATTTTCTTTTTTTTGTTTTTACATGCTGCCTGTTCATCCTGCTCCACCTTCCTATATGCATTCCCCAACCCTCGCACATTCTTCTGTGTAAGCTTGAGAACAAACACACACACACACACACACACACACACACACACACACACACACAACACACACACACACACACACACACACACACACACACACACTCGTACAGAAATCATTATTAACTGCACTAAGGAGCAAAAGTCAGTATATCACAGTGTAAGTCGCTGTACATCATATCTTGCTGTAGACGCACAGCATCACTCCGCATACCACCAGCAACAGCCCACAGTAGGTTTCTGCCAACAAACGGTGGATATGTTCTTTAAAAGTTCACACAGCATTACAGTGTCCACCCTTCTAATAACAAGCAAAGAACACATTCTGTACATTCCACAAAGCATTGCAATGTCCACGTCTCTGACAACAGACACTGAACACGTTCTTCATAGATTATAAGCATTGCACTGTTCACCTCTCCGGTAACAAACATTGAACACATTCTTCACAGTTCACACACCATTGCAATGTCCACCTCCCAGTCCCTTCGCTTTCTGAGCTTAACCTTTTTCTTTATTACTATTATACCTTCCATTAATGAAACTGAAACAGGCTGCAGTTTTATCGAAAAAAGACGAGATATTAAATACAAAGAAACACACTAAATAGAATGAATGAGATACACAAATGGAGTGGATCTAAGTAAAATTGTTATTTAGCATTTTTTTAATGTGTTGTTTGCGATGTCTGAAGAAGGCACCTTTGTCGAAAATTCACCTGTCTGTTTTATAGTGGGCATTAAATCAATACCATTCTGCACTCTGTTTGGAGTAGTCATTTGTATTTGGATTTTTTTCAATCCAATCCACCCATTACCTTTTCTTATCAAAAAGTTGAAAGATAAAAAATTTTTCAACAACTCCATGTAACACTGAGAACCAACCATCCTCTCTCTCCTCCCCCACTAACCCTCATTTCCCACCTTCCTTTCCCCACTCCCTTCCTGTGAGTGTGTCAGCATGGTCATGCTAACCAATGCATGCTTGCATTTGCGTACATGTACGTGTCTGTGTATTTGTGTGCATGTATGTACATGTGTTATAGCATGTGTGTTTTGCTGCAACATGAGCATGTTATGTCATGTACATGTGTGTGTGTGTGTGTGTGTGTGTGTGTGTGTGTGTGTGTGTGTGTGTGTGTGTGTGTGTGTGTGCACGCATGCGTGTGTGATGTGTGTGTGAGAGGGAGGGGTGTATGGGTGGATGTTTATATGTATGCAGACAAGTAAATCAGAATGTCAATTACAGAAATACTTAAGACATTCATACAAGCATACACTACATACACATACATACACATCATACACATACATACACATACATACACATTCATACAAGCATACACATACATACACAAAACAGAAAAAAAAAAGACAGAAAGAGATTGCAAAAGATATCTAATAACAAACAAACAAGCAAAAAAAAAAAAAATTAAAACAATGAAAATCCTGGAAAGAAAAAAGACAGAAGGAGAAGCACTATCCAATCCGCCAACACATGTACAACCAGTCAAGCAATGCCTGTAAGAAAGACCTACCCCAGGACTCTGATTTCTCGCCCAGCATCTTGCCCGACAAGGATGTGAAGATAAACGTCAATGAGTTAGTGATGGGCACAGCCAGTGTTAGGTCTGAAACACATAGTTGTGCATACAGTAAGTTACTGGTTCACAAGAATTCGGCAGGGAGAAGGGGGGGGGGGGGGGAGGGGTAGGGTGGGGTGTAGTGGGGTGGGGGAGTGGGGGGGGGGGGGGGGAGGGAGGAGGAGAGAGAGAGAGAATAAAATAAAAACATTTATTCAGATTATCGCCAAAGCCCCAAACTGATACGGTAAACCTGCAAAAATATAAAACTGCAGCTATTTTCATAATTCAAAATGCCAGATCAATTAAATACAAACTGTCCAAAATACTGAGAGTGAGAGAGAGAGAGGGACAGAGACAGAGAGAGTGTGTTGTGTGTGTGTGTGTGTGGGTGTGTTGTGTGTGTGTGTGTGTTGTGTGTGTTGTGTGTGTGAGTGTATTTAATAATAATAATAATAATGAACACTTATATAGCGCCTATTCTCAGCTAGAGGCCAAGCTCTAAGCGCTTTACAGTCAACACTCGTTTACACAACGGGCTGCCTACCTGGGTAGTGCCGACTGAAGAGCTGCCAGCTAGCGCTTCATTCAGTCGTTTCCCGTGTCGTCCAGTCAGTATCGTTCAATATCAAACACTCATTTTCCTTACTTCCTTCATTCTTTCCATTTCTCACGCAGGGTGCATGCTATGTGTAAGTGTCATCCATACCAACGGCCAAACTGGCCTACTCTTCCGAAAGTTGGTGATGGGATTTTACGTGTGTGCAAGATGTTATGCGTGCATTCACACACGGAACCTCGGTATATAGTCTCATTCGAAGGACTGTATGGGAAATGGAGTCAGAACCAATGTTAACTCTGAAGGAAAAATCCCCCTGTACTGAAACGCCCCGGCGGAGGTTCGAACCGGCAACCCCAGGATCACCAAGATTACGAGTCCGGCGCTCTACCAACTGAGCTATTCCGGCTATTTGACAGAGAGACAGACAGACAGAGACAGAGAAGGAAATTTTGCATTCATTATTGCAAGATAATCCAACCATATTACAAAACTAGCTAATAAGCAAGTAAATGGGTTGTGCTTGTGTGTGTGTGTGTGTGTGTGTGTGGGGGGGGGGGGGGGTGCATGCATGCATGTGCACAGAACAGTAAGGTACTTTTCAACCAATACTACTGGACATTATTGCAAATTACTGATATATCTTTTCACACTTTACAGTGACATGCTCTGCTTTTACATTACCACTGCTTTGTGGTTTCCATGCATGAACATAATGTGTTAGCCTGTTCATTCTCTCACCTGCTGATGACAGTGTGATGTAATAGACAACTGATCCCATCTGGTTGATGAGGAATGGCACCAAGTACTGTAACACACACACACATAAAAATACATGCACCCATAGTAAAACTTGATTAAAATATACCACTAACAATTACTTTTATTTTTAATAAAGCACGTAGATCTACATTATAAATTTTGACCAAAATGCCAGTGATCAATTTTCTCAACAAAAAATGTTCCAGAAAGTATTTATACTGGATACCAATGATCATGCTTGTAACTGTTTTTAATGGGCACAGCAAATTTGGCAAAGACAAATTCATCACACAAAACTGGCAACCTGTTCATAGCAATTGGAGAAACTCAAGTGCACAAACTCAACACTCCACTTAAACAACAACAAAAAATCAAATTTCATCATCAATCATTACAAATAAATGCAAACCCTGGGATGCCGAAATGATAACTTTACGTATAATGATACCCCAGTTCCTTTAAAACTTAACCCTGTTTCTTATTTCTTAAATCAAAAACTTGGTGTTCAATCATCTGATAACCAATAAAATAATATTTGTTCTTTGCATTCCAAAGCTGAACACTTTACAAGACCAGGTCACTGGTGTTTCAAAGGGTGTGAAATTGTGTGTGCATCATTTCTTGTTACCTCCTTACACAGCCAGCCACATTCTCTCTCTCTCTGGCAGAAGAACAAAGATTATTTTGGAATCTACCTCTTGTTTGAAGGCAGTCCCACATATTACACTGCATTGCAAAACAAACAGTTGAATGCAGGTCTGAAGGTCCATATCACACCAAACGCTGATAAAGATTTAGATTAAAGAACAAAGATGTGACTACACAATTACAGAGAATGAGTGCGCCCCAGCAAGCAATAAGCAATGACTGACAGTCTTCATGACCCTACCAATGCTGAAGACTTGGACACAAATCCATAACAGGTGTGGATATGAATGGGAAATCAAAATTGAGGTCACCACAAGAGCAGAGTATAAAGGGCCAATGAATTTCTGATATTTCATCTAGTGATGATGATGATGACAATGATGATGATGATGATGATGGTGCTGACGCTGATGCTATTGAATTCCAGTTACTGCATAACAAAACTGTACTCTACTTTTCCTTTAAAAGCATATTCCACTGTCGAGCCAAGCCAAGTACTCATTCGGTAGATCAAACTCAACTGCATAGTTCCAGTCTTCTCATTTGTGGGTATGAGCTAATGGGGGGCCAAAACATCCTACACATAGTGTGCTTTAGATAAGGTTTGAACCTGCGACCAATCAGCTGCAGCCTGTGATACTACCTGATCTATTCATGATGGTCACTGCTTCCTTAATGTTCTTTTAAGTCTGATTTGTGCATTCATGCAATTCAAATGCTGGTGTTCTCAGGCTGGCATTAAAAAGCACTGAGATGGGAGTGTGAAAAAATTTTGACAACTGCCAATTGATACATGCTCTGATGTCCAATGTACATCGTCCATAGCTCTTGCATATCTAACCACAACATATACAATTCACACTGATATTCTCAAAGATAAAGTCAACTTTCTACCAGAACACTCACTACATCATTAATATCACTTTTCACTCATAAACCTTATGAAATTATGTTACTGTCCCAGTATTTCTCATTATGCAATTGTGTATAATGTACCTTTAATTTTGCAACTGAATATGTTGATTTACATTCTCAAAACACATTCATTTAATTTCATTTATCAATATCTATTTATTCATAAAACTATGTTTGAAGTTTACAGGCCTTAAGCTTTTGTTTTGAAAATATAATTTGAGTACACAGTGTACAGGACATTCCAAAAACAGAATTCAAGCTTTTCCATTGCCGATAACAGCAAGCTAGACCCTCTAAATGTTTATGTTTGATGCATTCAGTACAGTTCCTTAAAATTATTACCAGTGTTAACATACTCACAGATAAAAGTAACACTACAGAAAATAAGGCTATCAGAATAGTTTATTGAAGAGCAGGAAGACAGCAGGAAGAGCAGGAAGACAACAGAAGAAAAAAAGTCCCAACAACCTTGCCTTTATGTTAAAGAAGAGGAAAGAAAACTCCTGCACAAACTGAGCAAAGGCGCTGTCCTCTTTTATGTTCTCCACACCACGGCTGCCGCGCTTGATGAAAGGATTTGTGGCACCCCACATTGCTGCCACCAGCAATAACCATGCTGCATTTTCTGAAATAGGAAAAAAAACTTAAATGTGGCAGCATTACGATGAAAACTTAAAACAAACAGAGTAATTATAACTTTTGTTCTTACTAAAGGGGGCCAGAATAGCTCAGTTGGTAGAGCACCCGACTCATGATCCTGGGATTGCAGGTTCGAATTTCGGTACAGGGGGATTTTTCCCTCGGAATTAACATTGGTTCTGACTCCATTCCCATACAGTCCTTCGAATGAGACTATAAACCAAGGTTTCGTGTGTGAACACACGCACAACATCTTGCACACACGTAAAATCCCATCACCAACTTTCGGAAGAGAAGGCCAGTTTGGCCGTTGGTATGGATGATATGTTACACATAGCATGCACCTTCCCCAAAGATGGAGGATGGCTGCCTTAATGGTGGAATAAAAAACAGTCATACACACAAAACTCCACTGCCTGTCTATACAGGCAGTGTCTGCAGGAGTATCAGCCTGCGTACGCAGAAATACAGAAAGAAAAAAAAAAAGTTCCTCCAATAAGACAAAGCTATAAAACTTAAGTGATATAACATTAAATCTTTAATTGTTCTGGAAGATCATTGAATAAGATTAAACAATCCTCTACAATTCAATTTAATTCATTTAGTTGCTCTTGGTAGGTAAAGTTGTTCTTAAGATAAGAAAACGTTTGTCTTCTATTTCTATACATATCTGGCTCATCTGCTGGCAAAATATTTACCCTGATCACTGCAAAAACGGGGCCGGAATAGCTCAGTTGGTAGAGCGCCGGACTCGTGATCCTGGGGTTGCGGGTTCGAATTTCGGTATAGGGGGATTTGTCCTCGGAGTTAACATTGGTTCTGACTCCATTCCCCACACAGTCCTTCGAATGAGACTATAAACCGAGGTTCCGTGTGTGAACGCACGCACAACATCTTGCACACACGTAAAATCCCATCACCAACTTTCGGAAGAGAAGGCCAGTTTGGCCGTTGGTATGGATGACACGTGACACATAGCATGCACCTTCCCCGAAGATGGAGTATGGCTGCCTTAATGGCGGGATAGAAAAGGGTCATACACACAAAACTCCACTGCCTGGCTATACAGGGAGTGTCCGCAGGAGTATCAGCCTGCGTACGCAGAAAGAAAGAAAGAAAAGAAAACTGCAAAAACAACAACCACAACAACAAAACTAGCACAATACTAATAGTGATCAAACTAAGAAATCACTGATGAGAAAAATGAAAACAAACCAAAAACAAAGGCATTGTTAACTGTAAGCATGCTGGCAAAATAAAAGGAAACAAGGAACCTATTAAGCAAAATCCTGTTGCCATGATTGTGCCAAATGACATTTTAGTGTGTTGTCTGTATGCCTTGTGGTCCATTGGCTAATAATCATACTGCTCATCCTAAGCTCCTGCACAAATTTGTTCAGATGCACATGCCAGCAATTGTGTGAAGAAATCAAAATAGACACTTGTTAAAAAGGAGCTGAAAACTAAACTCTTTCCCTAATGAGCTTTCCACATGATATCTTGAAACATATCCTTGTCAGCACAACAAATGATGTTAAGAAATCTGCAAGGGTGGTAATCTGTGTTAGAGTCTCTCTCTCTCCACACACAAGAATGCACAAAAATACAGTTAGATAAAGCACATGCATGCGCACGTGTGTGTGTGTATGTGTGTGTGTGTAGATGAAGCACATGCATATGCACGTGTGTGTGTGTGTGTGTGTGTGTGTGTGTGTGTGTGTGTGTGTGTGTGTGTCATCATCATCATCATCCAATTGACGGCCCCAATCAACAAGCTGATTATTATGCCGTGTGTGTGTGTGTGTGTGTGTGTGTGTGTGTGCATGTGTGTGTGTGTGTATGTATGTGTGTTCCCATGATTACTGTTACACACACAAACGTGACCAGGTATTTTGGATTATCTCGCTGTGTTCAGAAAGAGAGAGTGAGTGATCGACAATCTTTATTTCCAATGGTCACAGATGAGCAAACATTTGGGTTTTTTTTTTCATCCGGCCCTTGCCATATTTTGGGACTTTGTGTGACTAACTACCAACTAAGCATGACTAATGACTAAAACTTAAAGGGGGGGGGGGGGGGGTCGGAGGGATGGGGGAGGGAGAGAGAGAGAGAGAGAGAGAGAGAGAGAGAGAGACACTGTTTTGGCGGGATGTGTGTGTGTGTGTGATTCTGTATTGGTGTGGTGTGTGTGTGTAACTGGGGGGTGGGGGGTGGGGGAGAGGGTGGTAGGATGTGTGTGTGCATGTGTTAGTATTTATATATATAGAGTGACACAAGATAGATAAATGAATTGACAAGGAATGACTGAGCACAGTGCAAAGAGTGGAATATTTTTAATGATATACTAGTTTATAAGTTGTTGCAATATGTGAATTTTGATAATGGCACCACAAACAAATTTTCCTTGTATTCTATGACAGTATGAGGACAAATAAAATATCGTGTATCGTGTATCGTGAGAGAGAGAGAGAGAGTTTGTTTGAATCATTGATTTACAGATATCTTTTATAGCTTCTTTTACCAGTGTTGCTTGATTCCGATTCCATAACTGTTGATTAGATCTTTGCTCTGTTTTTCTTTCAACGTTCGGGGTAGAAGTTAGAGTCTGAACAACACACTCCCTTTCTCACTTTGTTGTTTTGGTTTGTCACGCAGTGATAAAGTTAATAGTAAAGTTTCGAAATAGGAATCTTCATTTAAGTAACAGTCACCCAAATATCCTGACTGAAGACTTTTACCAACTCTAAACTTTATATCCTCGGATTATAATATTTGTTACAAAAACAAACTATCAGAAACAACTCTTTTTTGCACCTGACTTGCTTTTGAAATAAAATTAGTTTCGCATTTATCACAACTTCCGGTTTCAACACATTGCGTGCACCTGGGACAAACTTGATTGATTGATCTGGGAGTACTGAGTTTGTGTTTCTTTACCTGTCGTCAGATCTGATTCCACACAGAGAACGCATTTTGAAGTTACTACCCAGTCACCATGGGAAAGAAGGGAAAGAAAGGTAATCCCGTTTATTTACCGCATCAGTCATCACCGTCACAATCAATTCAATATAAATGACATAAGTAGAAATCTCTCTCCTGGAACTACTATAAGGCTTTTTGCAGATGACAGTTTAGTATATAGAACAATCAGAAGCAAGAATGATACTCGCATTCTACAAGAAGATCTAAACGCTTTACAAGAGTGGGAAAGAACTTGGAAAATGGAATTTCATCCCCAAAAGTGCCAAGTGTTGCGTATGTAACAAAAGCTCACCAATTAGATCAGATTATTCTATCCATAATACTATTCTTAAAGAAACTAATGCTGCAAAATATTTAGGCGTGATTATAGATAGTCGTCTCAAATGGAAAGAACATTACAATTTAGTATGTAAGAAAGCAAATAAACATCTTAGCTTTCTTATACAGGAACATCAATGACTGCCCCCAAAAGGTTAAAGACGACTGCTACAAAACACTGGTTAGACCAGTACTGGAATATGGTTGCTCAGTTTGGGATCCTTACCATCTAAAGGACATTGATAACCTCGAAAAGATTCAGAAGAGAGCAGCACGGTTCGTAACAGGGAACCACATCAGAGAAAAGGGGAATACTAGGAAGAACATGAGGAAATTAGAATGGAAACCCTTAGAAGAGAGAAGAGCTTTTATTAAACTTAACACCTTTTTCAAAGGCAGAGCTAAAGTAATTGATATTCCAATGGAACAACTAGTATTGAATAAAAGTAGCACCAGGAGTGGCGGTCAATGTTATACCATACCTGCATCAAATATTGACAGCCACTTACATTCTTTTTATCCCAGTTCTGTACGGCTGTGGAACTCACTGCCGGGTGCCATCAAGATTGCCACAAGTGCAATCTCATTCAAGGGACAAATTGATTCGACAGTTTTGAGATCTGCATATTGATGATTTTCTATTTTTATTTCCCCAGATATTTTATTATCACCTGGGCCTGAATTTGGCCATTGCTTTTAAATCGAGTGCGACCCCTTGTTGCCAAATTTGCTCCAGGGGCCAACAGTCAGAGTCGCACTGTTTTATGTTATTTTATTTTATTTTTTAATATGCGCGCTGGTGACCTACTCGTTTTTGAGTGAACCAGTATTTTAGGAAGAAGAAGAAGAAGAAGAATTCACATAGTTATCGCATACTAGGTTAGTGGATACTTGATCTTTACGATAACGCGATGATATTGGCCAAAAGAGCTAGTTCATTGCCCAATTTGTGGCAATTGGGTTTGTACGAAGATGGGAGAGAGACCAATGAGCGTCAAGCCTGCCTTTGAAAGAACTGAGAGAAGGGGCACTGACAACGTTATCTGGCAGACAAATCCAGGCGGCACTCTTTGGGAGAAAAAACATGCTACTCACTGTATGCCAGCTGTAGTGCCTGGTCAGTATCAAGAAGCTGTCCCTGGTTCCTCTTGCCTGGTGCAGCTCAAACTGGAGTCTGTCCTACAGATGCTATGGAGGTACTTACAAGGATCAGTCATGTTTCCTGCAGCAGTCTTCCACTAGTTCCAGGTATGGCAATCTGAGGGCTGCGAGTTTTGGAAATTGCTTGTTCATCAGAGTCAGTCAGCATGGTGACTGTACACTGACATCCTCTGTATCACTCTGTAATGTCTTCAAACAGGGCTGCCAGACAGTGATTGTTAACTGGCCTAACCAGTGACTTGTAGAGCTGCACAAAAAATGTCAAAAGTTCTCTCTGTCAAGTGGGCGAAAGAATGTCAATTATCCCCAAGAATGTGGTTGGCCTTTGCATTATCTTGTGGAATTTTGCTCTGTGTGTGTGTGTGTGTGTGTGTGTGTGTGTGTGTGCGTGCGTGTGCGCACACATGTGTACGTGCGCAGTGTGTGTGTGTGTTTATGTTGGACAATCATTGATCATAACCCCTAAATCTTCTTCACTATGACTAACTGTCAAGGAACGAATACAGTGTTGCCTCTCATTGTTTTTGCCTTTCATGTAACAGTCTGGCTGTCTTTGTTTAAGTTTAAGCAGACCCAATCTCATGGCACAGAACTTTTCAGAGTGAAAGTTTGACTGCCGGTCTGATGACCGCTGATGATGCCTATTTAGATCATCCTGTTGGATGGCTCTTGCTTCTTGGTTGTGACTTAGGCCACATCAGCAGAAAAAGTAAGAGAAAGATAATTGTAGTCTGTTCTATTGGAAGCCGTCAAGCACTCATGAGAGTGAAGAAGAGGAGTGTGGTCAGATTTAGAAGCTTTGCTGAACAGTCATCCCCAGAAGTGTTCAGTCCTGCATCATAGTGCATGTGACCAGATGTCAACAGACTCGAGACCACCATTACACACTTCAACTAAGGTCACCGGCTGCTAAGTAAGAGGCAAACTACGTGAGCATTGTCATCACAGAGGACCTGAAATAGGACACACAAACCAACAACCAACAAAGTTAACAGGAAGTTGGGTTTGTCACTAAGTCAGGCACAACTTAAAGGTCAGCAGCCTTCAGGTAAAAGAGTCTGTCTAGAAGGCCCTGGTAAGACCTGTAGCAGATTTTGCAAGCCCAGTATGGGGAGCTTTCTCCAACACTCGTGTTAACACCATTGAGAAGATCCAGTAGCATGCATTTTTTGACAAGTCTGTCATTGGACTGGCTGTCTTCATTAAATAATCACCTCCTTCAGAGTAGATAGTCTATGTAACTTCTTTAAGACACTATCCTCTCACATGTGTGTCTTATTGCAATAATCTGTATGATATTATCACAAAATGAAAATTAACATCTGCAGTCTTGTTATTTCTGCAGTACCTGAAGCCTCGAAGGAAGAGCTGATGGTTCGGGCAGTGACAGAAATTGTCAACGAGCTCATCAAAGCTGACAGTCAAAAGAAGGATGTGGATCTGAACAAGTGAGTGTGGAAGTTCATTAGGATTTCACATGTTCAGTATTGACCTAAAATGTACATTCTACTTCTGTTGTACCAATTTGTTGTTGTTTTTGTGTGTTCTGACTTTTTTCTTTTTGCAAGATACATGCTTTAAGATATGCAGTCTTTCTGCACAGTTCTCCACATCCATAGGCTTCTAAATCTGGATTTAATCTATCTTTGTGCTTTGTCGTTATTGATTAGCTACTGATATGACATGTAGTGCTGGTATCAGAAAGCACATTAAATTTTGTTTTGTCACAATGTTGGAACTTCCAGACTGAAGAAAAATGTTTTGAAAATCAGACAGATAATAACAATTAAATGAAAATTTAATTGTCATCATGCACAATTAACGTATTTAGAACTGGGTGGTGGTGGTGGGGAATCTGAATATTTTGAATTTCTATTGGAGATTTTTAGAATGATGTGAAGCACAATTCATGTGTTAGCAATCTTCCTGGGGGAGGGGGGGAAGGTATCACATTTTCATTTTATATAGGAGAAACTCTTTTCAACTTGTCAAGTCATTTAACAGTGATATTGATTTTCATTTTATATAGGAGAAACTCTTTTCAACTTGTCAAGTCATTTAACAGTGATGTTGATGATAGAATTGTTATTATCTTTTCCCAGGCATACTGCAAGCGTATGGGCTCCAACTGATAGCATAGCCGTCCCTTGCTGGGCGGGAGTCTGGGCACATCACATAAAACTTCTGTTTTAATAATCTAAAACTAATTTTAAGATATTAGAATTGTCAAATAAATGCTGATTTTCAAAGTAATTCTGAGCACAACATAAAACTTTGTTCTGTTGGATAATCTGAAATTTTAGGATATTAGAAATGTCAAAAAATGCTAATTTTTAAAGTAAGTCAGTGAAATTTAGAAACAAAACACCTGTAGGTGCTACGCAAGGAATGGCAGTGCGACCATGAACAAGTGCACATGCACAGGGATAAACTGGCTCCACTTGTATACATGCTATGAATGCACACTAGAATTAAAAAAATTAAAAAAAAACATGATTGTTGCAGTTTTCAAGTTTTTGTATTATATCTAGATAAGCCTATACGTAATGTTTACAATGAGACGTTGTTGAAAACTACGAGTGAGTAGTGCATTTTTTTTTGTCGGGAGACTAGGTCTAACTCCATGTAGCAATATGTTTACAATGAGCTTTTAGTTGTTGTTTTTTAATGTAGTTTGGCCAGCTCATTGTGAGTGATGATTACTACCTAGAAATAAGAGGGTCTGACGTGGTGCGAAAAATTCGTTTCCAAATTTTCAGAGGGTTACAGAAATATTCAGAGGCTTGCACTATTGCTTGAAAATGTACTGAAAACACACAGTCACACATACGCATGCACACACGCACTCATGCACATAAACACACATAGAAAGAGAAGGAGATGATCCTATGATCATTGCATGGTGACTGGAATATGCCTGTACGAATATCATGTGATACACACACACTCTTACACACACACACACACACACACACACAACACACACACACACACACACTGCCTGACTGCCTGCGACCTGATGGCACGTGTATTTTCCAGAACTTACCAGGTCTTGTTTCTTGTGTTAATTCCTTGATGATTAGTCCAATGGGCTCTTTTTTGTAACAAGTGTTCCTATAGATATGAGCGCTTAACATTTTGGTTATGCAGATATCCTGTACTCCTTTATGTTTTAATACTTGCTTTGTGCTAATGTTTAGCCTAGTTGTAAGAATTTTAGTATGAATCACTATATATAGCTAACTGCTCGTAACAAATCTCTTAGCGGTCCATCAACACACACACACGCGCAACACACACACGGCACGCACACGCGCACACACACACACACGCATGCACGCACGCACGCACGCATGCATGCATACACACGCTATTTCCCTAACTCTGTCTAAAATCACTTTATGTGAATAGACGTTAAATTGAAGAACGAACGAACGAAACACACAACACACACACACACACACACACACACACACACACACACACACACACACACACACACACACGACATAGCTTTCCCCCAAAGATTTGTTTGGCCATATATGTATATTTATTTATTTGTATGTATGTTAGAGAGGGAGAGAGAGAGAGTTTATACATCTCTTCATGTGATTTAACTTTTTTTTTTCTCAATTGCATTTCACAGATTGAAGACCAAAGTGTCAGCCAAATATGGCATGTCCAGTCAGCCCAAGCTTGTGGACATCATTGCAGGAGTTCCACAAGAGCACAAAAAGGTAGAGACTAGATCTGTAATATACATGTGCATTTGAATAGCATGCCTTAACTTTTCACAACACGCTGTGACTGTGAGAATGATCGTGGCGCCTGATTTGCCACTTGGTGACATGGTGCGAAAATACTCGCAGCAAGTGATCTGTCACTCAGGACACGTTGCGAGAATGATGGCGATGGTCTTCTAAAAATAAATGTGACCAATTTCCTGGAGAATTTTTAACTAGTGGTGTCATACAAATACAGACCTTCCAAGCTAACAGTCGATTTGATTGGTTAATTTGAAGAGAAAACAACCAACCTGTTGGCGTCTTAAAGCATTAAATCAGTGCTCCTTATTCGAAGTATGTCATTTTCAACTCAGTTAAAACAACAACAGAATAATTATTTTGACTTTTGAAACATTTCTCATTGAGAAGATGAAAGATAGCTCTATTTCACTGTACAAAAGTAAAGTCACTGTCGGATTGAGGCTTTTAAGGAAAATAAATTAAAGGTGGTCAAAATCAGGTGTCCTGAGGGAATTTCAGTGCTGTGGCACCAGTGTTAACTGGACACATAGAGCAGAAGGAGGGTCTGTGTTGATAGTGTTAACGGGGCAGATATAAAGGTGGTAGACCTATTGGTAGTGATGGTGATTACTCTTGACATTTAGATTGGTAAAAGCAGTCGGTATTTCTTCGTGAAGTGTTGCAAGATCTGTTATTAGGAGCTTGTAAATTTGTTTATTTGTTGTGAAGGAGGAAAGTGCAATCAGTTTGCACAGAAGCACACTTATCGGCCGTTCTTTTCACTGACATTGGCACAGTCAAAAATTAGTTTCCTGGTAGACAAATCAAGTGAGAATTTCTGCCTGTCTGCCAGAAGTAACAATGTCATGAACAATGGGACGAGTGGGTATTTTGAGTCCTGGCTTATTGCACTCAAAGAAATATAGAGATATATGTAAATCAGCTGTACTATGAGGTACATTTACTTTATATTAACCTCGGAGAACAAATTTGACTTTTTTTCTCCATAAATGAATAAATTTGAGATTGTGAAGGTTTCCAGCACAAAGAATTCAATGAGAACTGATCGCAGTCAGCATGTAAACCCCATGTTTTCTGAACCTTATCACAATGATAGTGGCACAATAGAATTAAAAAAAAGTTTATTCTTGCTTTATTAACTTTCTTTTTTTATTTCTGGAAAATCCTAAATGTAAAAAAAATGTTTGAAAGATTCCTGTTTGAGTTTATGGTAAGATTGGCCAAGTAATGTACCCACGATTGTGGAAAACAACTCGCCACTTTATTCAGACACAAAGTTCTACATGTTCTTGAGAAAAAAGATAGTAATAGTCAGCATTCTTTCTCCAAAAAGATTAAATGGAACCGAAGGATATGTAGGTGTGTTCATCAACACAAAAATTCATGAGCGTCAAGGCGGGATAAAGCTTGTGCCTGGCATCCAGTTGTCGTCATACTTGGTACAGTGGTTGTCCATGATGCATCCATGTATGCTATTTGCTAAATAGATTCAGGGATTTTGATCCAGTCCACACCATAAAGCACAAAAGGTGATGTGTTCTTTCAGCAATTATTTTCACCAAACCTGGCGTGGTAAATAATTTTTAAGAGTATTCAAAAGCAGAATTCCGTTCTAATTCAAAGGATACGTTAGAACAGTAAAGTTTATAGGCTTGAAGTAGTGTCTTCCGTACAGCATTTTTGGTTCATACAATGATTCACTGTACTTTGGGTGACTGTTTTTTCTGGAAAGAGAAACAGTTTATTATGTCAAGTTCCTCAGAGAATTAGTTTATTATGTCATATTCCATCGTAACCTTTGATTTTCTTTTCTGGAGATAAATCAGCTTATATACAGTTTCATGTACTTTGTGTGCAGACTTTACTGCCAAAGCTGAGAGCAAAGCCAGTGAGGACAGCTAGTGGCGTATGTATCTTTTTCTTTCTCCTGAATTTTTATTATGTGAACTATAGTGCAGTAATTTTGTTTTCATAATGAAACATTTGTAAGGCTCTTAACTCCAAGCCATTACTGCTTGTGGTACCCATTCAGCCAGGCACGCTGAAAAGAGAGGGGGAGGGAGGCAGAGTTTGCACTTATTTAACTGTTTGTAGACTCTGTCAGACTTAACTAGAGGGAAAAAGAATTTCCTTTCCTTTCAGCTGGGGGATATTATCCTGCTCATGCTCAATGGACTTTGCACAGACCATAATCAGTGTAAAGGATGCATGGTATGTGTACACATGATGTCCATTACCATCAGTTTATGGGGCCCACTCTTCTGAAGAATGGTGACAGGATTAAACATGTGCACAAAATGTTATGAATGCGTTCACACACGGAACTCTGTAGTCTTATTTGAAAGACTTATACTTAATTGGGAATGGAGTCAAAACCAATGCTAACTCCAAGGGAAATGTCCCCCTGTACCAAAAAGGCCTTGGCAGAGATTCGAACCCGTACCCACAGGATCACTAGAATTATGGGTCTGACACTCTTACCAGCTGAGCTGCTCTGGCCCTTATTTAACTGTGTATGGATTCTGTCGCACATAACCAGAGGAGAAAAGAGTTGAACATTATTTGACTGTTTGTTGGGTCTGTCATGCACGTCTTTGACTTGTCTTACCACTGTTCCTGTTTCCCTCCAGATTGCTCCTGTGGCAGTGATGTGCAAACCTCACCGCTGTCCTCACATCGCCATGACAGGGAATATTTGTGTGTGAGTTATTCATTTTCATCTGTTGGTGCTGTGAGTTCTGATGGAATAGATGATTCTTTCTTGTAATAGCCATTAGCTTATGTAACATGTATTTGACTACTTAACTCTCTTATAGAGCATCAGGTGGACTTATGGAACAGGGGTTATGTTTAAAAAAAATAACACAAGATACGATCCACAGGTCTAGGTCACTCGCAGTTTGTAGTGAAAGTCTAGATGTGAATGTATTCAGATGTGCAAGTGACAGTATCATGAGTATGTTTTTGATGGTTATGACTGGTCATTCATAGTTTCAAAGCAAGATGACTGAAGGCGGAAATTGAAGCAAATTTTAAAAAGAAAAGTTATTGGCTCCCCAAGATAATCCAGACAAACACATTATAGGACAAAACACAATGCGTTTCGACCTCTTAGGTCTTCTTCAGGTAAAGCAAACAACATTCAGGACGCTGAAGATGAAGAATGAGCAATCACGTCTCATGTTCGATGCAAAATGTTGTTTGTTTTACTTGAAGAAGACCTAAGAGGTTGAAATGCATCCTGTTTTTGTCATGTTATCTGGTTGTCTGGTTGTCTGTATAGTCTTGTGGAACCAATGACTTTTCTTTTTAAAATTTGGTCATACCAGCCGCCGTGGCGAAGTGGTTAGCGTCACGGACTCCCGGCTGGGAGGTCGTGGGTTCGAATCCCATCAAAGTCATGTGGGTTTTTTCTGCCCCGACCGGCTCCTACCCAGAGTTGAGTTTGCTGCGGACTCAGTTGGGAAGGCTGGGACCACACAGTCGAGTTTCATCCACTTAATGGATGCATTTCTGAGAGTGTTGCTCAAATTTCATGACCAACACTGCAGGTGCCTGTATCTCTCGGGCCTGGTTGACGCCAGGATATATTATGAAAGGAAGCGTAGAGTACAGCCCTGTCATGTAGTCTCAGACCGAAATGGAAATCCGTAGCATCATCTTAATCATCCTCTTTCCCATTGATCAGCATTAAAAAAAAAAAATGTCTCAACATTCTGTGGCCCTTCATGCCCTGCTCTCTTGGTGACCTCAGTTTCGATGTCCTCTCCGTGTCTGTGGCCTTGGTTTGCTTCCGTCGGGGTCACCGGTGTCGGCGAGTCCATGGGGGCTGTCGTTGGACGGACGTGGTGGCGCCCTCCGGAGGGAGAGCTCACTCACGCCGGCTCCGCGACTAAGCAATTATTGTCGTCAGTAGGGGGCTTAGTAGGTGGTGTCCTGCGTATGTTAGATCAGAACAGGCGCCACTGAACACCACCGAAGTGACTCGGCAGCAGTGCAGTGTCTCCTCCGGTGGGTTGCCTCATGACGACTTGACATTGACTGCTCCCTGTGGATTGCTGGTGCCGGGGCTGCGGCGGGGCCAGCCGGGCTGTGGCTGTGGACGGGGTGTCGGAATGAGCAGCGTGGGTGCACGGCCTCTGAGGTAGCGCAGAGGTTGGGACAGCAAAAAAAAAAAAAAAATTAAATTTGGTCATTGGCAGTTGGTCACCTGCAGTGGGAATCTCCAATAATTGAGCTTAATTAACATCAAAGCTGATTGATCACATCTTGGTCTCTAACCTCCAAAGTGGAGGTGACTGGCATGGATTAGCTCCTGTCTGTCCCCCTCAGATTTCAGGTATCTTATTGTGTAAAGCATGCATCTAGCCAAGTAGTATTAAGATATAATGCTTGGACAGGTAAGTGTGAGAAAAATAGTCACCCTCAGTCATGCAAATCAGTCATCAACAGAAAATGGTGGACAGATTTTGTGTACCTAATTAACTTATATTATGTAGATGCTTGTTTCTTCACATACTTTTTTATTTTTCAGATACTGCCCAGGTGGCCCTGACTCGGACTTTGAATACTCCACACAGTCATATACTGGTTATGAGGTCAGTTAGTGTGCATATGTGAGTGTGTGTGTGTATGCATGTTTTCATTTATCTATGATTTAGTGCTAGAGGATTGGAAAATTAAAGAACTAATTATCATTGAAATTTGTATTGTCATTTTTGCCTGGTTTCCTGAACACTGTTGGAAGTCTTGGAATTCAGTAATGGTGGTGAAGACAGATGGGCAGTAGATGTGTATCTGAGACTGTCCTTAATTTCCTGACCAGCACTGCAAACTCAGCTCTGGGTAGGAGCCGGCTGGGGCAGAAAAATCCCACATGGCTCTGATGGGAATCGAACCCACAACCTCCCAGCCGGGAGTCTGCAACACTAGCCACTTCGCCACAGCGAATAGTATGATGATCAAATATTGATTGATTCATGTGGACTGCTGTTGCTGGGGCTGAATGTGGCTGTGCATTGGGGACCCAGAATGAGTGGCTTAGGAGTAATGCCACTGAGAGGGCACTGCACATGCGTCAACAATAAGAAGTTGAAAAAAAAAAAAGAAGAAGAAAGAAAGAAACTGTACTAGTAAATGAAAGTTCATATCGAAATGCTCACATTGATCAAGCAAGCTATCTTTAACCTTCTCACATTCTGGCTGACCAGAGCTGGCCATTTGAGAATTGCTTCCATGTGTTAAAATTGACTGCTACCTTGTCACATGTACATGGAATTTTCCTTCAAATACCCTATTCAGCATTTCCTCACATTCTGAGACTGAGAATTTTCCAAGAAAGTCTGGGATAACTGGTGTAATGCAGGTGCTAATTTAGATGCTAGACACTCCACTCATGTTTTACTGTACACAGATGAATACTTAGAGGAGCCTTTGTAAAATATGTAAAATGCAGGAGGGTTGACAGGGAAAAAGAAAGCTTTAGGCTGGGAATGCTAACATTGTTCACATAAACTAGGTTATTGGGTCATTAACACTTTTATTGACTGGATTAATCTGTACATTTTATAGAGGAGCAACTGAACCAGCATTTATTCTTGACTGCTAATTCTGTAAATACTTTTTACAACAAAGGTACATATTACAGACTTTCATTAGATGTCATGCAGTTTTCATGATGTTCCAGCAACTTCAATGCGAGCTATTCGAGCAAGATATGACCCATATCTACAGACCGCCACCGAGTGGAACAGGTATGAAGATACTTGAAATCACTGTCTGTCAGATCTTGTTAACAATGGAAAAAAAAAAAGAAGAAATTTATGAATGAAATATCAGTGATGATATATGAATACTCTTGAGAAGGGATTCATAGCTTATATAAGTCTCTGCAGGAGAGCAGTTTTTAAAAATCTGAAATGAGGCTATTCAGGTTTGATATCATTCATCTTTGCTTATCATACAAGAAAAGTGATAGCATCTGTATGAAACATATTGATCAGCATTGGTATGAAATTGTATTCATTGAAAATAAAAATGGTTGTAAGATCATGTTCTGTACCATTATCCTACTTCCCTCTTGATGTAAGTCTTGTGGCCCATACAACCTAACACAGCATGTTCTGTTAGTCCAGCCATCATGATCAGTCTCCAGTAAAACACAGCATGCACTTACTAGTGTTGTATGTGATGGTTGGCAACAGCCAAGATTTCACACATAGTCCCACTTTTATTGTGTGGTGAAGCATTACAAAAATATGTGGAGAGTAGCGAAACCTGTTCGTGTATGACCCAAACATTTCCTGGAAAAGAGTAAAGGGGTAGAAAGTTAGCCGGATAAAATGTGATCAAATCGAATCACGGGTTAGAAATGTTATTCCAGTTATGTAAGTACTGTTAAGAGAAATCAGATTTGCTACAAAACAAAAGAAGGAAACAGCTGCGAGTTGTGAGACATGATGTGTGATAAAGAAATGGCACAAATCTGTTTTAGTCAATGCTTTTTTTAGCGCTTAGTATTAAAAATTGGTCAAGCAGACTGTCAAAGTTCTTGTGCGGGGATTTACATAGTGCATACAGTTAGCCAGTGGGGGTTACGAATAAGAAGTATCCACACATATTTCACAGAGATTGTCTTTTTTCAGCTGAAACAAGGGGGACACAGTGTGGACAAGGTTGAGTTCATTGTGATGGGCGGAACCTTTATGAGTCTCCCAGACGACTATCGCGACTACTTCATCCGCAATCTGCATGACGCCCTCTCGGGACAGACCAGCAGCAATGTGGACGAGGCCGTCAGGTAAGTAAAGAGATCTAAATTTTCACAACATAACCATGCATTGCTCAGCTGAGTTTTGGCTAACAGAAACATGTCTTTAAAATCCAAGTGAAAAGCGATCACAAAGTTGATTGTAAAAGATGAAAAAGAATTGTATGTTCTTTTTTCTGTCACAGGTATTCAGAGAAAAGCATGACAAAGTGTATTGGCATCACCATCGAAACCAGACCTGATTACTGTCTGAAAAAGCACTTAAGGTAGGTCATAATGTTAACTTTTTGCTTTGGGGAAACCCTGGGAAGAAGGAGGAAGTATGTGCATGTGTGGGAGGGGAAGGGGGGGGGGGGGATGTTGGAGGGAGGGAGAAGATGGGTGGCAGGGAACTGATGTCTAGATGATCTGTATCTTTCAGTAGGGATGGATAGGGAGAGGAGAATGGGGCAGAAGGTGGAGAAGGTTGAATGCAGGGTGGGGGGGGGGGGGGGGGGGGGGGGTGTAAGGGGGTTGGGGGGAAGAGAGAGAGACTGAGGGAAATATTTCATATCTGGTTTTGGAAAGTATTCACGAGTTGTGATGACACTTCCGCTCACTGACAGTTCTTCTTCAAAGTTCACAGGGTTCTTTTCTAAGGTCAGTATGAAGAAGTGGTCTGAGCCATTTGTAATTTTGTCTGTGTCAATGGAACAAAAATTTTTTTTTTTTTTTAATTGAGGTTTATCTTTGGCATTACTGGTGTATTTTGTGCTTATGATGATGTGTATACTGTGTGTAAAAGAAAAAATCTTTGCTTTGCTTTGCTTTTCTTTGGTTTCAACGAAAGACAGTTTATCAACATTAAATGGGTGAAAAAAAAGTTTTTGCTTAAACCTATTTTTGTAAAGGCACAGATGAAGTGAAAAGAAAAAACAAGCAATGCAAAAACTGTATATTCCTACTTTTGTTTCAGCATTGCATTTACAAGATATTCTAAGCATTTGTGATATATTTGGAAGGCAAATTAGTTTTGTAATATTACCTCCACTCACAAAAGTGTGTTTTTTACTTAATTCTGTTTGTTTGTCTGGTGGTAGGATTATGCTAGAACTACTGAACGTGTTTAGACAGATATCTATAGATGGAGTGTGGTCAAAGGACGAACCCAGTAAATTTTGGTACAGATCAGGAACAAACGTCAGATCCAGGATCGTTCAGGAAGATCACTGCAAATGTTCATAACAAAAACTGTGAAGTGATGTTGACGCCAGAAAGGGTGGATTGTGGCCTAAGAATGGTGTGTATCCCACAGTGTGAATCCAGGTCGATGGACTTTCAAATGTTGGTGTGTATCCACAGTGTGAATCCAGGTCGATGGACTTTCAAATGTTGGTGTGTATCCACAGTGGGAATCCAGGTCGATGGACTTTCAAATATTGGTGTGTATCCACAGTGTGAATCCAGGTCGATGGACTTCCAAATGTTGGTGTGTATCCACAGTGTGAATCCAGGTCGATGGACTTTCAAATGTTGGTGTGTATCCACAGTGTGAATCCAGGTCGATGGGCTTTCAAATGTTGGTGTGTATCCACAGTGGGAATCCAGGTCGATGGACTTTCAAATGTTGATGTGTATCCACCGTGTGAATCCAGGTCGATGGACTTTCAAATGTTGGTGTGTATCCACAGTGGGAATCCAGGTCGATGGACTTTCAAATGTTGGTGTGTATCCACAGTGTGAATCCAGGTCGATGGACTTTCATATGTTGGTGTGTATCCACAGTGTGAATCCAGGTCGATGGACTTTCAAATGTTGGTGTGTATCCACAGTGGGAATCCAGGTCAATGGACTTTCAAGTGTGTATCCACAGTGTGAATCCAGGTCGATGGACTTTCAAATGTTGGTGTGTATCCACAGTGGGAATCCAGGTCAAAAGGTGGATCCAGGATCTGTTCATATCATTGATAAGATCATCATAAATCTGCACTGACCATGAACACTCTGAAGTTTGTGTTATGAATTGATGACTGTTTACAAAGTAGCACATTTTTGTGGAATATCTAATTTTTTTTATATTGATATGACATTAACATTTCATATTTTTGCGTATTGTATTAAAAAACAATAAAGTTACTGGACAAAACTTCATTCTGTACCAAGTATTACTTTCCCTGGTGGGTGAATAATCTTTTCTCTCATGAAATGACTTACATGGGTGGGTCCAACATTCATTTAAAATTGGCGGAGGTTTCCACTTTTTCGATTGCCCTGTTATGTCCTTTTTTTTCTTCATTAGTGTCTTTTTTCTCTGTCCACTATGTTTGATCTTTGTCTCCCATCATTGAAAAATTACAAAGCAGTTTTAAGGGAATGCAACAATATATTTTTCTTATCAAAATGTATTTGCACATTGAATGTATCCACTGATTTCTGACTACAGTGACATGCTGCGGTATGGCTGCACAAGACTGGAGATTGGTGTACAAAGCGTCTATGAAGATGTTGCCAGAGATACAAACAGGTCAGAATATTGGTGATTTGGGTGTTGTTATTGGTAATATGACCTTGATGTAATCAAGAGGCCAGTTGTAATGGTTGAGTTTGCTGTAAATAGTTCATTGGAAATTTTGTGAATAGTAATTTCAAAGATGTTCAAAGACTGCGTTATTTGATTTTTCATATTTTTCATATTTCCCATTTTAAGGTGATCAGGTGTTGGTTGTAGAATTTCCTGTTAAAAATCCTTGAAAACAGAAGATTAGAATAGTTTAAGTCTATTCAAAATTAGGAACATTGTTGCTGAAAAAAAAGGATGGGTGGTATACCTCTTTCTTGGTCAGAAAGCTCTACTGACTAGTCCGTTAAAGTGAAGTGTAAGATGCTTCCTTTGATGCAGTTGCGCTCTGTAGATTTTGAGCATTGCCTGCCATTCATAACTTGCTGCTTTTTTGGGGGGGAGCGCATGTGAGAGAGAGAGAGAGATGTGGCCAATACTCTGGATGGTAACATCAGCCATTTTCATTGATCCATTTTCCAGAATGATCTCAGTCTGTGGATGTTCTCTGTGTTTCAGAGGTCACACAGTACGTGCAGTGTGCGAGTCCTTTCAAATGTCGAAGGATGCTGGCTTCAAGGTGGTGGCTCACATGATGCCAGACTTGCCCAACGTGGGATGGGAACGAGATGTGGAGCAGTTCATTGTAAGTGTTGGACTGGCCTCTGATCCGAGTATTGCATTTCTTCAGATTTTATTTTACTGGAATATTGCAGAACCTAATCACAGTAAAACCTCCCAATAAAAGCCCTCTGAAGAAAGATTCTCTCCCTTTACAGACTTTTTTTTTTTTCTCAAACGCTCGGCCTTTGTACGATTTATATCCCAGGAAAGACTCCTTGTCCTGAATCTGTTGATTGCCTCAGTAAACATCTTGTGTGTAGTGTTTTGTTGTCTTCAGACGCCTCAGTACGTATCTCATATGTAGCAACTTGGTCTCAACAGGTTTAGGGTGGCAGTGTTCCACCACACTTCAGTCAGCTAGCCGATCCACTGCATCAGTTGTACTTGACCTATGAGACCCAACTGCAGCGTAATGGAAACCTGTTGGTGGTTAAGTCCCCCACCCCTCTTGTCATTCATAGTCAGGATATTGGCTACGAGCCAGTGGCCGTCTGATCACAACTGTCTCAGCATTCACAGGCACAAAATAGGTGGCTCTTATGGGCTTTGACTGGAGCCAAGGCTTTTGACTGTTGACCCACATGGTCAGTGGACATTTTATCTTGCTAAGGTGTGAAACGGAAAGAGTTGATGAATTGTCCACTGGAGGGGTGTGGCACGTTTCGTTCACTCAGTGACCATGTGGAGGGCAAAATGGTGAATACACATTGGTTTGCGTCATAGTCCCATCTTCACAACTTGTGGACTGGTTTGTTTTTCATTCTGTATGACCTGTCATCATAGCAGCGGGGTTGAAATTAAATTCAGCTTTTGTACTGGCTCATAGGAATTCAAAGGGGCGACAACTCTCCATCAGTCAAGGGGTTCAAGATTGAGCTTGAATTTACAGGTTTTAACTCTTTCATCCCTGGTTGTCTGTCGGACATTACTTCCCCTTATTCCTATGTTTCTTAGTTACAAGCAGTACCCTTCATTCCTGGGTTTCCAGGAAAAAAGTAAACAAAGAATAGGGTTGTTCTTCATGTGATTTACCTTTTTTTTTCTCAATTGCATTTCCACAGATTGCAGACCCAAAGTTCAGCCAAATATGGCCATGAACAGTCCACCCAAGCTTGTGGACATCATTGCAGGATTCCACAAGAGCACAAAAAGTAGAGACTAGATCAGAAATATACATGACAATTTGAATAGCATCCTTAACTTTTTCACAACAACGCTGTGACTGTGAGAATGATCGTGGGCGCCTGATTTGGCCCACTTGCGACAATGGGGCGAAAATATTCGCGCAAAGTGATCAGTCACTCCAGACAACGTTGCGAGAATGAATGCGATGACCTTCTAAAATATATGTGCGCCAAATTTCTGGAGAAATTTTTGACTAGTGGCTCATCATACAAATATAGACCTGCCTCTACTAACAGTCGATTGGAATTGGTTAATTTTGAAGATAAAACCAACCAACCTGTTGGCATCTTAAAGCATTGAATCAGTGCTCCTTATTTGAAGTAATTCCATTTTCAACTCAAATAAACACAACAAAATAATAAATTTGACTTTTTGAAACATTTCTCATGAAGAAGATGAAAGATAAGCTCAATATCACTGTACAAAAATAAAGTCACTGTCCGATCTTAGGCTTTATGGAAAATAAATTAAAGGTGTCAAATCAGGTGTCCCCGAGGGAATTCAGTGCTGTAACTGCAGTGTTTAAGTGGGCACATAGAGCAGAAGGAGGGTCTGTGTTTGATAGTGATTAACGGGGCAGATTTAAAGGGGTTAGACCTATTGGTAGGAAGGTGATTACTCTTGACATTTAGTTGGTAAAAGCAGTTGTATTTCTTCGTGAAGTGTTGCAAGATCTGTTATTAGGAGCTTGTAAATTTGTTTATTTTGTTTGTGAAGGAGGAAAGGGCAATCATTAGCACAGAAGCACACTTATATCGGACCGTTCTTTTCACTGACAATGGCACAAGTCAAAAATTAGTTTCCTGGTAGACAAATCAAGTTGAGAATTTATCTGCCTGCTGGCCAAAGTAACCAAGTTCATGAACAATTGACAGGGGTATTTTGAGTCCTGGCTTATTGGCACTCACAGAAAAATAGAAGAGATAGTTAAATCAGCCTGTACAATGAGGTACATGTAACTTATATTAACCTCGAGAACAAATTTACTTTTTTTTCTCCATAAATGAAATAAATTTGAGATTGTGAATTTCCAGCAACAAAGAATTCAATTAGAACTATCGAAGTCAGCAATGTAAACCCCATGTTTTCAGAACCGTTAACACAAATGATAGTGGCCAATAGAAGTAAAAAAAGTTTATTCTTATCTTTATTAACTTTCTTTTATTATTTCTGGAAAATCCTAAATGTAAAAAAAAAAAAATAGTTTTGAAAAGATACCTGTTTTGAGTTTATGGTAAGATTGGCAAAGTAATGTACCCACGTATTGTGCGGAAAACAACTCGCCACTTTTAATTCAGACACAAAAATACTCCATGTTCTTGAGAAAAAAAGATATAAAATAGTCGCATTCTATCTCCAAAATAGATTAAATGGAACCTGAAGGATATGTAGGAGTGTTTCATCAACACAAAAATTCATGAGCGTCAGGCGGGATTAAAGCGTGTGCCGGCATCCAGTTGTCGTCAAACTTGTACAGTGGTTGTCCCCATGATGGCAATCCATGTATCTATTTGCTAAATAGATCAGGGATTTTTGATCCAGTCCACACCATAAGGCCCAAAAGATGATGTGTTATTCACGCAATTATTTTCACCAAACCTGGCGTGTAAATAAATTTAAAGAGTATTCAAAAGCAGAATTCTCTTCAAATTCAAAAGGATACGTTAGACCAGTAAAGTTATAGGACTTTGAAGTAGTGTCTTCACGTACAGCATTTTTTTCATACAATGATTCACAGTACTTTGGTGACTGGTTTTCTGGAAACATTTATTATGTCAAGTTCCATCAGAGAATTAGTTTATCAAGTCCTATTCCATCGTAACCTTTGATTTTCTTTTCTGGAGATAAATCAGGTTATATACGTTTCATGTACTTGTGTGCAGACTTTACTGCCAAAGCGGAGAGCTAAAGCCGTGAGGACACAGCTAGTGGCGTAGGTACTTTTACTTCTCCTGAATTTTTAATTATGATGTACTATAATGCAGTAACTTTGTTTTCATATTGAAAACATTTGTAAGCTCTAACTCCAAGCCATTACTGCTTGTGTACCCATTCAGCCAGGCACGCCTGAAAAGAGAGGGGAGAGAGGCAGAGTTTGCACTTATTTAACTGTTTGTGACTCTGTCCAACTTAACTAGAGGGAAAAAGATTTTCCTTTCCCTTTCAGCATGGGGGATATTATCCTGCCTCAGTCTCCAGTGGACTTTGCAACAACCATAATCATGTAAAGGAAGCATGTAAAGTGTACACATGATGTCCATTACCATCGGTTTAAGGGCCCACTCTTATCTGAAAATGGTGACAAGATTAAACATGTGCACAAAATGTATGAATGCGTCACACACGGAACTCTGTAGTCTGGGAATTATGTGAAAGACTTATACTTAAATTGGGAATGGAGTCAAAAGCCAATGCTACCACCAAGGGTAAATGTCCCCTGTACTCAAAAAGGCCATTGGCAGAGATTCGAACCCGTACCCACAGATCATAGAATTATAATGGGTCTGACAACCTTTACCAGCTGAGCTGCTCGGCCCTTATTTAACTGTGTAATGGATTTCGTCGCACATAAAAAAAAACCAGAGGAAAAAGAGTTGAACATTATTTGACTGTTTGTTGGTTCAGGTCATGCACGTCTTTGACTCTTACCACTGTTCTGTTTCCCTCCAATTGCTCCTGTGGCAGTGAGTGCAAACCCTCCCCTCTGTCCTCCACAATCGCCATGACAGGGATATTTGTGTGGAGTTATACATTTCATCTGATGTGCTGTGAGTACTGATGGGAAATCAGATGATCTTTCTTGTACTAGCCATTAGCTTATGTAACAAGTTATTTGACTACTAACACTCTTATAGAGCATCATGGTGGACTAAGGAACAGGGTTATGTTGGAAAAAAAAATAAGCACAAGAAACAACGATCCACAGTCTAGGTCACTTGCAGTAAGTAGTGAAAGTCTAGATGTGACAGTATTCAATGCAAGTTACAGTATGTTTTTTTGATGGTATGACCGTCATCATATTCAAATGCAAAGGCTGACGGCGGAAATTGAAGGCAAATGTTTAAAAAGAAAAGTTATTGGCTCCCCAAGAAATCAGACAAACACATTAATGACAAAACACAATGCGTAATCGACCTCTTAGGTCTTCTCAGGTAAAGCAAACAACATTCGATGACGCTGAAGCTGAAGTAATGAGCACTCACGACTCATGTTCGATACAAACTGTGTTATGTTTTACTTGAAGACGACCTACGAGGTTGAAAGCATCCTGTTTTTTGTCATGTTGTCCTTGTTGTCTGTATAGTCTTGTGAACCAAGACTTTTCTTTTAACATTTGGTTCATAGCCGTTGGTTACCTGCATGGAAATCTCCATATAATTGAGCTTTAACAATCAAAGCGATTGATCACATCTTGGTCCTACCTCCCAAGTGGAAGGTGACAGGCATTGATTAGTCTCCTGTCTGGTTTCCCCCGTCATATTTCAGGATCTTATTGTTGTAAAACATGCATCTCGCCAAGTAGTATAAAGATAAATGCTGGGCAGGTGATGGGGGGGGGGGGGGTGAGTCAACAGTCACCCTCAGTCATGCACCATCAGTCCATGCCCAAACAGTCATGCAAATCAGTCATCAACAGAAAATGTGACCGATTTAGTGTACCAAATTAACTTATAATTAAGTAGATGCTTGTATTTCTTCACCTACTTTATTATATTTTTCAGATACAGCCAGTGGCCCAGACTCGGACCTTTGAATACTCCACACAGATCATATACTGGTCTATTGAGGTCAGTTAGTTGTGCATAAGGTGAGCGTGTGTGTGTATGCATGTTTTCATTAATCTATGATTAGTGCTAGATGAAATGGAAAAAATAATAAAGACCAAATAATCATTGAAAATTTGTATTGTCAATTTTTGCCTGGTTTCCTGACCACTGTTGGAAGTCATGGAATTCAGTAATGTGGTGAAAGACCATGGGCCGTAGATGTGTATCTGAGACTGTCCTTATGTCCTGACCAGCACTGCAAACAAGTCAGCTCTGGGAGAGCCCCGGCTGGGGCAGAAAAATCCACAATGCCTCAGATGGGAATTCGAACCCACAACCTCCCAGCCTGAGTCTGCACCACAGCCACTTCGCCACAGCGAATAGTATGATGAATCAAATATTGATTGAATTCATGTGGCCTGCAGTTGCTGAGCTGAATGTGGCTGATAGCATTGGGGACCCAAATGAGTGGCTTTAGGAGTAATGCCACTGAGAGGGGCACAGCACATGCGTCAACAATACGAAGTTGAAAAAAAAAAAAAGGAAGAAGAAAGAAAGAAACTGTACTAGTAAAATGAAAGTTCATATCGAAATGCCACATGATCAGCAAGCCTATCTTACCCTTCTCACATTCTGGCTGACTAACAGGGCCATTTGATAATTGCATCCATGTGTTAAATTGACCGCTTACCTTGTCACCTGATACATGGTAAATGTTTCTTCAAATACCCTATTCAGCATTTCCCTCCATTCTGAGACTGCGAATTTTCCAAGAAAGTATGGATAACAGGTGTAGCAGGTGCATTATATAGATGCAGACACACCACTCATGTTTTATACTGTACACAGATGAATACTTAGAGGAGGCCTTTGTAAGATAATGTAAAAAGCAGGAGGGTTGACAGGGAACAAAGAAAGCGTTAAGGCTGGGAATGCTAACAATGTTCACATAAACTAGGTTATTGGGTCATTAAACACTTTTAATGACTGGATTAATCTGTACATTTTACAGAGAGCAACTGAACCCAGCATTTATTCTTACTGCTAATTCTGAAAATACTTTTACAACACAGGAACATATTACAGACTTTCATTAGATGTCATGCAGTTATTTCATTATGATCCAGCCAACTTCAATGCGGAGGCCTAATCGAGCAAGATAAGACCCGTATCTACAGACACGCCCACCTCCGAGTGGAACAGGTAAGAAGATACTTGAAACACTGTCTGCAGAATCTTTTAACAATGGCGACCAAAAGAAGAAGAAAATTATGAATGAAAAAAACAGTGATGAAGTATGAATACTCTTGAGAAGGGATATCATAGCTTAATATCAGTCCCTGCCGGAGAAGCAGTTTTTTAAAAATCTGAAATGAGGCTATCAGGTTTTGATATCATTCATCTTTGCATATCATAACAAGAAAAGTGATAGCATACTGTATGAAACATATTATCAGCATTGTATGAAATTGTAAATTATTGAAAATAGAAATGGTTGTAAGATCATGTTTTCTGTACCATTATCCTAATTCCCTCGTGATATAACGTCTTGTGGCCCATACAAAACCTAACACAGCATGTTCTGTTAGTCCCAGCCATCATGATCAGTCCTCCAGTAAAACACAGCATGCACATAACAATGTGTTGTATGTGATGGATGGCAAACAGCCAAGATTTCACACATATCCCACATTTTATTGTGTGGTGAAGCATTACCAAAAATTATGTGGAGAGTAGCGAATACCTGTTCATGGTGCTGACCCAAACGTTTTCCTGAAAAAGAAAAGGGTAAAAATGGGGAGAAGTTACCAAGATTTAAAAACAGTGATCAAAATCGAATCACGGGTTAGAAATGCGAGTATGTAAGTACTGAATAAGAGGAAAATCAGATTTGCTTCAAAACAAAAGAAGGATACAGCTAGCGAGTTGTGAAATTATATGTGTGATAAAGAAATGGCACAAATAGTTTTAGACAAAGCTTTTTTAGTACTTAGTTTTATTAAAAAATTGGTCAAGCAGACCTGTCAAACTTCTTGAGCAGAGATTTACAAATGTGCATACAAGTTACCGTGGGTTTACAAAAAGAGTATCCATAAATATTCACAGAGATTGTCGTTTTTCACAGCTGAGAACCAGGGGACACAGTGTGGACACGGTATGAGTTCATTGTGCTGGGCGGAACCTTCATGTCCCCCAGACGACTATCGTGACTACTTCATCCGCAATCAGCAGGACGCCCTCTCAGGACAGACCCAGCAGCAATGTGTACGAGGGCCTCAGGTAAGTAAAGAGATCAAATTTCACAACATAACCATGCATGCTCAGCTGAGTTTTGCTACCGAAAACATGTCTTAAAATCCAAGTGAAAAGCGGATCACAAAGTTGATTGTAAAAGATGAAAAAGAATTGTATGTCTTTATTTCCTGTCACCAGTAATTCAGAGAAAAGCAATACAAAGTGTATTGGCATCACCATCGAAACCAACCCTGATTACTGTCTGAAAAAGCACTAAGGTAGGTCATGATGTTAACTTTATTGCTTTGGGGAAACCCTGGTAAGAAGGCGGAAGTATTGTATGTGGGGAGGGGAAGGGGGGGAAGTTGGGGGGAGGGAGAAAATAGGGTGGCAGGAACTGAATGTCTAGATGATCTGTATCTTTCAGTAGGGATGGATAGGGGAGAGAGAATGGGCAGAAAGAGGCGAATGGTTGAATGCAGGGGGGGGGGGGGGGGGGGGGGGGGGGGGGGTGGGGGGGGGGGGGGGGGGGGGAGGGGGGTAAGGGGTTGGTGGGAAAGAGAGAGACTGAGGGCAATATTTTCATATCTGGTTTTGGAAAGAAATTCAGCAGTTGTGGCTGACACTCCGACTCACATGTACCGTACCATCTCGAAGTTCATAGGGTTCTTGCCAAGTTCATATGAATAGTCTGAGCCGTTGGTATTTTGTCTGTGGCACTGGAACAAGAATTTTTTTTTTTAATTGAGGTTTATCTTTGGCATTACTGGTGGTATTTGGTGCTTATGAATGAGGTGTCTACTGGTGTAAACAAGAAAACGCTTTGCTTGCTTTGCTTTTCTTTGGTTTCACGAAAGACAGTTATATCAACATTAAATGGGTGAAAAAAAGTTTTTGCTTAAACCAAATTTCATAGCTGCCACTGTTACGGAAAACCGGGACATATGGTTTTTTTTTAATTTGTCCCTATTTTCGTTGTTTGCTGGAAAAAATTCCGTTTAAACGAGTTTAAAAAAAAAAAAAAAAAAAAAAGCCCAAAATTAAATAAAAGAAACGTTTGGCAACTGGTCCGACTGAAAGAAAGCGTAAACACGGAGTCAGCATGAAAGGGGCATAACTAGGCACCAAACCCGCATGCGCAAAGCTCTGTCAAATAGTCAACATGGCGTCTTCAAGTGGTAGCACGGAGAAGACCAACAAAACCTAAACATTCCAGCGGTATCTGCCACTTATATAAGAGCAATTTCCATGGGTTCACTTCTTGCCCTTCAAAGGGTGAAAAGTTTGCTTTCTGCACACAATGTTTTGATTCCGTGAATATTTCACAAGGGGGAAAGAAATGATCTGGCCGATCACGAAAGACACTAAGCACAAAAAACAACAAAGCTGAGAAATGCAGCCGTCAAAAAAAACATGCTGGTGGCAAAGGCCAATCTTCATGGCTCTTGCTATGAGCAAAAGTTCAGCCAGGAGTTTCTAAAGAAGGCCAAGTCCTCGACAGACTGCACAAAAAAGTAAAAAAAAATCCTAGATCTTTGAACACCGGCTGTCACTCAGGGTGTGGGAGATAGTAGGATGGATCATGACGACTGTGGAGTGGGGAGTAGCTTGATGGATCCTTATAAACAGGGTGGGGGGCGATTGTAATTAAATGGAGCCGGAGGACTGGGGATGAAGTTGTTTGAGCAAGATTGTGGTGGGGGGGTGGGTAAAAACCAGTTGAAGAAACATAACTGTGTTGATGTTGTTACTAAACATGACATGTGGGGTGAAGTATGCTGAAATGATGACTGGGGGGGATAGATTGATGAAAAAAAAAAAACATGACTGTAGAGGTATAGTTGATGAACCATGACTGTGGGGTATAGTATGATGAAACATGACTGTGGAGGTATAGTTCGATGTATCCGAAGTCCTATGGGGTGTAGTTGTGGTGAGAACAAAAGGGCAGCAGGGTGAAGTTGAAGGCACTTGAACTAAGATTGTGGGTTTAGCTGATGGAAGCCCCGACTGTGAGGCTTTTGATTAGGGCGGGCAGAGCATCATTTATGTACATCCTACATCAATAAGGCCGATAAAAAAAGCTGTTTGGTAAGTCTATATATTGCGTGTATTGTATATTAATCTAAAGAAAAAAATATGGTGGCTACCTACATAAGAGGCTTTTTTTTACACCAAAAAATGCATTGAATCAACATACTAATATGCATAAGCTTTGATTTGTTTAATAATAGGCATGCTTTGATTAGTTTTCTTATCAGGAGATGACAAAATATGCTGTCAGAGTGTAAAAAAGGATTCAGCCTTTCAGGGGGCTGCGCCCCCTGACCCCCGCATGATCATGGGGGGGGGGGGGGGGGAGGGGGCCACCCCCCTCCCGAACCCACCCCCCCCGTGAGGTGTTACCTTTTTGACTCTGGAGGTTGGGCAGCTATGCTCTTTTTGTAAGGCACCGATGAAGTGAACAGACAAAACAAGCATGCGTAAAACTGTAATAATACCTAACTTTTGTTTCATCATTGCATTTGCAAGAATTCTAAGCTATTGTGATAATATTGGGAAGGCAAATAGTTTTGTAATATTACCTCCACTCACAAAAGTGTGTTATTAACTCATTCTGTTTGTTTGTCTGGTGGTATGATTATCTAGAACTACTGAACGTATTTAGACAGAATATCTGTAGATGGAGATGTGGCCAAAAGGACGAACCCCAGTAATTTGGTACAGAACAGATCAGGAACAAAACGTCAGATCCAGGAACGATCAGGAGATCACTGCAAATGTTGGGGGGATAACAAAACTATGAAGTGATGTTAACGCCAGAGAAGGGTGGATTGTGCCAAAGAATGGTGTGTATCCACAGTGTGAATCCAGGTCGATGGACTTCAATGTAGTGTGTATCCACAGTGTGAATCCAGTCTTGGAACTTTTCAAATGTTGGTGTGTAACCACAGAGAGAATCAGGTCAATGGACATATCAAATTTTGGTGTGTAACCCGAGTTTGAATCCCGGTCGAAGGACTTTCAAATTGTTTGTGTGTACCACAGTAGAGAAAGCCAGTTTGATGACTAATTCAAATGTGGTGTGTATCCACAGTGTGAACCAGGTCGATGGCCCTTTCAAATGTTTGGTGTGTATCCACCGTGTGAATCCAGGAGTCCATATGGACTTTTTCAAATGTGGTGTGGTATCCACAGTGTGCATCTCCAGGTCCATGGACTTTCAAATGTTGGTGTTTAATCCACAGTGGAAGCCAGATCGATGACTTCAAATGTTGTGTGTATCCCATGTGACTCCAGGTCAATGACTTCTTCATCGTGTGTATCCACAGTGTGAATCCCGGTCGTGGGACTTTCAAATGTTGGTGGTTAACCCAGTGTGAATCCATGGGGAGTCCAAAAGCGGATCCAGGATCTGTTCATAACATTGATATGAATCATCATAAATCTGCACTGACCATGAAACACTCTGAAGTTTTGTGTTATGAATTGATGACTGTTTAAAAGTATACAATATTTCGTGGAATAACAAAAAAATTTTTTTAATGATATGACATTAACATTTCCATATTTTTTTGCATATGTATTAAAAAGCAATAAATTTACTGGACAAAACTCATTTCTGTACCAAGTATACTTTCCCCTGGTGGGTGAATACTCTTTTCTCTCATGAAATGACTTACATGGGCGGGATCCCAACATTCAATTTTAAAATTGGCGGAGGTTCCACTTTTTCGATTGCCCTGTTATGTCCATTTTTTTTTCTTCATTAGTTTCTTTTTTCTCTGTCCCACCACATTTGATCTTTGTCTCCCATCACGAAGAGAACTATAAAGCAGTTTTAAGAGAATACAACAATATGTTTCTCTTATCAAAATGGTATTTGCACATTGAATGTATCCACTGATTTCTTATTACAGTGAACTGCACGGTATGGCTGCACAAGACTTGGAGATTGGTGTACAAAGCGTCTATGAAGAGTTGTTTGTGCAAGAGATACAAACAGTCAGAAAATTGTGAGTTGGTTTGTTATTGTAATATGACCTTGAATGTAAACAAGAGGCCAGTTGTAATGGTTGAGTTTGGCTGTAAATATTCATTGGTAATTTTGTGAATATAATTTCAAAGATTTCAAAGACGCGTAATGAACATTGATTTTTTTCATATTTTCATATAGCCCATTTTAAGGTGATCAGGTGTTGGTTTAGAATTTCCTGTTAAAAAACCTTGAGAAACAAAGATTAGAATAGTTTTAAGTTCCTCTTCAAAATAGGAACATTGTTGCAGAAAAAAGGAGGGGGTGTATACCTCTTTCTGGTCCAGAAAGCTCTACTGACTATCCGTTAAAGTGAAGTGTAAGATTCTTCCTTTGATGCAGTTGCTCTCTGTAGATTTTGAGCTTGCCGCTGCCATTTCATAACTTGCGGCTTTTTTATTGGGGGGAGGTATGTGAGAGAGAGATGAGGCCAATACTCTGGATGGTACATCACCATTTTTCATTGATCCATTTTCCAGAATGAGCTCAGTCTGTGGTGTTCTCTGTGTTTTCAAGGTCACACAGTACGTGCAGTGTGCGAGGTCCATTCAAATGTCAAGGATGCGGGCTTCAAGGTGGTGGCTCCACATGATGCCAGACTTAGCCCAACGAGGGATGGGAACGAGAATGTGAGCAGTTCATTGTAAGTGTTGGACGCCTCTGATCCGAGATTTGCCATTCTTCAGATTTTATTTAACTGGAATATTGCAGAACCTAACACAACAGTAAAACCTCCCAATAAAAAGCCCTCTGAAGAAAGATTCCTCTCCTTTATACAGACTTTTTTTTTTTCTCAAACACAACACCTGGGGCCTTTGTAACGATTTTATATCCCAGGAAAGACTCCTGTCCTGAATCTGTTGATTGCCTCAGTACAACATCTTGTGTGTAGTGTTTTGTTGTCTTCAGACGCACTCAGTCCGATCTCATATGTAGCAACTTGTCTCAACGGTTAGGGTGGCAGTGTTCCACCACACTTTCAGTCAGCTAGCCGATCCACTGCATCATTTTGTACATGACCTATTTGAGACCAACGCAGCTTAATGGAAACCTGTTGGTGTTAAGTCCCCCACCCCTCATGTCCATTCATATCAAGGATATTGGCTACAGCCAGTGGCGTCTGATCACAACTGTCTCAGCATTCACAGCACAAAAATAGGTGGTCTCTTATGGGCTTTGACTGGAACGCAGAAGGCTTTTGACTGTTGACCCCCATGGTCAAGTGGACATTTTATCTTGCTAAGGTGTGAAACGAAAGATTGATGAATTGTCCACTGGCTGGTAGTGGCACGATTTCGTTCACAGTCAGTGACAATGTGGAAGGCAAAATGGTGAATACACCTGGTTTGCGTCATAGTTCCCAATCCCCGGGGGTGGGGGATATCCCCCCCCCCCAAGGGTTATGTGGTGATGTAAGAAAATTGTTGGAATGGTTTGTTTTTTACATGCTGTATGAAATGGCCATCAGAGCAAGGGTTTAATTTTTTCACTTTGTGCTTGCTGGCTCAGGAATTCAAAGGGGAGACTACTCTCCATCAGAAGTTCAAGATGACTTGATTTACAGGTTTTAATAACACTCTCCCTTTGTGCTTTTTCTCTCCCCAACCCTACCACTGCTTGTGTTGCCTTTCAGGCTGATATGTGCAAGCAAATCATAATCATCCCATTTTGTGGCAAAATCTCTCTGTTGTGGAACCTTCACATTGCCTCTCAAACAGATGCCGAGGAGAGTTTGCATAAATTATACTGAGATGGTGATGTACTAAGAATGGACACTTGTCATTTCATTAAGTCATAAGATGTGCCATATTTTTAAAAGTCAGCAGACTTTATTGAGAATGCTCAAAGCAGAAAAGTATAAGGTGATTTTGTAGACTGATAATGTTTGCTTTTGAACTGATGAGATAGTTTTACATGGAAGGCTACATGTAAATCTTCTGCAGTCTTTGTAAATGATGCTTACCAAATTGCAGCCAACAATAACTTAATATTGCTTCTGTTATTGGTAATAAAAGCAGCAAAACAAACTGTCACAGGCAATTTGGATGCATGGAATCACTAATGACACTGTCCTGACAGTAAATAAATCAAAATAAATTGGGTGGATTAGAAATGGGAAAATGAAGAGCTTGGGCCAAACCTGAATTATGACTGGGGAAATAAAGGCTTGGGTCCAAACCTGAATATGAATGGGGAAATAAAGAGCTTGGGTCCATACCTGATTATGAATGGGAAAATAGAAGAGCTTGGTCAAACCTGATTATGAAATGGGAAAAAAGAGACTTGGGTCAAACCTTGATTATGAATGGAAAAATAAGATCTTGTCCCAAACCCTGACTCCCAAGTGGGGACAGCAATAATACTGAAGGTGGGGCCAGAGAAACAGACCCTCAGAGTAGAATCACAGTGAAAACATGTGCAGCACATTCTGAGTGCCCTTTTTCGTGGATAAAAGAGACATTTTTCTGAAAAGTCCAGAAATCTGGCCCTGTATTCCGATGTTGCTATGTAATTGTGAAGAAGGTACAGTACCTATTCAGCACTTTAAATAAATGCTGTCCGAGTGCCACATGGGCTTGACCCAAGCTTGTCATCGATCAGTGCCGGCCTTGCGTTACTCTTGCTATGATTACATTCTGTTTCAGGAATATTTTGAAAATCCCGCCTTTCAGGTCAGATGGCTGAAAATCTACCCCACACTTGTCACGAGGCACAGGTAAGTGGGTGTTTCACATTGTGTGCTGGTGTGTTGTTGATTGGAAAAGCAACATGAAGAAAACAGAGGAAAAAGCATATAGTCATCTTCTCTTGGCTAACAGTGCATGTAGCTTGTTTCCCAGAAATATTAGACACGGAGGAATCCAGAATAGGGGCTGTCACTTCTCTGATGAAATGATCACAAATTAACACATGACAACCCTTACCACTGGTCAGGCCTTGTCAGTTTTTTTTATCACAAGTTGTATGACCGTGTGAAATATATTACCTAACAACAGCCCCGGGGATTGTCTTCTTTCCTGCCTCTTCAGCACTCAACATAGGGATTGTATTGGAGGGACTGCTAGCCTGTTAAATTGACATGCCCATGGCTCTTAGGGGAATTTGAGACGTACGTGTGCTCCTTGCTTTCATGACTGTGTGATTGTTTGTTTTTGTTTTCATGATGTATCCATGATCAAGGTAAAGGACTTGGTTTGCTGCAGGTCTGAACGAACTGTGGAAGACAGGTCGCTCCAGAGATATCCCCCCAGCAGCTTGTGGACCCGATCGCTCGAATTCTGGACCTGTTCCGCTTGGACTCGCGTGTACAGAGTGCAAGCGGTAATTGGATGTTAAATCTCTGTTTGTCTTTTTGAAGTGTGGAACTATTTAATTTTCTATTTTAAAAGAAAGGAGGTGCATTTTTGGTGGGAACAACAGTTTCTATTTGAACAAAGTCGACAGGTAGGGGGTGGGAAAAAAGTTTTGACGTTATCTTAGCCCGTTTGTGTTCAGCTTGACCACTGTACTCCTCGTCTCCCCCCACAGGTTGTTTCATTTTAATATGAAATTGATTTTTAAACGATTGTTTTGGTACATCATTTAAAACTGCAAGTGTTCAACCCTTTGTTGACCTAGGAATTAAGAGAATAAAGTTCCACAGTTAGGCCAGAACGTGCAGACCGTTTTGCCAGGGAGAGCCTTTGTAAAACGTTTTGCCACAAAAATTCAGGCCCCAACTAGCAGACTGGCCATAGTTGCAAAAAGTTAGACATGGCAAAAGTATACTGAATTAAGCGAGAGTATATTTCAAAAGTTTCTTTCTGTTTCTTGTTATTATCAAGGACGCATATGACGAAGAGACAGTCGTTTCAGTTGGTTTCTCTTCAGTGATAATTCCATGCCCCTGGTCTCATTCCGTGTGGGAGCGAGGAAACCTTCGAGAGCTGGCACTACTGGCACGCATGGCTGACCTGGGCACCAATGCCGGGGACGTGCGGACCGGAAGTGGGCACAGGAGAATAACACCACAAAGTGAAACCTTATACGAGGTGTGGGCTACGTCTTTGTGCGTGGTGGCTTGAAGCTGTGGCAGCGTGTCCCTGTTTTGAGGATGAGCATAATTTTTCTATTTTTTCTTTTTCATTTTGATAGTTTGTCTTTGCTTCATACAGAAATATTATATCTGCTTTTTTGCTTATGCAGAGCTAAAAAAGCGTTTAGTATCGTGCCCATTGCAGGATTCACAAGTGGGTGGAATGGTGATTTGTATTGGTGTGAGTTGTGTTATCTTGACGTCCGTCATCTTGCTGTGATACAACACCATCACAGTGAAGTGAATTTTCCATCCAGTATTAATTGATGGTGTTTGGTAAACCCTTGTCAAATAAGGATTAAATATATCATAAGGAATTTTTGGCTATCTTTTTTCCTCATGACTGTAATTCTGGATAGATAAATAAAGTGGAGCAAATGAAGGGTTGGGGAGTCATAATTGGGCCAAAGAAGTTTGATGGATACATACAGTTAACTCTTTAGTCAAGATGGTGTAGACTCAAGTGACCCCCTCAGTGCATGTGTTTGTAGTTCTGACATCTTAGAGCAGTAAAAACCACCGTTTACGGAATGCTGGGTCTATCAAACCCAAGTGAACATTTTTTAAAAAAGTTTATTTCATATTATATTAACTGCTTTAAAATTCTACATATAATATCCCTCCAATTTCTGTGAGCATTTGCATAATGTATGTAACTGTTAGTTAAACTGCCACAGTAACTCTTGCTATTTCACAATTTCCTCCAGTGTGTGAGTGGTTTGTGTACATGTTTGTTGTGAGCTGTGTATGTGTATTGCGTGTGTATCTGTGTGTGTGTTAATTTGTGCCGATTCACACATCTATTCTTGGAATGTACCATTCAAATTTGAAAATTCAACATCTGACGGATTGGTATTTCTTGTATATTCACAACTGTTGTTTCAGATGTGGATCAAACGGGGAGGGGGGGGTGTAAAGGGTAAGAACCAATTAGGATGGGGATATAAATCATCAAGAGAGGCTGTAAAGGGGGGGGGGGGGGAGATGGGGGGGGTAAATATGATTAGGGGGAAGGTTGGGGGGGTAAACTTAATTTGGGCGAGTGGAATGCTAGGGGGGATGGGCCCAGTGGGAGATTATGCATGGAAAAGGGGGAAGGGTGGCAATTTGAGTTAGAAGGAGAGGTTACTAAGGCGCCACATGGACTTCTGTTGACAGAGGGGAGATGCGTGCGACTCTTGATTCAACCAATCCCTTCTGGGCCGAGTTTGTCCACAAGTGTCACAGTCCAGGTATAGAGGCTCAATTTGACAGGTACTAGTTTGATCTCCCAACGAGTGGACTCTCAGCATAGACCCCGTTCGGTGCAGTGTGTGGATCACTGGCATCGTCCCTTTGTGGACCATCTTAGCCCCACCAAGTCCAACTGGAATGCTGCCAATTCACCGCTTCTTTGGTCCTGACCTGGAGTGCCCTGTCCTCTCACTGGAACAGTCCGAGCAATGCATTCATGTCCACTCTTTCCCGTCCTCCTCCAGAAGGCGTAAAGAAACGTCAGGGGTGCTACAGCAGCGACTCGCCCTCATAAGCGCCTCACACACATACCCATTCATGGTGCATGGAATCTTCGAGAGCTCACGTCACATTCCGTGTTGGAGTAACCACCTCCCACCACTCCTTCTCCTCATGTTGCAATCTCCTCCAGCCTTGAACTGATAAGGAAATGTAAGTTTCTACTTGTGTTTAACAGTTACTGGCTGTGGAAACAGCGCTGTGCATGTTTGGAAATCGTTTGTGAACACTTCACATTTTCGCCTGCCAGCAGATATATTTTATAGGTTATGCATAATGAAAAGCATCAGCTGTTGACAAGGTGGGGGGTGGAGTGTTTTGCATGTCTGATTGTCTAGAGAATATATTTGCTATTCAGGAAAGTCTCAACAGATTTACCAACCCCAGGTCTGAAGTTTAATTTTAGACTGGTACACACACAAATTACGTCCGTTAGGTTGTGTGAGGGTTGCAGGAGAGCAGATGTCGACGAGACTACGAAGCCAATGGAAAGGCTGGAACCCGTTTTGTCCTACGAGGGACCGGTTAATCAACATCCTTATTGGATTGCTACGACTGCGCAAGTATGATCTACCCCGACACTTCCCGCCCAGAGCAGGTGTGTGGCAGCTCCATCCGTGCGCGCGCTGCATGAGTACGGCATCGTTGTGCCGTGCAAAGCCAGAGACCCCACCAAGATCCAGCACCAAAGGCCATGGGATGCTGCTGATGGAGGAAGCCTGAAAGAATTTGCCAGGATGAGCAAGGACTCACAAGATCGCTGTCATTTCAGGTCAGTGGCCTCTCTTGGAGTTCTGTAGAACTGCATTGATACTCCGCTGATAAACTTGAAAGAACCTGATGGTGTAGAGTGCCGGTGCTGGCATCAAATAGAATGGCTATTGACACAATCGATTGTATAAAGTAGGCTGCAACAATAGTGTTGAAACAGACAGGTGAAAACATGCAAAGAACTGCAAAGAAGGTTGAAGATATTGGGCCTGTTTTGTATCCACAGAAATGATGTTGCGCTGAGTTTCACAGCGCACAAATAAAGACTTTGTATCGCAGGACAATAGTACTTTAATAGCATGTTCTTCAAGTAATCCATTAATATGTTCATGCTCCAGTCTTTTTATTGATCCCAAATCCACGTAGTGATTTTGAACTTTTTCACCCAATACCTTACATTCGAGGGTATGAAAAAAACTTGACAAGTGGCAAAAGACTCCAAGGTGGAGTTGACTGTCAAGAAAAATCATTCATCTCATTCCCCATGTTTAGCGCAGGTGTTGGAACAACGCAAATACACCGCAAGACTTGGCTAATGAGACGGTGAAGGGCCAAATATACTAAAAAAGCCCTGACGTGATCAGCTGCGCAGCACAGAAAACGTTTGTCAGTAAAACTATTCACATTGACCTCCAACCAGAAAGAAGTGGAACACGGAAAGCCACTACATCTTCACCCCTACCCGCTCCAACACACTCAGAACTGTAAATACCAGAGATGTATGGTCTGTGAAGTGCTGATCATCATAAATTTGTTTTGTCTTCACTGCCCCTGCCCCCCCCCGCCCCCCCCCCCCCCCCCCCATTTATACAGGTTTCTTTTGGCTTTTGTGACAAAAGAAAACTGATGTACATTTTGATATAATAATCCAGTGTTGAAGTCCACAGTGTGTGCATGCACAAGCGTGTGTGCTGCTGTTGTGATTGTGATGTGTGGCATGGATGAATGGTGAATGCAAAGCTTTCTATTTCTTCTTTGGAAGAAGGAAAAGTACTAGGCCGGTGTGTGTGGTGGGGGGATCATGTACATCCACCAGTCGTTATGGCCCAAAAGAACAAGAAAAAAAACCCCAACCTGTGAGGCCACAAGAGAGGGCAGCAAAAGGGGCACGATGTGTACCATCCCCAGTAAGCCGCGTCTGCTTTGGATAAAGCATGATGAGAAAACAGAAAAAATCAGATTTATATTCCTCCCAAACTTTCATCTTGAGCGAAAAAGCATGAGCAAGCTGATCTAAACACCTTGCATAGACTCAAGTCCCCCTGATTATTTGGTCCACTATCTCCAGGCTTCCATGTGGTAGCAGGATTGCCATTTTTAGTGCCATGCAAGCAGGAGTAAAAGAAGTAAATGGGCCTTCTGCCAAAAGGGAGACACTGGTGCACCTGTAAGTGAAGCAACAAAAGACATGGTGTCGAGAACGGATGAGGGGAGAGTTCTGAGGATGATTTGAGGACCCAGACTGATCATGAATTTTACTGTGTTGTAAAAACTACCAAGCTGTCAGTATAACTTTTTTTCAAAAGTTAGAGTGATAATCTCCATTTCTTGATCAGATAAATAAATAGTACTAATTAGTACACAAATTTTAGCATGTTGTTGAAACACTACCAAGAAGGACAGGAAAACTTTTTTTCAAAAGTTCGAGTGATAATCTCCAATACCTTTTGATCAGTATAAATAAAATAGAACATAATTAGTACACATAGCAGTCAGGATTTCTCTTCATATTCTCACCCTACTTTCCGTCAAATAATACATCATGTTGGTTGTGCCATTCTTGGTGTTTTGATTATTTCGAGTTTATGGCAAACATTTACTATATCATAACAAACTTAAACAGCCTCCCCCAACCCCACGCAACTCAAGCCCATACTACAATAGCCAATTTTATATCAACACTGAAACAGGAAAAGACATCGAAATCTAAGCGCTCCTTTCATCAACAACAGTTTGAAAAGACATCCAATTCATCCAAAACAGAAAAAACATGACATAATTCCCAAATTAACAGTACAGATTTTATTGATCAACTCAATTCTTTGTATTTCCCACTCAATCTGCAGACATAACAAACCATAATATGATGACAGACTGCCATTACTGCTAACAAGACTTGGCAATGACAGGAATTCATTCTGCCATGCGTAAAATGTGCACCAACGGGAAACACAATAACGGCTATTCAAACCCAAGCGTGGCTATATCTTTAATCTGGCAGAAAATGCTGCTTATATGAAATTTATATTGTTCTATCAAACCCTTCACTGCAGACCTTCCATTTATCGATCCACTTCAAAAATACAGTTTAAACTCCAACACACACATCTCTGATAATGTGCACATTTTACCTGAAACAAATCCAACTTTCCAAACAAGCCCGAATAGTATCCCGACAACCCTCAACGTCAAAACCTATACATAACCAGTGTATCTAGCCTTTACATCAGAATGACAAGTCTCAATATGTCCTTTGTCATTCATACAAGAACAAAAATTCTCTGATTTTTTTAGCACGCCTTCTATCTCATGTATACACTGGATTTATTCACACACATTCCATCTTTGAAGTCATATACTCATACCGCCCTCAGCAAAGTGACTATAATCAAGGTAACACACAACACCAGCATTACTTATCATGTCTTGCTCATAAAAGCAGGGTTTTGTACCTCCGATGAAACTCCTTGATTCTGAGAACCATTACAAGACCGTGAAAACCATGGATCCATGAAATGTGATTTCTGTAGAGGAGAAACCTTCTTGAGAAACCTTTGAAAAACACGCCATCGGCTCCAAAACTCTTTAATGTGGCAAAAAGCAAATTTTTCAGCATCTCATGTTGATTGAAAATTTATTTAAAAACAAATTTTTACAACATCGTTGCAAACCCAGATGTGACCGGTATTATTAAGCAAGGGAGATAATTTGTAACTTTGTCAATTTTAAGCTGTGTTGTAGCCTTGAATTTTAAAATAAAAAATCCCCCTTGAAAACTCCATGAATTTTGTTCTTTGTAGTTTCTGTCGAACCCTGTAAAAAAAAGAATGAGTAATAATATAAATATCTATGCTTCCAAACACCATTATGTTTTAAACAACGAAACAGAAAGTATCCACTGTTTCACCATTTAAAACAATTTCCTTAACATGATCTTCCTCACAAAACCTGAAAACCTCTGTTGTTAAACATTTTTTCATCCAGATGTCTTAACACAAGCAATGAGATCAGATGTGCCAACATCAATGCATGTAAAAAAAAAAGTGTTAGCGTGTAAAACGATCGTATTTTATGTCCTGATAAACATGAATATGAAACTGGAGTTTCATCTGTGCACACAACAGGATCTCCAGAATGCGACAAACGGAAACCAATAAAAAACTAAACCCCAACTTTCGCTCCCCTCGCTCACTCTCTCATCTGAGCTCTCCGCCAACATGGACACCTCCTCATAAAGGTCCACCTTGCACACACACACCCCATGTTTATATAATTACAATCGAACCCAAAAATTCAAAATACCAGCAAACACTTTCAAATGTGAGATCTGGCAGTGAACTGATGACCAATTTACAAAAATAAACAAAATGGGAACAGAAAAAAAAGAAACAAGAAATGGCTAATGTTTCACAACCTGACCGAATTGTAACATGGTTTTAGACACAAGTACCCCCCTGTGAATTCCAAACGCCACGATGCCCCCATTATCTAAAGAGGCTTTTTTTTTTCACTCTGCCTCTACCCAGTCAAAACTCTACATCGGCAAGCCAAACTTGATGACAAACCCTTCAATACTATCAGCTGGTAAGGGCCAAATACCCCCATGTAAACGAAAAAGAAAAAAAAGCCTTCGCACTTTCCATACGCACTTCATGATTCACATGCAGCTGATTTGACCATGACAGCTTACATTCATGTATGTTGCATCACAAAAATTCATCTACCACACTATGATCTGCATGCAAACATGCTTTCGATAGACAACCAAAGCTAAAGTCTCTAAACCATCAGATTACCACCCTAAATTATGCTGAAAACTGACTGACACAGATCAAATCCTTGGTCAAAAGAACCCCTACTCTAAAGAAAACGACCAAAACCAAATACAGATAATTTACTAAATTGAATACGCCACATTCATAAATTACATAATGAAATGTAAGAAGGTGTGCCTGGCAGCTATACAGGCCAGAGTTGGTTAACAAAAATTTATTGAATTCAAACACCAAAACAGCTTGATATTGTAGCTCATATCTTTCTCCAACTGAGACTAATGAAACTGAACGATGGGAGAGCCTTTATCAAGGTTGCATGACATGCAAAAAATAAACTGATCAATGACAAAAATATATAATAAATCAACATGTACATGTCCAAACACAGTGTTTACACATGCAAAGTTTGGTTGCCAAGAGAACATTATATATACAACATCACTAACATAAAAAAGCATATTTTGTACGCTTTTCAATCCTGTCGCACCTTTCTATACAAGCAATATGGTAAGCTGTGCTGTTCAGGTTCATTCCCACTTAAACTGATTTTCTTGAGAGGCCTGAATGAGCTAAAGTCATAGACATGTACCACAACAAACTGGGATTTTTGCCTGTACGCCCGAATTGCCTCAGAACAATGAGCAAGGCTGCAACTCACACAAACTCCTGTATTTATAGCGGAACTTCAGTCAGTGTGGTTGAGAAATTAAAGCCACCCAGATCAATCCCAAATCCAATTGCAGTGCATCTCTGGTTAATGCTGATACACAGTCATACGAGTTGAATGGGACCCTGTCTGAAAGGCTCTCGATGAGCATTAAACTAAATGACAAGGACCAAGCATAGTCTGCCACAAAACCACACATGCATGAACATCTTTCCAATGGCTTTAAGTTAGCGACATGAATTATGTCTTTGACCCACAAGCTCGTCATACATTTGCATCTTCACCTAAACAACATAACGCCAAGTTAAATGACATACCATCACACCCATTAAGAAGCTTACACAACACAAAAACCAATAACAATTCAAACATCACACCCAGTTTAGACGCTTACATAACACAAAGCCATTAACAATATCAAACACCTCGCATTATATACATTACTCCTATTCTTTTCCTTGGCAGGATTAGAAAACAGTGAAATCTCAGAACCTTATTATTTACGGACTTCGACATTCACCCTACAACTTTACAACAACGACAAAAGGAATAGTAAATCTGCACTTTCTGTTCTGCCTTGGTCACTTCTAACACAATAATAAAAATCCACCAATTTTCCCTGGACCTCCTCAAATGTCTCGGTTCTCTACACCCAATCCACAGAAGGAAGAACACAAATCAAACACCGTTACATGTACAATCAAAATGGACAAGCGACATATATTCTTACACGACTGCTCAGTTACCTGTATTTCTATAATGGAAATGGAATCTATAATGTGTTCATGTCCTGGGAGTTTCTGAACTCAGAAAGCATCCTGTATTACAGGCTGAAAATCAACAGCTGAACGAAAGCTAACTGAATGTAAGCTTACAATAAACCTGGTACCACTCCATCCTCATTTGATATTGTGTTGATGGTTTTGATTTGGAAGCCATTTATGCAGAATCCTTGATCATGCTGGCATTAGAATGGGTGATCATCAGGGTGTCCACATAGCAACCTTTTAACCAGTTCAACCTGCTTGACTACCACCTGGGGGGGTGTGGGGGGGGGGGTGGGGGGGGTGGGGTCACATGAATCAACTGTTCCAACTAACCCACAGCAACACAATGTACGCGCCCAATGGACACCATGTCATTCCTACATGGGATGTAAATGATACCATATCCAATGTCGATAATCATGTAAGCACCTCAGTCAGTATGTAAATCGCTGTGGAGATTTTTTTTAATCTGAAAAAAAAAAATTAATCAAATATGACCCTTGGTGGTCAAATAATCTACCACCAACATGACATGGCTGTCCCCATACACCATCAAGATGACAATAATACTGCCCCCACTGAACCACACTCTCCATTGGCTGTGGCGGTGTGTGTACTTCTCTTACACAACATACTATCCCATTTCAAATTCAAGACTAAAACCAGCTAAAAACTTCCAACCCTGGGGAAGCAGTGGCAGAGCACATAAACAAGGAAATTCCCACAATAAATCTTACTACTCTATCTCAAATACCCATGGAAAAGGAAAGTCAACATACTGACCATTTCAGAGGTTAAAAACCATCCTGCTTTACAACAAAGGCAGAGATGGGGAAGAAGAAACCGACTCTACAAGTTGAAAGACACCTGAATGCAACAAAACAGAAACTGCAAGCTACAAATAAATGACCTGGCATTCAGTCAACCAAACATTCAGTCACCCACTCTTTCTTCAAACAAACTGAACCACAAACTTAAAACCCAACAGCAGCGCAGTCAAACATGACCACATACCCAGTGTTTTCAAGCTTGTTCCCCATGATGGGAGCCCTGACATCAGGAACGACTGCCTCAAGGCTGGCATAACACAATGTCTGCTTCAACTTCAGTTTCAGATCATCTTGATGGCACGGTAGATTTGCGAATGAAACCAGTAAGGCAGCAAATAATACCAATGGTTGCCGGTGCGGATCCAAAAGGTGAAGACTATAGATGAACGTGAAACCAAAGTACAGCATCGTGGGAACGAACTCCGTGATCTACAGCTGTGGAAAGCACAGATAGAGATAAAATGTTGGTCAATCCCAGATCAACACGCAGGTCCCCAAAAAGGTAGGACCTAATCACCTATAGATTTAAAGCCTGGAATGCTAGCAATAGTATGCAACAGAGGCACATAATATACGCTGAAACATACAACCTTGTACTTGGGGCAACCAATCATTTGGAAAACAACTCGGAACTTATGGCAATTTTCAATTAACCCACATTAGATATTCATAATATCTCTCAACTGCACAAGCTGAACCAGCAAACTGTCTAATACTAGTGAACTTCTTTACAGATTTATCAAGATACCACTTCCCAATAGTTCTATCTTTTTTCTTCTTTTTCAAAATGAGATAAATTTCGGGTCTATGAGAATATTCTGAGATCAGTGACTTAAACCAATGCTTGAATACAACACTGAATGACAGCACTGCTACAAGATTCCTGTCCATTGGGAGACAGCTGGAAGACGGTGACTGTTGACTCTACATCAGAATTTGTGACTTTGCCCTTGCTGACTACTGTCATTTCCTTGCCATCACCAACTGACAATGACAGTGACAGCAATAGAGGTGATAAAAAGATCTTTTTTCCTCTAAAATATACATGTTAATCTAAACACCCTTACATGCATGGGTCACAATAGTGCAAACAATGGCAGTTATTGGCTATCACATCAGGTACCAAATACTATGCCACCACTATATAATACATGCATAATGAAGAAAACAGGCATGCAGAAACTGGCAAGACTGAAAAGCAACCGCTTCAAGTATACGCTCCTAAAAGTCCTCTATTTAAAGTAGGCTACATTTGGCCCTTAAGCCCTGCTACACACTGTCTGTAAGTGGGGAGACTGAAAGAGCATTATTATGAACCATGACACATTTAGATTTTGGGAAAAAAAAAAAGTCATTATAATTACACATACCATACCGAGCTACAAGAGTATAAACCCCAACCGGAAGCTTATCTGCTGAATGCCCTGAATAGGCAGAGCCAAGGGATCTGTGATAGAATGCTGAGTCTACCATGAGCGATGCACTACCCCACGAACCGACTTTTTAAAAGCAGTGGAGACAATCCTGAGGTAGAAATGGAACGAAAGTGGCTGAGTTTTTCGCCGAAAGCTGTTCAATCTGACATGTAATTTAAAAAATTTTACGCGGGAACGGGTCAATGAGGAATCCAATGCGCAGATCTCATGGGTGTCCCGGTGTAAAGGCAGCCCAAACAGTATTGCCACCCGCCATGATATCATTGTAAGATCAAGTAGGACAGTGCCGTCCTTTTCAGTCTTGCCAATGCCTCCATTCCTAGTAAGCTCTGCGGACTAGACAAAAAGTAAAAGACAGGCTAGGCCAAAGCTTCTTTCTTCTGCCTTTTTTTGCATTTGGGAGCCATGGTGAAGTAAGTGTAACTAAAACGTGTTTGAAAGAATCAATCCATTCTCGCCTCTCCCATTTTTCAGCAACAACAAATCATGACTACCGGTATGGAAAGTAGAAAGATGAGTAAAAGAAAAACGAAGATAGCGGAGCCTCCACCAGACACAATGTAGGATCGCCAACCACCAATGGTAATTCCTGAATGGTAAAGAGGATCATGTTTCAACATACCAAAACACACATTCACTTCAATGTCCTCTCATAATCAATATGCGAATGAGACCACAACCATAAAAGTAATGTATGGGAACTTTTGTCATCTTTCAAATATGAAAGTTAATGACATGGGAATCTCCAACAATAACGCTCCAGAAATCATAAAAGTGAAAAAAAAGAATGTCTTTCTGGACTCCTGGCAACAAAATCTAACATTAACAAAGACAAAAAAATGTTCACAGAACATAGGTGGGTTTTATATTGCACTTAAAGATTTAAATGCACTTACCATGTCACGCAGGTACAAACTATGATCAAATGTCACTTTTGTTAGGCCAAATTTCATGGCTACCACAGTTTTAAGACACCCTGCACGAATCTCTGCCTTGACCAATCTGAGTGCCTTATTTTTACCCCACCTTTACGGGGAAGAAGTCTTTTAATGAGACTTTACATGCAGATTTCCCCCCCCCCCCCCCCCCCCCCCACTTTATTCAAGAAATAATGCATACAACGATACACACTAGGGATGCGGGGTAGGGGATGGAGGGTTGAAGAAAACATCTGGCATACATCTCTATAACTTAAGATTAATATTCTACAGAATGTAAATAGATGAAAGTGACAGACGGACAGATAGTCCTAAAAAAAAAAAAAAAAAAAATAGTCAGGCACTTATATATATCTTTTTACTTCATGTGCACAGTCTTCGGTAATAAAAATTATCTTAATGCTTTTTAAAGACAAAAACAAATTCGTGTCTTATGGATATATTATGGATATCCGGAAAAGATGAGTTTAATTGAAAAGAAAGATGGGTTTAATTGAAAAGATCTTCATAATTTTGCCATTTTGAGATAAATTTTTCAATGGTGCCTCGGAGAATATGTTCTCCTTTCTCTATAAGATATTTTTGTTTTACAATATTTTTAAAAATTGCTAGAATAGGTGTTTGTTTTTTTTGTTACACAAAAACAAGAAATGTTTGCCCAAAAGGAGAATCAGATCAATCACTCCATCTGTTTGAAATCCATCCATGACTCCTAAAATAACTATTTCTGGATCAATCCAAAAATCCCTTTTCCCTACTGCATTACTTTTTATCCATTCAGTCACCTTGCACCAAAAGGTCTGTGCAGCATCACAATTCCATAATAAGTGAAGGCGGTCTTCTTCTTCCTCTCCATCTTCACACTGATCGCACATTGGAGAACGTTTAATTTTGCAAAAATATAAATATCTTTTTGTTGGTAGAAGCCTGTATAGAACTTTCAGCTGGAACCACCGAAGCCTGGGATCTTTAGTTGTTCTATATAAACTTAAAAAAGCATTTTTCCTGTCAATCCTATAGTTTAGTTGATTTTCCCATTTAGTTAATGATGTTGGCTCCTCGTTATGTCTTTCAAAAAAAACTTTTATGCCTTTTGTTCCTCGGTTGAATTTTAGTAGGTTCTCCCAGAATAGACTTTCTCCTTCTCTGTTACCTTCTTCAAATGTTATGTTGTTTTTCTTTTGATAAGTCTTTATTGATCTTATAACACCAACAAATTGAAGATAATTGGTTACGTTCTGCCCATACCTATTTTGGAATTCAATGAAATTTAGAAAAACTCCATTATTAGTTAGGTCTCTGACCTTAAGAATTCCGTTCTGTATCCAATTACGTACTTTTATGGATGTTTTATCTATCAAGAATTTTGTATTGTAGTGTAGATTTTCATTGAGTAGTTCATAATATGTCTTGGGTTGGACTTTCACTTGGTATTCTTTTAAATGACTCAAAACGTCAATCCAGAACTGGTTTTCACATTTACTTATTATGTTTTCCACATAGTCTGAGCCAAAAGTACTCAATCTTACTATATCTGGATACAATACTTTTACTAGTGTTGTCCAGTTCGCTTCCTTTTGTGTTAATCGTCTTATCCATGTCAGTTTTAATGATTTACAAACTGAATATATGTTAACCATTTTCAACCCGCCTTCGTCATAATTTTTGAAAGTAACTGTGCGTTTTATTCTATCGGGTTTTTTGTTCCATAGAAATTGGAAAAGCATCACATTCATGTCTTTCAAAAACTGTGTAGGTGGGTCTGGTAGCAGTAAGAACAAATGAGTGATCTGAGATGTTATTAGTGATTTTATTATACTTATCTTTCCATATGGTGTAAGGCTTCTTTTACTCCATGCTGCTATACACCTTCTCATTTTAAATAAAGTACTTTCATAATTTAGTTGAGGGATGTTCTCTAGATCAACTGAAAAAACTATGCCCAAAATTTTGAATATTCCTGGGTCCCAGACTATTCTGTAATTTTCTCCAAAACGCCTGTTACTATGCTTCTGGGAACCTATCCAGACTGCAACAGTTTTTTCGTAATTCACTTTTTACATGCAGATTTAATCATATCCTAAATAACAAAAGTTTCACTGAACTGCTTGATGAAGGATGCGATGATGAAGACCTTACCTCTCCACAGAGTTGGAAGTAGACCATGACGACAGAGATCTGGGAAACGGAAACGATGAGAATGAGGAACACCAGGAACAGGAAACCAAACAGGTAGTAGAACTGATTTTCCCAGATAGCCTGAAAATAAGGAGAAACTTGTGATGACAATCATAATACACAAATATCAATATGCGGGGGGGGGGACGTATCATGTATAAGCTGACTGATGGTAACTTTAGAAAGAAAATCATATATAAACAGACTGATGATAATGCATCAAAGTTAAAAAATAAAAATGAAAAAAAAAAGGTATCCTGAAATTCTTTTTCGGGGTCATTAGAACTTAACTCATTGCAGACGTAACTTTCTGCCACAACCGTGACACGCTGAGACGCACTATTTTCAGTATTTTTACAAAAAATATACAGACAGAACCAAACCGAATACAACAATAAATATTATGTTTTTGAAAACTTCAAATCATGCTCATTTAGAAAAAAAATACTACAGTCCTGTGTTCAGTACACACTTCACTCGCCACTGGTTTGAAAAGTGTAGGCAAACAGCTATGAGCAAAAACTTTTTCTCCACGTAAGTATGGATGAAAAATCAATATGATCATAACTGTAGTCAACACAATGTGTAGCAAACACATAAAAACAATGTATCTTTCACACACACAGCTGTGTGCATGGTCTAAACCTCAAACAGAGAGCTGCTGTCACATATTTGAAGAAAAATTGCGAAAATTTCATCATCATTTGGTATGTGCAACTCACCATCGTCACTCATATCCTCTCTGTCCGATTCGGCAAGTTCGGAAAACAGTTCCAGTTCTTCCTTTGATCGTTCTTCCATTATTCTTTCAATTACTTCTTGAAATACGATGTTTCTGTTTGCTACGACTCGCTGACACGTCAGTGCCGACAACATGATGAACACGGGCAGCCAGAGTTATATCCAGCTATCCCATAATATGAGCGAAAAAGTAGAATCAAACGCGAGATAATATACCAAGGGAGAGTACCACCTAATAGAGATCCTCAGCTTTCTGTAGATACCACGATTGTCTCCCTTAGACCGCACAGCTGCATGCGAAAATTTGAGTAGATCGTCGATCACCTGGCCGGCGACGTGTCTGTGCGAAGCACTCAACCCGTCGTCGGCCAGGTGATCGACGAGGCGGCAATGAGTACATCAACAACCGTGCTGACACATGAACAGCAGTTTTTTTTTCTAGCACAGTATTTCTACCTACAATCTTTTTTTTTCTTTCAAAACTTAACAGCAGAGAGTTTATCAATCTTTTGTAAGTGAAGTGAAGTGAATTCAACTTCTTGTGTACTACCATACAGCCATGCTGATACAGAACTAACTTTTTAAAATCAGAAGCAACAATTCCATAATGACAGTTTCCTTCCCGTGCAAAATTTCTACAATGAAAAAAAAAAATCCTTTCGTAATTAGTAGATGCCTTGCAACATTTGAAATATGAAAACTGGACTATTTTCCATCATGATTTCTCAAACGAAAAGGTTTTTCTCCAACAACTTACAGTGAAAATGAAGAACAGTTCAATGAACATGGCGCCAAATGGTAGGATTCCAGCCATGAGTGTTCTGAAATCATGAAATAATGCATTTTGAGCAAATTCACAAAATACCATGTAATCATGATAAACAAATAACACAATATATTATACTATAGCATAATATTCTATAGTACATTATAACTGCTGTATTCTACTCCACTGCTTTGCATTGTACTACCAGCAATTTCTATAAAAACAGAAAAACAGGCTGCCACCTCTCGAAAGAACAACACATTCGTGAGTTCTTTTGAACGCATGCTCCACACACGAGCTTCGCTTTACGACACAGACTTTACAATACCAACATTTTTTGTTCTATTTTACCTTCTCACTGCCTGATGAAAGAATCACAACAAAGTACAGATGAAAGGAGTCACAGGCATAGTCAAGACTCGCTCAATGTAAATGAAAATGTGCAAATATTATTTTTTTAAAAACTGGAAGTTACATCCAGAGTACAATATACAACAGTCTGATGCAAGACTTTAACACACTGACCTCCTGCACGCACACACACACAAAAGGAACTACTTGTGTGGCATCAGTTTGCACCAGAAGACCCATACAATTCCTAGACATGGAAAGTCCAGGTGCTCCAGCTTACCCCAGAAAGTTGTTCATGTACCAAGTCTGTTCTGGGACCTGTCTGGGGATCTGGTTTGTTCTCACCGGGTGTTCATAGGGCTACACAACAGAAATTAAACCAGGTCAGTACATATGTGCATCATTAAATCAACATTTTCATTCGTAGTTCATACTGAATTCAACATACTGTACAATGAAAAACGACTAACAATGAAAATGCTAAAAGAAACAAAAACAAAAATCTTCATCAGCTAGAAGTCATCCATCCCATTTATCCTTTTATTCTCAAAGTCATGGTACAAGTTTCTTTTGCATTCAAATGTATGCTGCACTGTAGACAGAGTGCATGAGGGACGCAACAGTGAAATGAAAGTATGTGGGCCAGAGTCTGCACAAGTGTGCATGATCTGCGTGTGCAAGCATGTAACAGCAGGAGAGACAGAGAGATAATAGGCTAAACAGCTCTTTCAACGATTTCTTCAATTGATTTTTCTTTCTTGCTTTATTTATTACTTCATTACAGATTAATAATTTTAAAAAAAAACCACCTCATGTCACTCGGTGTGGACCTCTGAGTGTAATGGTAACAGCAAGCTCAAGGTCCAAAACTCATCATAATCCACATGTTCTCAATCCATTCAAGGGTTCACAAGTCACTGTCACTTCACCAGCGTTTCAAACTCATCATAATCCACATGTTCTCAATCCATTCAAGGTTCACAAGTCACTGTCACTTCACCAGCGTTTCAGCCTTCATTGGATTTGCACTTGGAAGTTTCTGTTTGAATTTTAGCAATGAATATGTCAAAAAGTGAAAGTAGGTCTTGAATCCAATGAAGTGGGCGTGTCATAAGCCTGCCAGCTCATTTAATAAATTGGTTTTTTTTACTGGCAATTTTTCTTTTCTTATGCGAGTGTGTGTTAACCATATCTGCACAGTTTGGGTGTTCAGTTTCATTTAATTCCCTATCAAAACAGCACAAACTTGTTTACAAAAAGTAGCCCCTTTCCAACACAGCTGCCACTTCGTTGCTATGGAAACATATGACCTGATTACACAAACACTTAATAATTTTGCTGTCATCATGCCAAGCTTTTGGCCAATCTGTCAACTGAGAAAACCACAACCGTAGTTTGTCAAACTAACTGTTAATAAATTTTTCTGGGCAGCCTCAGGCCTGGAGTGCTGCTGGCCCAGGGCAACATCTTGAACGAGTTCATAAAAACTTAAAAAAGAAACATAAAATAGCATGGAGAACACTTCCATTTTCTAAACAATAATCATTTCCCACATAGGAAATCACTTTGCTGCTTGTCTGTCAAAACTGACAAAATGAAAAAATCTACTTACCGTTTTTTCGGAAGCCAAAGTAAAAGCCAAGGAATACAAGTGGTACAGAGATCCCAAACCACATGAAGAACAATGCAAGCATTGTGGTGAAGGGGACCTGCAATAAATAACACAGAAATGATAAAAATAAAAAAGAAACTCTGATTACGCAACTATGTGTGTATGTTTGTGTGACTGTGTGTGCGTGTAAACATGTGTCTATATGGCTGGCCAACCTTGGGAAGTACATACATTAAAACGTGTGATCTCTTCAACATTGCTGTAATCTACATGATATGGAAACTGATGATTTGATATCATCATCACAAATGCCCAAATCAAGATCCCATCTAACTGTCACCTCTCTCTCTCGTACACATACACCTGATCTTACGTCCAAGAAGCCTCCCTTGTTTCATCCCCCCACCTCCATCCCCCACCTATTTTCACTTGAGTAAAAAGAATTAAGCTTAGGACATTTTCCCGACTTCAAAAAAGAAATTAAAGCAAACTATCCTGCAGTGGTTTCAATATCGCTTGACCGACAGTGTGAACCTCGAAACAAAGCCATGTTGTCCCTATGTCAATTGTATATAATTAGACTCTGCCTTCTATGTTTAAAACAACAGTATAGTATATCTAACTTCATAGTTTTATGATTTTTTTCCCCTCAGAATACTGTTCAAAGCAAACGCACACTATCTATCATACAACAAATGCACAGGATCTGTCAAAACAAGTTTCTGGCGTAACACAATCACGACAAAAATGTTAACAAACGGACACAGCTTTGCTAATAGTGTACAAGATTTACTTAAACTGATTTAGAGTACTGACCGCCCCTGAAGAGTGCTTCCCCCAGATGAAGAAGTTGAGAAGAAAGCAGACACCAAACACAATGCCTGGGTAAACTGTAGCAGCCTGATGGACAGACAGACATACCACTTTTGCATTTGACACTGCTACATCACATTTTATCATACAACATCTGATGGACATGATAAAGACTGATCACTTCATTCACAACAATGCTTCATCACCACATTCTGTCATGCAATGTCTGATGGACACGCAGGTTGATCACTTCACATATGATACTGCTACATTACCACAATCATTCTGTAATACAATGTCTGATGGACAAAAAGACAGATAACTGCACTCATGACACTGCTACATCCCCACATTCTGTCATACAGTGAAGAACAGACAGACAGATCACTTCCTTTGTGATACTGCTACACCACCACATTCTGTCATACAGCAGACCTGTTTACCCCTCTATCCCCTTGACCAGTAGATTAGGTGTAGCAAACCAGTAGATTTGGTCTCAAAACAGTAGATTTCCCCTCGCACGTTAAAACCAATAACAAATATAATATGACTGTGGAAAACACATTTCTGCGACAGCTTTAGAATATATATCTCACTTACCCTTTGTTGTGTGTGTGCTCAACATGATGAAGAAACACAGGAAAACGTCACTCTGTCATAGTTCTGCAGGCAGCACTTTTTATTGTTCAGTTACACCACACAGGGAGAGCAACCAGCACTTTTCCACTAACTTCATACAGTTCTGCATGATGCCTACACACAGGGAGAGCAGCCAGCACAGTTTGTCACTAACTTCATACAGCTCTGCATGATGCCTACACACAGGAGAGCAGCCAGCACAGTTTGTCACTAACTTCATACAGCTCTGCATGATGCCTACACACAGGGAGAGCAGCCAGCACAGTTTGTCACTAACTTCATACAGCTCTGCATGATGCCTACACACAGGGAGAGCAGCCAGCACAGTTTGTCACTAACTAGATACAGTTCTGCATGGTGACTACACACAGGGAGAGGAAATAGCACTTTTCATTAAATTAAAAATAGTTCTGCATGATGAATATACAGTACATGGCTAGCTGTCTTTTCATTTTAGGTTAGTCTAGTGGTGCTTAAGACTTTGCGTGTAAGCACTTCTTAACCTGCGCACGGATTCAGAGGACATGTCCCTGACAGCCTCGACAGGTTCCCTGGGATCTGATTTGACCACCAGTAAACTCTCCAGGGTAACATCTGAAAGGGAGGCCCGCTGGCTAGTCCTGTTCTTCTTGACACATGAGAAGACACGCTCACAGTGAGCGCTGCCATGAGGAATAGTCAAGATACCTCTCATCACAAGAGACAATTCTGACAGAAGCCCTTCATCCAGTTCCCCAATCTTCTTCCATGTGGAATCAATCCCATCAGCATCCCCTTCAGTCACACATTGCCTTATATCAGTACACTGATATGTGATGAACTGTTCAATGACTGTGTCAGCTGTGACACCCCCAGGCAGCAGACATGGATATCTCTGCAGGAAAAACTTCAGGCTTGTCAGCTTTGACTCTGTTTGTAGGCCAACATCAGCCACCTCAGCATGGAGAAGCAAAGGATCGTTCACTGGAAGCCACTTCTTCAGGTAGTCCATTAAAGAGACGAAGTACTTCTTTGCACTTGTGAAAAACTCCTCCACACGTTTGTCTCGGAGATGATGAACCTCTTTGTCCTGGAGGAACTGACGAGCATCCTCTCCAATGACAAGTTCGCTGTTGACTTTGATGTTGGCAGGCAGTTTGTAGTCAACAGTTTCCGGAGACTTGTACAACATGGCGTTGGGCTTAACGAACCTGGTCAAAATACTTCTCATCAGCTTAAGCATTCCTCTTCTCAGTTTCTGAATCATCGGTTTTTCTGACTGAAAGCCGACCAAGAAGGCATCAAACACTTTTATTTGATGGAGAAGGAAAAGGCAGAAGAGCTTGTTTGTGGGACTTCGAATGAAGTCAAAGATGCTTTCCACTTTCGTGGAAGCATAGCCCTTCTCGATCTCCCCAGAAGCATTCTTTGGCAGAGCATTTTTCTCGTCCAGGAAAAATTCCTTCAATGGGTCCCAGTTGTTCAGAAGTCGCTCCAAGCATCTGCCAATACTCAGCCATCGAGTGCATACGTGTTTCAGGATTTTCCTCTGTTCAACGTCGTATAGGCTGCCGCTTTGTATAATCTTCACACGCTCTTTCCTGTCCCCTTTATCAAGGTAGTAGTAGATGTCAACCAATACAGTTGCTACTGGGGGTAGATGAGCAGCTGCAGCTTTGGCGCCATTGTGGACCATGTGAAGCGTACAACCTGAGAGGAAGATTTCGGGCTGCTTTCCTTTGATGAAGGCGTACACACCTTTCTTGTGTCCCGTCATCACAGGTGCATTGTCGCAACCTAGGCTCAAACAATTGGCCCATGGAACTTCGCTGTCCATAAGCTCTTTGTTGAGAAGTTTGAAGATGTTTTCCCCTGTTGCAGGCCCATCACAAACAGGAATGGAGAGCATTTCTGAACATACAAGGCCAGAATCATTGACACAGCGGATCACTATAGGTACAGCTTGGAATCAGAGTCGTTTGAGCCGTCGGTTGAAATGGTAAAGGGGCCCCTTTTCATTCTTGCCCGAAGAGAATGCTTGGTGTCTTGAGCTAAGGCTTTGATGACTGCAGTAGCTTTGTTACGGCCGCATTTCATTCCTGCAACAGAAATTTTAAAAAAATCTTACTAGAAATTCTCTGTCTGAGTTGGTGTATGAGAGAGAGAGAGAGAGAGAGAGAGAGAGAGAGAGAGAGAGGGGGGGGGGGGGGGGTGGGGGGGGGGGAATAAGGGGAGGAAGAGAGGGAGAGAGAAAGAGAGCCTTATGTATTTTTATGAAGTTGCTTGCTCTTAAATTGTTTTTAATTAAACTTTTTTTTATTCAACAAAAGTCATGACATTATATAAAGTTATTATTCAGTTTTTCTCTTTTTTCTCTGAGAACATTAATAGATTGCAAAAATGCAAAAAAATTCAAACCATACTATATAATACTTAAAAAATGAACAGAGGGCGATGCCAAAATGTGTGTGTGTTCGTGTGTATGTGTGTGTTCGTGTGTGTGTGTGTGTGTGTGTGTGTGGGGGGGGGGGGGGGGGGGTGTGTGTGTGTGTGACACAGAGAGAAAGAGAGAGAGAGAGAGTGAAAGAAAGGGAGAGAAAGAGAAAAAGAGAGTGAAAGAGAGAGAGAGAGAGAGAAGATAGAGGGACAGAAAGAGAGAGAGAGAGAGAGGGACAGAGGGAGAGAGAGAGAACTAAGCCGGACAGAATAACAAACACTCATTATTTATTATAAAGGCATATCATACTTTATCAGACCAAAATCTGACTTACCTGCTGCAATCTTGCTGTCTGGAAACATGAATTTGACACACCGTGTCAACATGTCTGCAGTGGCCATAGGCATGTTACAATGTCCTATCACTCGACACAGTGCTGCTTCTGCCTTTGTGATGTCATCTTCCAACTTTCCTTTGGCGTCGTCTTTGGTCACGGCAGCCGTAAAAAAGTTCGTAATCTGTGGGCCGGAACTGCGCGCGCAACACTTATGAGACTCACAGTTGACATGCCTTTTTATGTCGTGTTGTCCGCCATGCGAGATACTGAAGTGAAGTTTGCACTTGGTGCAGAAGGCGAACTCTGCTCCTTTACTTGATGATATAATGTCCGGGAAGTCTGTCTGGTACTGCAGCTTGAACTTTGAAAATATATTCTTCTTCTTCTTCTTAACCGCAATCAATCACACGGGAATCACAGTCTGAGTCGCCGCCGCTTTCATCAGTTTCATGAGCACGCTTCTTCTCAATCGCCGCCATTTCACTGCGCAGAAGTGGTAGCGTTCAGCTGCATCAACTTCCCGCCCGCGACGACTATGGCGGACGCGTAACTCATCACCGCACACGCGCGAGAGAACAGGTAACTTGGCCGGGCGCCACCGACAGTGAACTGTATGTTGATAAAATTCTGGATCGGAAATCTGCCGAAGTGGTTTCGGTGAACAACGGGAGAAAGCGCGTTTCGCGATCGGGAGATTTGAAGTCGAGCGGGAACCGTATAACAACGTCTGAACTCGGGAGAATCTCCCGGTGAGGTCGGGAGGTAAACATGTCTGCATACAGTGAAGAACAGACAGACAGATCACTTCCTTTGTGATACTGCTACACCACCACATTCTGTCATACAGTGAAGAACAGACAGATAGATCACTTCCTTTGTGATACTGCTACACCACCACATTCTGTCATACAGTGAAGAACAGACAGACAGATCACTTCCTTTGTGATACTGCTACACCACCACATTCTGTCATACAGTGAAGAACAGACAGATCACTTCCTTTGTGATACTGCTACACCACCACATTCTGTCATACAGTGAAGAACAGACAGACAGATCACTTCCTTTGTGATACTGCTACACCACCACATTCTGTCATACAGTGAAGAACAGACAGATAGATCACTTCCTTTGTGATACTGCTACACCACCACATTCTGTCATACAGTGAAGAACAGACAGACAGATCACTTCCTTTGTGATACTGCTACACCACCACATTCTGTCATACAGTGAAGAACAGACAGACAGATCACTTCTCTAATGACACTGAAAAAAAAATGAAAAAAAAAAGCAAGAAGTAATTATGAACAAGCTTTCATATTCTATATAGATGGGTCAACACTTCTGACAAATGCATAAGACATGACGCAAGGAATATTTTAATACCATTCAAAACTTGCTGGAAAATGGTAAACCGCATGATAGCGATTCCAATTACCACCATTTATCAATGTTAACAAATAAATGCAAATCAACACCTTCACAAAAAATACTATGGAAATACTATACCTGGAAAGCGGCTCTTTTCCACAGTGTGCCCTTCACCGTCTTGTACAGACGAGCAGCGTAGTAACCAGCAAACAATCTGCAAACAGCAACAACTTATTTGAACACATACTACTTTACAGAAATCAATTGAGAAAAAAACACAAATCAGAACAGTTTTCTGTATGCCTTCTTTGATTTCTAGAAATTGCATTAACAAGTGCATAATACAACCTCCCCTTCAATTAAGCAGAATGAGAGGTAAACATGTAAATCAGACCAAGTAAACTGGACCAATGGATCAAAGTACAACATAGAATTTTTCAAACTAAAACTATAACCTTAACTCTTTCATCCCTACAACCCGGTTTTCCGGTTTGCAGAAATCCTACCCTTCCTTCCTGCAGCCCGGAAAACCGGGCAGCACAAAATCCCTCCTTTCCTTCCTGCAGCCCAGAAAATCGGTTCTCGCGGTAAGCGCTTTGAACTTCGCGCGAGTCGCGTCATCGGTACACGTCATGACCGGGTCGCTCGCGCGGAAGTGTTTATGAATGGAATGGATGCCAGATGGCCCCTACACAGTGGGAAAGTTGTTGCCGCTCTATTCTGGCCGGTTTGCTACTGCACAGGTGGCAGTTCTCACTTTACATTTTTTATTTTATTTCTCTAAATCCAGGAATGAAGGGAATGCTCGTATGATAAGAAATCTAGGAACAAGAGGAAGTAATGGTTCATATAAAAGTACGAATGAAAGAGTTAATGATTACAGACCTGTCCAAACAAGTACCTTAATGATTTCAGACCCATACATTACTGAAAAATTTCTATAAAATTTTGACATGTTGGCTATTATAAAAAAATTGAATCTGGTATGAAAAAACAACTAAACCTCAACAAGAAAACAAATGAAGACCAAAGCGAGTTGCCAATACCAGAAGATATCCATCATAGTGAACTCAGATATACATAAAAAAAGGCCTCCAAAACAGAATCAATCTCTGCACCAGCTCTGACAATATACACCAATGTTTTTAGTCACTATACCACAAAACAATGTTGGTCTCACAGTATTCTGAGCTGTGCCTGAAGGATACTGTCACAGCTAGAACAAGTTTATAACAAAGTCCCTTGTGGACTGACCCCATGAACATGAAGAGAAAGATGCTGGCTGTCATCAGGGCTCCACGGGATGCAGGCGACAGCATACCCAGCATGGCAAAGACTGCAACACACACACACACACACACACACACACACACACACACACACCACACACACACCAAATCATCATCTACATCTGTCTGGTCAAGGAAATAATAGTCCAAAGACACTGTTCAGAATAAGTATGGCAAGAGAGTTATGGTGTCCTGGAACAAAAGCTCCAAATTCAGTTTTCTGTGACCCCTTGAAAATTTGGAAGTTAGTTTTTCGTATGGAGTCTGACCCCCTAATTTTTAGGAAATAATTATCACTGCTAAATGTTTAAACAAATTCACTCAAAGCATCCCAAAGTGAACAAGTAAATTATTCAGCAAAATTTTCTAACATTTTCATTTCAAACAGACATGAAATCATCATCGATTCTAACTTTCATGAACAACTAAATCTGGGTCTGTCATGCAGAGTATTAGGTCCTGTTTAATTATAACTCGGCTAAAAAATCATTGACAGAAATACTTTCTGTGAAAAAGAAACACACACACACACACACAACACACACACACACACACACACATCAACCACCTCTACATTATCCAGTCAATATTCTGAATCAATCCTCTGTCTCTCAAATATCATTTGCAGAAACACTTTTAGCAGAAACACCATAATCAAACATCTCTGCACTATCTAATCAATATTACAGAATCCATCTGGTGTTTCTGTTACTGAGCTAAAGATTTATGCCAATATTAGTCCTCAGGGCAAAAATCTCCCAAGAGAAATGGCGTACAGATGACATTTCCTTAGCAAACCAAGAACCCATTAAAACATATCAGAAACAGCAAACGACATCCCGACAGAAACCTGCATGCAATTCAGGTTCTCTTGCAAAAACTGGTGGACCATCATAGAAATCGACGAAGAACAAAACGCCATGTCACACCAACCAATATTTGCACAACACTAGAGCAGAAGATGCAAGTCTCATGGAATTGTCCATGTGAGAAGCACTCGTTACATGATGAAGCAAATTTGAGAGGCTGTCAAAGTAGCAGGTTTCAAATCTGATTTGTGGGATGCCTACGCTAACGATGATGTGGACAATTACTGCTGCAATGAAGAACAAGAAAACACGATTTCAAGAATTTTTTGACCAAAATTCCCAGCTAAGAAACCAAAGTATGAGAAGCTTCACCTTCTGATGGGAAAGCCGACGTAAATGGTCATATGTGGGGATCCTTAACGAAACAAGAATGAGGTAAATAAAAACAACAAAGGGCCACAAGAGGTGTGTTTTCCCACCAATGAAAAGGAGAAAACTGAGCTAGCTCTAACGTGGCACGATGTTGTGAACTCACTTAAACCATCACACTGGCAGGCAGATCTGGGATATAAGACGAAGTTATCTCCCTGCTCTTCCAATTGTGTTTTTTAGGGGATCCTGATATTATGGAAATGTTCTATGCCAAGTGGGAATAGGGCATTTGTTTGAACATGTAAGTATATCATGAAACTAATTCTAAAAGTAAATTCTCTTCAACTGCATTCAAGAGTACTGTTAAACATTCAGACAAACATTCAAATTCTCTGAGAAATGCACTAATTTTCAAGGCAACAATAAAGATTGGTTTTAACCCTCTGCCTATCGCATGACTTTGTGCTATATGACAATGAGAATACCATGCCAAGAGAGGTAACTCCGCAACACATACACACTTGCCATAAAGAAACCTCAACAGAAAATTTGTTTTTAACTTATCTATTCTGTAAAAGTAATGAAAAAAATTCAAAGACATCACTCCATCCAAAACAGCCATTTCCCCCCACATATAATGAACTGGTACACGAGGAAAAAAACCCAAACGAACAGACTAACTGTACTTCGGTGTTCTCGGTGCTAAAACAATTTTCCCTAAATTCACTGTACCCACAGAACATCATGGATTAGGAGCACAGAGTGATTTTCCAAGTCTAAACAAAGTACTGAAACCTTCAGGAACAAAATAAAGTCATTCTGTGTGGTATGCACACTAAATAATCAACTTTTGTTGTGAAGCAAAAAACAACCACCCAAACTTCAACAATTTTGTTAAACTGAAGGCATCACATACAAGAAGATTTGTCTTCTAACTACTGAGGGGAAAAAATAACAAGAACAGATTACTGAATACTGGGCTTTAGATTGTGATGGAATTCAACAAAAATGTGCTTTTGCACAAGTGCACTGAGCAACCCCCCCCCCCCCCCCCCCCCCCCCCCACCCCACCCCACACAACACACACAACCAGTGGTGATGATGTACCTCTTATCCAGCTCCTCTTTGCTTTTTGATAAACAGGCAGTTTTTATTTCAGGCCAGAGTTTATGTTCATCCTTTTCTGCTTGCTTTTGTGCAGCAAATAAATTTGTTTCTCGTTAAAAGTCTGCCAAAATTCTTCTGAAATCAAAAGGCTAAAGGTGATGCTCCTACAGGCAAATCATGGGACACACCCACTGACTGACCCAGTTTCCTGGCTATCAAAACAAGGGAAACTTTTGGGGGGCTTCACTTTTTGTAGCCAACCACTCCAGTCAAAAATTAAAGAATCTCCAGCAAGTTTTGTTTTTCGAATTTTCTTTTTTTGGGGGTCTGGGCCCAGCAGCAATGGGCTATTCGACGTCGTCATTATCATCGCCTGAATCATTATTGATTCCGGCCTCAAAATCAGTCAGCAGTCGATCTTTATTCATAACTAGGTCAAGATTGACGTCCGAATCATCTTGCTTCAAATCTTCTTCAAAAGTGTAGCCCGCAAATACGCTCTCTTCATCAATATCACTTCAGAAAATGAATTCTGCAAGTTGCATAGTTACTTGATCCGCCATTTTCCCAGAAAATCTTCGCGAAAAAAATCCGAAATTTGAAAATTCACAGCAGTGAAACTACTCCACCAAAACTCATGCAACAAAAACCAAAATGACGTCCAGAAACGGAAGTACCGGAAGACTCTTCTGTCGCAATTGCATTCTGGGATATGCGATGGTGAAAGCGAAAGTCATTGACCAAGTATTCAGCGGTCGATCTCGGTCGATCCGGTATTCAGAAAGAGGAAATCTCGCGGTCGATCTCGGTCGATCTGGTAGGCATTGGGTTAAATAAGAATATTTCCAGTGATTATCTATTTTAGAAAGAATCAAAATCTATATAACTGGGTGACACTTCAATATATGAAGCACAGAAAGGCCGTCATTGTTGATACTACGCTGTCTCACACCCACTCAGAAAAAAGCCCTTATTAAATATATCTGACAAATCTTGGCATAACAATTCAAGCATTTAACAGACATACATTTAAAAAAAAAAAAAAAGAAATGAAAAAAAAGGAGCTTAATACATTACACTGGTTAAGAGCTCTGTTATCATGCTTATCCCGACTCACAGATGGTGATGAAGGCCATAAAGAACAACTGGATGCCTGCTCCAACCAGGGCTGTCAACATCAATGTGTAGCGAGGAGGCCGGAATACATCTCCATGCACCAGTTTCCATCCAGTCTCTTCCACTGTCTCATCCTGCACGCATGAACACATTGTACTTCAATGTACATGTTAGATTTCAAATCCACCACACAAATTCTAACTAGTTTTCATCGTCAATCTAAAAAAATGAACAAACAGATAAAAACAAATCCTACAAATCCTATAACAATGGCAAAAGGAAACTCATCCACCTCATACTACGTAACTTCCTTTCCAATGTCCTCATCAACAGATTTTAACAGCAAGAGCAAAAGCATGCAAACTGGGCACTATTAGAAAGAGTCATGGTATGCCAAATCACTATTACTCGCTAATGACAATAACTTACTGTTGACAAAACAAAGCAAAAAAAATGGAGGGTTAATCTGAACCACTGATGAAAAAAACATACGCTGGCCAACCCAGGGTTCCTATAAACTCCAAAGATCAAAATTCAAGGAGTTTTCAAGAAGTTTTCAAGAAGATTTTTCTTAATTCAAGGCTAACAAAACATGCGTAAAAATTGGCGAAGTTACAAATCATCTCCCTTGGTTAAATAGCAGACGACAATCCGAAATCATGACAATATTGTAAAAATTTGTTTTTAAACAATTTTTCATCAACCTGGACACAGAAAAATCCTACTGCCATTTCTTTTTGCCACACTGAAAATTTTTTGAGCCAATGGATTGATTTTCAAAAGATTTCCAGGAGGTTTGGTCAACAGAACCACATTTTACTAATTTCCAAAGGTTTTCAAGGCCTTGAAATTCACTCTCACAATTCAAGAAGTTTCAAGGAGTTTCAAGGAGCGTCGAAACCTGCCAACCACAGCAAAAGTGATACCTTTTAATCCATCCCCCAAAGCAACGACAGGCATCCCAAAACTGAAGTAGATAAATATTCTTGCTGCCTTTCAGTTAGCTGGCTGCAGTACATCTCTGTGATGCCTGATACAGAAGATGGTTTGAAACATGAGCCACGCTTTTTATTTCATGGGCTTCTGTGGATGAGACTCCAATCAGGACTTCACAGGGTTAAAATCTTTTTTCCAAACAAACTGATGCAAGGAGGAAAAAAATGGTGAAATCCGTAAAAAAATAAGCATAGATCTGATAACTTCTGCAATCCGCCACAAGGCTGAAGAAGGCTGATGTTGGCTGATAGTTGAGGTTCTATGATATGAAAGTTCTTGCTGAAAGAATCTGAAAAGTGTAGAGCTTTCAGATAAAAGAAAAAGGACATAGACGATAACAGGGTAAAGAAAAGGGGAATATTCTCATGTGTAAGAAACATAAATGGTCCTTGAAATCTTTCTCAACAATGTTTCTAGAGCGAATGGATTCATCCTGTTCAGCTGAGATCACAGTGACTCACTATGTCTCCTGTTACAATCCAAATCAACCAAGAAAACAATCTTCATGGAAAGAAGCTTCTTAAGAGGATCATTACTAGCACTGCTCAAAACACATCATAAGGAGCCTTTAACGACCATGACTGTGACCTAAGCAGGAAATCTAATGAGCGACAGAAAAGGTTGCTGATAACAGTATCATGAGGGGGGAGGGGGGGGGGGGGGGGGGGGGGGGGGGGGGGGTAATGCATTTAACAACATCTGCTGCATAAAATCCCTTATTCAACATACGACTGATGGATTACATTTAGATGTAGATCTGTTATCTTAAAATGACTTATTCTACGAGACAAGAATCACGAGGTGTATCAATTCTTTCATCAATGAGTCACAGTCAACTATGTATAACAGATATTATCTTATACAGTTTAAGAACTAGGGTATTAAGAATTTACACACATATACATTTTACAGTTTCTTCCCCTGATTTAACATTCACATTTCTAACAATGGACTATATTCTAAAATTGTACGTAATGTTGACACAACCACATGTCCACAAACAGCAAAGAGGTTTTCAAAAATCAACTGCCCACTCCCTAATACAGCTGAAAAGAAAAAGGCAAAAGAGAAAAAGAAAAAAATCCTTACCAGATCATCGTCTTTGTTGTACTGGGCAATGTCACGTCGCAGAGTGCGCACCATGATCATGGTCAGAATACCTGCAAGAAAGATGGTGAGGACTGTTATGCACATTGTAACAGTAGCTGTGCTGGGCATGACCTTTACTTTATCTATAACATCACAAAATGCATTACAACTTCACTGGGCATGATCTTTACTATTTCCATAACCATCATAAAACGCATTTCCACTTTCAGTTATGAGCGTCTGTCTGTCTCTCTCTCGATATATATATATTATATATATATATATATATATATATATATATATTGAATTATAAACAAAGCTTGGTCTTATGTCTTAGATTGAAGAAATAGGGGGAGATAAGCATTCATATCTGCAGTGGCAGATGATTCTGCCTAACTAACAGTATGTGCTTGAGTGGGTGAATGGGGAAAAAATAAAATATATGCTTCTCACAATGAACCTTCAGCAAGCTTATAGTCTCCAAGGGGGAGACCCCCTCCAATAGGGAGGGAAACTCATTAACATATAACTCTGGTCATATACCGATATTTCGAAACTTGGTGGTTTCTCCTCAGTGACGCGGAAGTGGTAATTTGACTCCTCTGCCTTTTCAGTTTTAAGAAGAATGCAATCCCAGAAAAGGCTGGTGTGCGATACCGTAGTATGTTTGTTGAGTTTTCAAAAAAAAACAACCAAAGGTGCCATCTAAGAAGCAAAATAAAATCATGAAAGAGCAAAACAAGCTACATTTTCTTGTGAAAAGTAGAAAATATAAAAGATATCCTCTTAAGACACAAGTGCTGAGGGCCAGTTCTTGGAATGAATCCGCAAGGGACTAAAATACAACAAACTAATAAATTCCAAGGATAAGTACCGAGCACCGTACCAGCAACTTACAGAGCAGCTTGGTGTTGCAATGACTGCAAGAAATATTGAATTATAAACAAAGCTTGGTCTTATGTCTTAGATTGAAGAAATAGGGGGAGATAAGCATTCATATCTGCAGTGGCAGATGATTCTGCCTAACTAACAGTATGTGCTTGAGTGGGTGAATGGGGAAAAAATAAAATATATGCTTCTCACAATGAACCTTCAGCAAGCTTATAGTCTCCAAGGGGGGAGACACCTCCAATAGGGAGGGAAACTCATTAACATATAACTCCTGGTCATATACCGATATTTCGAAACTTGGTGGTTTCTCCTCAGTGACCGCGGAAGTGGTAATTTGACTCCTCTGCCTTTTCAGTTTTAAGAAGAATGCAATCCAGAAAAGGCTGATGTGCGATACCGTAGTATGTTTGTTGAGTTTTCAAAAAACCAACCAAGGTGCATCTAAGAAGCAAAATAAAATCATGAAAGAGCAAAACAAGCTACATTTTCTTGTGAAAAGTAGAAAATATAAAAGATATCCTCTTAAGACACAAGTGCTGAGGGCCAGTTCTTGGAATGAATCCGCAAGGGACTAAAATGCTGTTCTGATATTATTTGAACAAAAATTGTCATAAATTACCAAATGTTTGAATGTGGTTTGCAATCTATGTTTCTACGGTGGGTGTGTGCATGGAGCATCTGCCTTCAGTCTGTTACGCTGGTCATAATCAAAACAGACAAAGTTACTGTTTCTGTGCGTTATAGTCTGTCATCGTGTGTCAAGGACAGGACAGAAACATAGGACGGTGTTTTGCCTAATACGTAATAATCAGACAATTCTTTGGATACCATATTTGTGTTTACTGCTGAAGTGATACAGTGTGTCGGGATCTGACAGTTTACAACAACAATGAATCATAACAGGTATGTTCATTTATTGTCATGTTTGGTTTTCCGTTTGAATGTGGTCATGTCTCATCTGTGTGTATATTACGTGTCTGTTTTTGTTTGGTTTTCGTCGATGTGGTCTTTTGTGTGTGTGTGTGTGTGTGTGTGTGTGTGTGTGTGTGTGTGTGTGTGTGTGTCTGTGTGTGTGTGTGTGTGTGTGTGTGTGTGTGTGTGTGTGTCTGTGTGTGTGTGTGTGTGTCTGTGTGTGTGTGCGTTTGTGTGTGTGTGTTCGTTCGTTCTTCAATTTAATATCTGTTCACTGATAGCGATGTTAGAGTAATGCAATGTGACTATGTGCATGTATGTGAATATGTGCAAAATTATTGTATGTGTGTGTGAGTGCGTGTGTGTGTATGTACACGCACGCGTGTGTGTACGTGGGTGCATGTGTGTGTGTGTGTCTGTGTGTGAATTCTCATACAAGTAATCTACAATATAGCTCTTAAATAACAAGTGTGTGTGCGCGCACGCGCGCGTGCGTACGTGCGTGCGTGCGTGCGTGTGTGCGTGCGTGCGTGCGTTGTGTTTACATGTGCATGCGCGTGTTGTGAGTGTGACGGTGCGCGCGCGCGTGTGTGTGTGTATGTGTGTGTGTGTGTGTGAGAAAGAGTAAGAGGCAGACAGACAGAGAGAGACAGGCAGATTAGAGAGAGTGACAGAGAGAGATGGAAAGAGTGTATGTGTCAGGCTCTGTCTTTCTGTCTGTCTCATCCAGTACCCCCCCACCCCACCCCCCCACCCCCCACCCTTACCTCCACCCTTCTCTTTTTCCATCTCCTCCCGCCCCCCTCATGCACACACCCTCTGTCCTCTAAAACTTACTTGTGATTCAAACTGTGCTGAGATCTGTTATTGTTAATGTTGCTTACCATATTTAATTCTTTTCCCGAGTGTTTAATGCATGTGCATTATGAAGCAAACTGCCAATTGAGATTTAAATGAATGCAAAGCTGATTTATGAAGCGTTGATAGCTAAATACCATGGTTTTGTTGCTGTAAAAACAACTTAATTCGATATAATTTAAATTACACAACTTTAAGTATAAAAAGAGCCCAAACTTTTATCATTCGAAACCAGATTTCTTTAAATACCTCTTTCCAGCAGACAAAAAAGAGTCAAACTTGTATCACACGAAACCACTTTTCTTCAGATACTTCTTTCGGAGAGACAGAAAGGCCCAATATTTTATCACTCGAAACCACGTTTCCCTAAATACTTCTTTCCGAGGGACAGAAAGAGCCCAAACTTGTATCACTCGAAACCACGTTTCTCTAAATACTTCTTTCCGAGAAACAGGAACAGATGCGTTTTATTACAGCAACTTAGTGGTAAAGACAGAAACATGGATTCGGCTGGTCGTTGTATAAGTACAATCGCCGATTTCACGGCAGCAGAAGGCTGTGAAGTCAAGATACGTGGTTTCGGCAGTCACACTTCTCTGCCTGCCGTCCCTTTACGGTATCGCTGAAGCCACTTATCTTGCTGTGCCTTTCTTCTGCTGCCGTCATTTGGGGCACGCTCAGCTGTCCAAAATACATTATCTTTGCCTGTGTTTAAATTTCTCTAATTAAACATGGAAGAAAGCCATTTCAGTGACAGATAGCTAACACATATGCAGATGACATGTACCTTAAGCGTTATGCTCGTTTTCAAAAGGAAAACTTTCATTTAAGTGTTATAACAGAGACTCTGAACTTTCAGAAGCGTTTTCTGAAGAAGTGTGAAAAAACGAGATATAGGTTTCGGCAGTCAACCCTCGATTTGAAGTCCACCTCCATCAGAGCCCCTGATTCAAAGCACATGGTTTCACGAATGAAAGCAGCAGCTTCTTGAACAGACGTTCCAGATCCTTTTGATGAGATGGATCCTGGCATGATCCGTCTGGAGCTGTTTGTTGGCTTTGTCAAAGATCTCAATGACTGCTGCATAGAAATGCACATACAGCTTCGCTGTCCGTCGGCAGAAGAATTCCTTCAGCTTTTCTTTGATGGACGATGCTTCATCAGATGATCTGTCTGACGTCTTCATGGAGCATTCCTGCTTGAAGAACATCTTCAGGGCCTCCCACTGCTCAAGGACTCTGGACAGAGTGGCGCCAAGGGACAGCCACCTGGTGGGAACGTGTGAAATGACTTGATGCTGGGGAACACTGCACTTTTGTTGACAGTCCTGAAAACGCTGCTGCCTTCCACTGCTCTTGGACATGTACCATGATAGCTGCCTCATGATGTCATCCATGTCAAATTTTCCGCTGGCCTTCATGCCTCTCTTGAGTGCCAAACTGATGAGATGACAAACACATCCAGCCAAGAAAACATCCGAATGTTTCTCGCGCACATACGAGATCACACCTTTGTGGGCCCTGTCATCACGTATGCGTTGTCACACACTAATGCTAAGCAGTTCTTCCATGGGATGTCCAGAGAACTAAGCTCTTTGTCGAGTATGGCGAAAATGTTCTCCCCTGTTGACGACTCGCTGCAGACTGGATTACACAAAAGCTCCGTCTTGATCATGCCATCACAGACAGTCCGAACGACGATGGGATAACATTTGTCTCCACCCTCCTGGCTGCCGTCTGTTCCGATAACAAAAGGCCCTTTCTTCATACTGGCAGCGAGCTCTAAAGCCTTCCCTCTGCTGCAGGCTTTGACTATCTGAGTTGTTTTTGTCCTTCCACTGCTGTACTCCTTAGCAATTTTGCTGTCCGGAAACATGGCTCGGAACAGGGGCCCTGCATGGTCAGCAGCACTGATAGCGATGTTGTGCTCCACCAGAAAGTGAGAAAACAAGGTCTCAGCCCGAATCATCGACAGCTCTGAACTCCCCTCTGAAGTGCTGGATGAGAAGAAATTACTCAACTTGACCGTCTTCTTCAGCGCCTTGCTCCTCTCCACGTGGCGATCAGAGGAACAATGGTGACTTACATCATCCAGCCCGCCATAGCAGATCTTGAAATCCAGTTCACATGGAACGCAGCGTGCATGATTGGTAGAAACTTTAGAAGCGATGATGCATGGATACTCCTTCGAGTAGTGCGGCAGGAATTTCTGATGGTACGAGGTCTTCTTTTTCGCTGGCCCTTCATCATTCGTGCCTTTGCGTTTTGCGACAGCGCTTTTGTCCGCCATAGTCTGATAGAGAGCAGTGAAAATCGCAAAGTTTCGCGATAGGCTAGACACTCCTGCCACACGCAGCTTGTGTCGCCTGCTACAGTAGCAGACGACGCATGTTGAACACAAGTGTTAGAGACTGAGAGACTGTCAGACTGAGCGTTCAGTAGGCCAGTACATCGGCTAGCTTTGTCTCAAAGCGAGCGACTTGAGCTACTCGCACTATTATTGTGCAAGCTGAGCGCTTACTTTTGGAAATGGATGGTCGGAAGATTTCAGATTTTTTTTCGCCGGAAGAAATACCGATTGACCAGAAGATCGGAAGAAATTAATTTGACCGGAAGAAAATCCGGGGAAACCAGAAGGGTTGGCTGCTCTGAAAAACCAACAGCAAATATATCTGGAAACTTAAAGACGCAAAAACAAGCTACAATATATCCTGGAAAATCATAAAAAGAGCATCACCATACAGCAATGTTTCAAAAAGGTGCAACCTATGTTTAACTGAAAAATGGTTAATACTATGCAAACCACACTTAGCAACTTTAAACACCAAAACAGAAATAGTAAACAACTGCAGGCATAAATGGAAATCGTTGTTAGTGAACACACCCAAAACAAAAACCTGAAAGCCCCCAAAAAACACGTGCAGCCAACCCGCATGTGCAAACAACCGCAAACGGGAGCCCACACGCTATATAACATCGGCGGTGGGCAAACCAAAAACCATCCTGATGACAGCGCAATACGCTCGAAACAAATTTGTAGATAGTTTTAAGATTCCTCTTTTAACTTGTTTTAACTATATATATATATATATATATATATATATGTGTGTGTGTGTGTGTGTGTGTGTGTGTGTGTGTGGCGTTTCTCAGAAATTTCAAGTTATTTGTATTTCTTCTCATTGGAATGTTTATTTAGCACACTTTCAAATATGCTACCTGAGTTAAGAAGGCCTGCGTAGTCAGCTATGCTATACACATGAAGAACAATATTCCCCCTAAAAATGTTCTAACTTGGAGTACTATATTTTCAAACAACCCACATTCAGTGCTGTTAAACTTTGTAAAACATTAAATGTTTCTCTAGACTGACATCTGTTAACCAGAAGACAGTGACAATTAAGTTTACCCGAAAGGAAGAAGACGACGACGACAGAATTGATGATGGAAAACCAGTGGATCTGCACATCGGTCATGGCCAGGTAGATGTCCCAGCGAGAGGCCATCGCACAGTGGACTGCTGCCATACACCTCGTAGGAGAATATCACCTCCGTCTCACCTGCACAATATCCAAACCACTAACCTAACTGGAAGGCTTATTGCCCCCCTCCCCCCTTCCCCTCCTCCCTCCCAAAACAAACCCATTGCTTCCTAAAATTAAGCCATAATTCACAGCTGATTCACTGTCCAACAGTTCACTGCAAGGGTGATCACTTCTTCCCGTATGAAAAATCAGGTGTTTGCTTATTACTGTTTTACCATCCTCTAACATGCATCCACTTTGGTGATGAATCCCACAAAAAAATCAGTATTTGTCTTAAACAATCAAAAGTGCCACTCCTTTCCAAACATGTAACAGTAGCTTAATTACTGGTGTTTGTTGTTAAAAAACATATCCCAACTTTATCATATGATACCCAGCTCATCACAATTATTGTGTATATTATGCTCCTCATACCATTCTGATTGAGTTTCTGTGGAAGTGGCTTCTTGTCAGTTGGCTTGAAAGTACACTCTCCATTGGCCTCCTTCGTCAGCTGATCCATGCTGACACTATTGGCAAAATGACAGGTAAAGAATAAGTAACTGGTTAAATTACAGAAACAGAAATCCAGAAGTCCACGTGAGAAAATGCCACATCTAAATACAAAGCAAACAAAAATCATAGAGTCGACATACACTAAATGGAAAAAAGAAATCATACTGAATCATTTTTACAATTGTTGTTTTTACTTCCTTATGTAAAGAACAAGCATTCATTTATATGATTTCTTAACAAAATGAACCAGTGTAATGATGCCTCCCTCTTCATTCCCAAGGAAAGTTACAAAAGTTACATAACAAGAATTTGTTCACTAATATCTGTCATCTGACAATAAATAAATCTTAGATCTTACTACAAGACTTCTCAACCATTTTGTATCTATCATCTTCTTCACTAAACAACAGTTTCAAGATAGTGATATGGTGTTTTCAGGTTTTATTATTAAAGCCAAGGTGATCACATTAGAGCCTTTTCAGGACTGTCGAACTCATACAAGAAAAAAGTCACATCCTAAACAGGTCTGATCATCAAAAACAATTGTATCCTGGCAAGAGAGGCAGTTTTTCTACATTTGACTACATGTGATGAACACATGCAATGGCAGAAAGAAAGGCACAGGGTGGCTTAGGAAGGGGCAGGGTATGTAATATAACACCACTGATGACAAGTAGTCAGCTCCAAACCCAGCAGATGACTTTACAATTTCTTATTTTGTTGACAACAACAGGAGAAAAAAAAAAGACAAAAATAAGAAAAAAAGAGTCCAAGAGAGTAACTGAAAAGAGGAAGTACAGAAGTTTCATGAAGTTGGGGAACCATTTGTACTGAAAAAGCTTTTGGCATCCCCACGGGGACACATCATAGTGAGCACATATGTCTAGGCTTATATAAGACAATAACAATGTGGTGAAAACAGCTGTTCCACTGGTATTTTCAATCCATAGCAAAGATGACCCGCCCCCATCAAAAAGACAGACAAAATCTAAAGCCGAGAACTGATTCTCAAAACACAGATGGGATTGTATGATTGCATTTGTTCTGCCATAATGCCAGTCATTTTCTTTTTCTTTCTATCTTCTGTTATTCAAATATAAAACCATCTGACCTCTAACACTGCAGCAGAAAAGAAACCTCATCTGTCTTGCTTCATTTTCTACAGTCCCTTCAAACATCAGGCAAGCACTAGGATCTTTAGTTCTGTTTTCTCTTTTCTTGATTGGTGCGCATGCATGGTTACATGTATTCTAAGAAGAACAAATCAAAGATCCTTCTTCTTCTACTTGATATCACAGCAGACAAAGCAGTAGAGATAGAAATAATACTAACCTGTATGGCTCCACTTCAAACCCTACAACACGATGGTCCACGCTGAAAATAAACAAAACAACCTATTAAGAATACCATTCAATGAAGCAAAATCTTCAATAATGGAAATGTTTCTCTCCCACTCCTCCAGTTCCTTCAACACACACACACACCTTAAACAAACATCTTGAATCCTCTGAAACAGTGCAAAGCAGTCCAGAAATAAATATTTAGCTTTTATTCTTATAAAACTGAAGTCAAATCATTTTTCAAACAAAACTTTTGGTGAATCTACTAAGCAGAACCTCACTCACTGTTAACAAATGCTTTGAGTAGACGAACTCACACAAACTGCAAAACACACTCCTAACAGGTCACAGTCACTTTTTGAATTTCATGATCAAACTTGTTCGCATTTTAAATATCTTGTGTCTGCAAGGGGGACATAAGTCTTTTGCACTTAAACCATTCCCTGCTCAAGTGGAAAACTGTATCCGCCCCCCATCCCCCTTCAGGCAATTGCTGTACTCACTTGCAGCCACTATTTCCTTTGATAACAGTCAGTTTTTAACATAGGCACCTCAGAGTTGGATCAAACACTGACCTCTCTGACAGCCCTGTGCAGTGTGATGAAGACATGCACTTATCTTTTTTTAATTACCTTGTGAGCAGATACACAGGAAGACTACAAGCATTTCTGCTTCACACTTTGCCGCTTAAATGAGTGTACAAACCCAAACATGTTTTCAGTCTCAACATCACTGCAGAAAACTAAGCTAGACATAGGAAGACCAGTCTGAAAAACGCAATCGTCGTCATGTATGTAGGTCACAACAACATTTGATTAAAGCAACAAATGTTAACTGAGCAAGTCATTTGTGTATTCACACCTAACTAGAAATTGTTAAATCGAGGAACATTACAGGAAAATTACTTACTGTTTTCAGTATGAAGCGAAGGATCAGCTTCAGATGGTTATTCAAATAGACCTGCAATGAAAATGACAAACTGTACAATCAAGAATTTTACTGAAGAACACACAGTATTATGAAAATTTTAAGATCACGAATGTGTGAATGTCCACTCTTTGCGACTTCAAAGAGATATATAATATTACGTGTGTTTGAATATGTATGAGTATCTTGGAAATACTCTAATTCAAAGAAAAAAGCAGCACACTCTTTTCTTAGACTTGAATGGTACTCATGAAATAATGAAAAACAATCCAGTAAAGATCACATAGCCTGCAATCACGTTTACAGTGGAGTGCAGCTAGTCTAAAACCAGGGCTACATAAGAATCCAGTCCATTCTAGCACTTATTTCTACCCTGTATTCTCCCGTTACTGTGTTCACCACTTCATTATTCACAACTATTTTCCATTCAGATGCTTTTCTGGTCATTATTTGTGCAGTTTTTGTCCCAAACAAGCAAACTGTTCTGTGACTGACCAATTTGACCAAACTGTTAAATGAAGCCTGTCGACAGTTCTTTTTTTTTTTTTTTCATCAGGAAATTTTTGTTTAAAAATCATTCACTGATCCTTGATGACAGATGATTTTTCTTTTCCAGGACTCTGAAAAACTTTGACGTACTGCACCTTTTCATGCATTCGTTTACAATTACAACCATACGTTTCATAGATGTTTGCAAAGATTATCATGTGGCTGCTACCTTTTTCAATCATGCTGCATACAATTGATTCAGAAGCATTCATTTATATCAACACCCAACAGCAAATAGCGATCTTGAACAAAAACAAGAAAGCATTTACCTATCTTGAAAGTGCAACTGAATTCCGTCATTTTCTCCAGAGGAATATGGATAACACAGACTTTTTTTTTTGGTCTACCCACACCTTGTAGTTTCCTGAAGAAATTAAATCTTAAAAGTCATACCAGTACCTGCATGCCAGTGACTGGACTACAGTGCATAAAGGAGGGGTCAAAAAGTATAGACAAAAGTGCAGGATAGCAGACAAAAGAAGACAGAATACAAAAATAAAAATTGCAGCAGACGAATATTGCAGTCAGCATTTTTGGACTTGAGATAAAAGCAACAGAACAGAATCAGATTACAGACCAATTGAAAATTTCGCTGGCCCTTATCAATAACAAAAGGTTAAAAAAGAATTAAAATCACACAGCCTAATGGCATCGGGTCAGCGATCTGTCACTGTCCTCGACTTTCCATTAATTAATTGAATCAGGTCCTCATTCAGTTCTCAGCGGACTGAGAGGATTTTCAAGCAGAAAAAATTCACCCCCTCTAGCAAAGACCCCAATACAAAACGAAGACAAAAAAAACTTTCAACATAAACACTTTCAGGAGGCACAGAGAGCTGAACCAAACGACACTGAAAAACAAACTACAAGTGCAATAGAACAGTAGTTAAAAAAACACCCACACAACCCCAGTTTTTAAAGCTTACATCATTGCCAGAGACGAAGCCAAGCTTGTAACCCTGTTCCACCTGTGGGTCTTTGTTCTCTAGCTCAAATGTGGTAGCACAAGGAAGGTTGTCCACAATCCTGCAAAAAACATCAACTAGATTATTTACACAGTTGTTCAGCTGGAAACAATGTTTTGACAGCTGTTACCCACGTCATTTTTTTTTTTTTTGATAGACTGCTTTTACATGCATGTAAATTTTCATAACTGACTGACCAATATGTCAGCATCACACACTTCAGTATCCATATATCAGAGTAACTTTTGTTGTGCTTGTGCAAATGGCCGGGGGGGGGGGGGGGGCTTCAACATGACTGCAGTCATATTGGCCAACAGCCTGAAAGAATCAACTCTGAAGGCTGACTTCATTACACAAATCAAACAGTTTTAATATATACTATCAGGCAACATGGTATATTCATGGTGAACAGGGATCCGCCTGTGCAAAAAGACATTTCCCTGACTGAAAATTGGTAACATGGTATTTTTGCAAGTGACCCATATGTACACTATTGCACCGTGTGTTTAAACATCATAAGTGTGGCATCACTAACTGTAGTTCTTGTACGACTTAGATAGGTTGGCCACCAGGACAAGATACCACGAATGCTACCACAGAATTTTACATTTGATGACAATTTGATGGAAATGACATGAACAATGAATTTCTCACTACTGAGGTAACAGATCAGCGTTTTTGTTAGGGGGGGGGGGGGGGGGGGGGGGGGGGGGGGGAGAGAGTCTGTTTAATCTGTCTCATCTTCCTTGCCATCTCATTCTAGGTCCTCATCTACAACCATAATCTGTCTTATCCGTCACAGCCTGTTATGAGCAATCCACATGGAGCGATCAATATCATGAATATTAAGTTACCATCAGGCAACCCACTAAAAGAGACACTGCACCACTCTCCAGACATTTTGGTGGTGTTCAGTGTTGCCTGTTCTGATCCAACATATGCAGGACACAACCTTCTAACCACTGACAATGGTGCGTGAGTGTCCCCTCAGGAAGAGCGTCACTACACCTGTCCCAAGCACAGTCCCCATGAACTTGCTACCACCACTGACTCAACATAAACTCAGCACCGACACAGACGTGGAGGGAAAATTGAAACTGGGGGTCACTAAAAAGCAGGCCATGAAGAGCCACAGCATCTGAGATTGATGTTTATCGTGATCAACGAGGACAGGGATAAAGACGACGATGCTATGGAGCTCCATTCTGGTCAGCGACTGCATGACAGCGCTGTTCTGTACAACTGTTTTCACAATATATCCTGGCGGCAACACAGGTCCAAGAGATGCAAGCACCTTCACCAATGGTCAGGAAATTTAAGCAGCTCCAAAACACATCCATTATGTGGATGAAATCTATCTACTTGATCTCATAGCATACTCAACACCAGTCAGAAGCCAGTCTAACTAGTAAATGGCTCTAATGAGACCAAAACCCAAGTGCACAATTCACATCCTAAATCAATGCATCGTGGCATGATATAGTAGATTAGTTTGCAATTCACACTCAGACAGGCAATATGCAGTACTGCTTACAGTTTACACACCAGCACACTCACCTGCTAAATCTTTTTTCTAGAGTGGTATATATTGTAAATAATGATTGTACTACACGTAAATGGTATGCATCGAATGAATTGATTTTTCTTTTTCAGGCTAAACAGAAGAGTTCTGAAATACGATTTTTTGAGAAACTCACATAAAAGGGTTAGCTTTCTCCATGTTCAACAGTGGACTTATGTACCATTGTTAGTTGCATGCCTTCCATAGTTGTTTGTAGGTTTCCAAACTCTTGCTTCGTTTTGGTCACTTATTGAATCAGAAGTAAAAGGAAAGATGGTTTTGCCTTGCATTATTGAATAGCATGCTCCAAATCCACACATACATATTTAAAATCTTTTTATTTGTTGTCTTGAAATTATTTTGATTTTTATTCATAACCTCTTTTGTTTGTTGAGGTTGGAAGGTAAAATATTATTGGCCATAGTAATAGTTAAAATACAAGTAAGGTCTTTCCCGGATAGCAAGGATGTAGAGTACTTTCGTTGGAAATAGTATCATGTCTTTGATTTTAGTCAATGAAAACAGTGAGCCTGCTCCTGGGTCAGCTTGAGAGGAATGGTCTGCTTGTTGGCCTGACCAACGCAAACTGGCACTTTTGTTCATTGCCCCATCGCACCGGTGCAACAACAAAGCTACAGCATGGTGTAATGTCATTCATTTCCAATCAGACAAAAACAGACAAAACAAGATTTGAAAATGAGTAACTGGTATTTAAGGAGGGGGCGGATGGGTGAACTGGGAAAATTAAAAGCAAAGAAGAGACTGGGGGGTGAGGGGAGAGTGGGTGGAACACAAATAGAAAAAGAAATACCACCAGAAATTAACAGAGATAAAGGTAAATTTGGGAGGAGGGGAGGGGCGCAACACTCTGGAGTGCTTACAAATGATTATCTTTTTGTACAAAAAGTCATTATCGAAGCTGTTTTGTAAATCTTTAATTGTAATAAATATGCATTTATAAAAAAAGATAGATAAAACATTACTAACTGTCATTGATGGTTTTCCTTAAAAGTTGCACTGTCCATACTACAGCTTACATGGAATGTTATAATATAAGTCAAATATCTAAATCGTCTTTGTTTGTATAATACATGATTTTGACTCAAGTCAGATGCAAATAGATCTTCTGTTTTTGGTGTGTGCTTTATCATGTCGCCTAGCTAAACTCAACTGCACAAGTTAGAATCATTGTTATTGATCACAATGAAGATCTAGATCAACTTTACCATTCCTCGCTTACACCTCTCCTACACACCAGTTCCTGTCTCACTTATTCCCCCCCCCCCCCCCCCCACCCCCCCCCCCCCCCCCCTTCCTGATATATTGTTCTTTTGGACACTGCTTTTCTGATGCTTATCATGCAGACGCCTACGTTATGGAGAGAAATCTTGTAGTACATTAATTGAAGCTTGCATCCGCCTGTCAGCAGCAGGAAACAGCACACCTGTGTTTAAATCACTTGGTCCTGTTTGTACATGTTGTACCTCTGTACTATACCAAAACAATAATGTGCCTTCCTTCAACCACCTGAATAAAGTGGGTGCTCTTGGGGTGGTGTTTGCCCTGATCTTTCCCTCTGTAATTGTTTTTAATGTGGTAGAGATCAAGAACAAAGCTATACTTAACACAAAGCTACTCAACAAATTCCAATAACGAGATTGTTTCAATCTCATAAAGTCAAATTTTAATATGATCAAGCTGATGCAGAAAAAGAATCGAACATGCTTACCACAAACGCTGCTCTGTAAAGCAAACTTGAACATGCTAGCTGAGGCGTTCTTCTTCTCACAAAATCATGTGAACTGAATGGAAATGTTGTTCGTTAGTTTGTTTGCCTTTGAGATAGATAGAAAGCAAAGTTTACTACCTTTATATTGTAAATAAATAACAATATAAAAACTTACCACAGTTGATTGCGTCTGTTTTGTAGATAATTCATCCTCAGGATGGCTACGAAGGGCAAGGAATAATATTCTTATGGAAGCTGTGTTTTTGTTACTGGTCGGGTTCACTGCCTGGAAGAATTAACCAACCAATTTTGTTGCACTGGGTCTAAGCCAAAACTGTGTTTCCAAGTTTTACTATTTTACAGATATTCTTTTCAGAAACAAAACAGTCAATTCAAATCCTTAGAATGTATGCAATTATATTCAAAGTCCTCTTTTTCTAACAGTTATGTTTGCAAATCTAAGCATAATAGCACTAAAATGGAAACCCATACATATTAGAAACTGAAATGTTCATAACCTATATAACAGCATTCAAAAGTCAATAGCTAATAGCATGTCAAATCAAGACAACCCCAAAACCAACAAAAAGCAAATGACAGATCATTAAACAAATACATTATGTTTAATTTATAAAACTCAGATACAACAATTGTCAGGATGTCATTGCTTACTCATAGATCCACAGATAGTATTGTAATTATTTAAGTTTATAAATGTTTAAATTCTAATCTAATTCTAAATCAATTCAGTCATTTTTGGCACGTGAAAGTTAAAGCATCGAAACTTAAATAATAACTTCAGGTTTATAAAATTAAATAAAAAAAGAATGCGTATGACTTTACAAAGAAAACTGAGAATTTTCTTAGTTATCCGTGATAACAGGATACAGGTGGAGATTAAGGGGATCTAGCATCTTTTCAATATGCCTTGTTTGCACATGATTATGATATGAATGAACTTCTGTGTCATTTTGACAAATGCACTTACTTTGACCTCTACAGGATCCCCAATCTTGAACTCCACAGGGGCAACACAGGCACATAGAATGCGCTGGCACCAGTCCACATCAAAATAGTAACTCCAGCCAACAGCCAGCATTCTTAAAAAGAAAAATTAGTTTTAAAACCACCGAACTTTATTTAGGCTTCCAGTTTCTAAATATCTAACTTGAGTGTCAGCATCCAACTAACTTGACACTGGAAGCTGACAGTACATCAACTTACGCACTGGGATTTTGCAGGGATGCACAGTTCCAACACTCTGATGTCAAACTTCTGGAGCTGGGGATGGGAGCACTCGGTGTTCAAGTGAAAGCATTTTTATTCTCAACTGATTCAGCTGTTGTAACGATGGCTTTAAAAGAAAATGTATCATTCTTTACATACAGGTAGGAGCTGGTGTTGGCTGTGTTCTCAGTATTCACATTAACTGCACAAGTTATAATGTTATTTGCAAAAAAAAGAAACCGAAAACTTTCTTGAGGTCTCAGGTCACAGGGACTATTTTGTTTTGCTGACACTGGATTTATTGAATACCTGATTCTGGGAATCTGGATTTGTTTTTTAAATAGCAAATTTCTTGGAAAAAAAATTCATGTGAGTTGAAGGGCTACATGATTTCTTTCTGTCGGTGTATGCTCTTCCAGTTCTCATACTATTGAAACCATGAAATTTTAATAACAGCACACAACCAGGGCATACATACCACAGCAGCTAATCTGTATTCTATATAATAATTTGTGTGGAATTCAATCGCACTAAATTGCCTATGCGGTTTTGAGCTATGAGCTCAAGAAACTAAACAAATCCTTGAGTAAGATGGTAAAAAATGTGCAGTGAACCAATCACTTCTCTTAGAATTTCTGAAAGTTTAAATATTCAGTCTTGTGAATGGGCCTTTGAAGTATCTTTCTCGTCACGCGCACAATGGTGATATGTGTTCAGAGACAACTATTTGCTCTAAAATATGGTGGTCATACTGGTAATCTAGTGTAGTTTTCTACATATAAAATATCATATCACTTTGATTCAGTTACGAGCTACAATTCTTATAAATAAACCAAGCTTCTCAATTAGTAACAAACATGGGGAAAGGGTGAAGGATTCATGAAACAGATCTGAGAGTAGTTTGTCATCTGCACTTGAAGATAGACATCGTATTTCTGACCAACAACACTGCTCAGTGCAAAAACAGACTAGCTTGGCCAAGATTTTACAGACCCCTTCGGGTGGTGAGGGGAGTAAGGGGAGGACTGGGAGGTGGGGCGAAGAGATTAAGGGGGACTGAGGGGTTGGGGGGGGGGGGGATCTCTGTGTGTTTGAGTGTGTAGGTGTTTGTCTGAGTGGTAGGTGGGGTGGTGGTGGAATATTTGGACCATACCTTTCAAATATTAAGCTAGTATATAGGGGGAAGGTTGGCTACAGATTTGTTTTATTTAGCCAGGCTAGCATCAGCAAAAAAAAATGAATTTCTTAGCCCTGAAGTTTCACGTTGAAATGTCAAGCCATGTAATGTGCTTCAAACTTGCAAGAAAATTAATACAATATACTGATTGGATGTAAATAGGCTTACTTGTGCTATTCCTTTATTTACTTTTGGGGTATAAAGACTGAAGAAAATGACAAAGATGCTTGCGGTCATGGTTCACACCCCACCCTTTTTCCTCTGGAAAAAAATAAGTACTCATGTAAAGAATTCAATGGCTTGAAATGATGAACTAGTATATATTGCCAAATGCAGTATTTAGTTATTCATTGTCCCAATTTTACAATAACAGAGAAAAGACTAGTTTGAACAAATGTTAACTTGCACTATATTTGTACTCAGTAGTGTTTTGATATGACACTACTGTCACTTCTTCTGAGAACATAGCATCTTGATGCTATAAAAGCAACTAGAAAACCTGAATATTTTACATAGTATTTGCATAAAGTGGGTAAAGAGAAGAGTAAAAACTGGGAGGAGCGGAAAAACTTTAATAGTAATTGCATCCATGGGTAAAGGATGGGATAGTGTGGAGCTTGGTGTAGGTACTTGAAACTAACTCTGAATATATGTAGATTATGGCCAGTGTACAACCATCATGATAAAACTGGTATGCAAGAAGGTGTTTCATTTGGTTGCTGGGGGGGGGGGGGGGGGGGGGGGGGGGGGGGGGGGAGGGGGCCACATTTTGACAATGGGTAATCTGTATACTGTGGGATTCTCTCTTGAGGGCACATAAGACCGTTATGGCGAAAGCTTGGCTGTGTCTGGAGTGGAAAACTGTCTTCATCTGTCCGTGGGCCAGAGGGTGGATGGGTCTGTGGGGTGTGCTCTGGCAGCTGGTGGCGTGGTGTTTCCTCCGGTGGGCTCTGAGTCATTGAAATACGGGCTGGTACACCCTTGGGATAGCTACTTTATAGGCTGTTTGAGCTGATCCTGTAGTTGATTTACTTGTTCAAGGAGGCAGTTAGGTCCCTTGTTAATCTTATTGGGTGTCCTGCGCGTGACGGTACCATCGTCAACAAAGCGCAGGGCTCCAAGGGTGGTACTGGACTGCTCTAAAAGCAGGTGAAGACAGTTGCTTCTTGGTCCTCCCCAGCACTTAGGGTGTTTCTTTTTCTTCTTTGCCTAAATAGCTTGACCTGGAAGAAGGTACAGTTGGACGGTGAGGAAGACACTGACCACAGGGAAAGTCCAAGTTGACAGTGGAAAGACTACACTTGGATCTCTCTGAGGGAATAGAAAGTATGGCGAAAGAGTGGGCTTGTGTTGAAGTGGCACTGTCTTCATCTGCCCGTGGGCAGGGGTGGTTGGGTCTGTGGGTGTGTCGGCAGGGAGGGTGGGTTTTTCGCCGGTGGGCTTTGCCAGTCATGAAATTACGGGATGGTACACCATGGGGGATGTTACTTTATGGCTGTTATGAGCTCATCCTGTAGTCGATTACCTCTGTTCAGGTGCTGTTTATGTCCATTGATATCTTATGGGAGTGTCCTGCGCGTGCTGTACCCATCGACAAACACAGCGCAGAGCTCAAGGGTGGTACAGGATGCTCTAAAGGCAGGTGAAGACGGTGCTTCTCTGGGTCCTCCCCAGCACCTTCGGGTGTTGTCTTTTTTCTTTGCCTTAAAACTAGATGACCCTGGAGAAAGGTCAGTGACGGTGAGGGAAAAGACCCACTGACCACAGGGAAAGTCCGGTTGACAGTTGGGAAGAGACTACAACTTTGTCCTGATTCTCTCTTGAGGGCAAAAGACCGTTATGGCGAAGAAGCTTGGCTGTGTCTGGTGTGGGAATGTCTCATCTGTAAGTGGAGCAGGGGTGGTTGTCTGTGGGAGTGTGCTCGGCAGCTGGAGGGTGGTTGTTTTCGCCGGTGGTCTGCAGTCATGAAATACGGGGCTGGTTACACCCATGGGGTGCTACTTTAGGCTGTTATTGAGCTGCATCCTCGTAGTCTGATTTACCTCTGTTCACAGGAGCAGTGCAGTTTATGTCCCTTTGATATCTTATTGGAGTGTCTTGCGCGTGCCTTTACCATCGGTCATACAGCGCAGGCCTCCAAGGAGTGGTTACAGGACTGCGCTAAAGGCAGGTGAAGACAGTGTTCTCTGGGTCCTCCCCAGTACCTTGCGGGGTTTCTTTTTCTTATGCTTTCAAGCCATTCTTCAACCATTTCTTCACGTCTTCAATAAGCCAATATCATGTCTTCGTCCATTCCTGGAGATGTACGAACTAATAGCAAATCTTGAAACTATGAAGGGAGAGTAATGACTTTTTTTATTTGGGAAATTCGTATAATTTGCTTTTCAAGCCATTTATCCATGTCTTCTTTACATTCCTGAGAAGTATGAAAGTAATGCCAATCATTGAAACTTTGCAGGAGGTAAGGACTCTTTTATTTTAAAATGTATTCTATTATATTTATAATGAGCAAGCAGTGTTCAATGAATCATGAATACATCATTTTTTCATGTTCCACTCTAGTTTCTCACGTTACTTGAAACTGGTAAAATGTTCTTGGCCTGTTCCAAGTCACATTCAAATTTGGAACATAACTTTGCATATTAGTGGTAAACAATTCCTGGATAAATTCTATGCACTGGAAACAATTCTGGGTTTTACATGGCAGGAGGTCTTTCCCCCCCACCGATCAAAGCATAATTTGAAAATGTTCACAATTGCCTTTGTCCATATAAATTTTCATCACTACTGGAGTGGGAGATTAGTCCAGCAGTGCACTGATCACCTCTCTCGTAAGGGGATATGTGCTGTTAATGTCGTCCTTAACGACTATTTAAAAATACCTCTACTATCTGTATACTATTATCTATGGTAAATGGTACACCTGTAAGGTCTATCATCAGTTAATTTAAAAGTATTCCGTTTGTTTAATTACATGGTATGAAGCTTTAACGACAGGACAACTTACAGGAATTACTGCACTAAAGAAGAAAAAGATTTGGGAGTGACTTTTGATATATGTTGCTGTCTTTTGACTTACACATAATAACATAGTAAACAAGGCATATCAATTTGGGTATAGTAAAAAAGAAGTTTCTCTACTTAGTCATGGAAATATTCTTAAAACTAATATATTCTTTGTTAGACCTCATTTGGATATGCAATGCAATTTGGAGTCCACAATTGAAAAAGTCAGTCTAAACAAATTGAAAGTGTTCAAAGATGTGCAACAAAGTTATAAAAGAAAGCAAAGTTATGTCATATGCACAACGATTGAAATAGTTGAATTTACACTCTTTGAAAGGTAGTAGAAGGTCAAGGGGGGATCTTATCCAGTATAAAGATATTTAATGGTATGATGACATAATGTATTGTTCACTGTTTATTCCTTTCATGTAAAACACTAAAGGAATACGGAAGGTAAGATTTTTTTTACAGTACTGCAGCACTAAACATAGGCATAAATTTACTCACACCGAGTTGCCCTTGTGGAATGCAATTCCAATACATAAAATTTGCACAAACAAAATACTATTTAAGAATTTTTTTGATGTTAAACCCAAATTCAAAGAATTATTTGTGGTTTATGATCGACTGAGGCCATTTGAGGCTAATTTGAGATAAAAGAGCACATAAACATTTTGAAGTCAAAGAGGGGACGTATATAGGCCGTGAGGCCTAGGCCAAATTGCCTGTCCCTATTACTTACTTCTACCTAGTTGTCACGACAATTGGGCACAATTTGATCCTGTCAATGAAGTAAAACTCCACGAATAGCTGTGATCGACTTGGATGTAATAAATAAGCAATCTTTTAGTTATGCTTCAATCAGGCAATAGCTGTCGCGACTCCAGTATTCGTGTCAGTCTGATAAATCCCGGTGACTGTGATTGCAAATGATTGAATTGAATGACAAGGCGGATTCGGGTTTGATATTCGACGTCGGATAAAAAAAACAGACAATTACAAACGAAAAAAATTCAGTCAATGTCCAGTATAATGGATCTTATAGGTGATTAAAACAAATTACACTTCATTAGCAGAAACTAATGCATGTTACAGGCCAAAATAGTTTTATGTCTTGTTGCTATAAAATGCACTATTCGCTACCTTCGTCCGCCTTGTGGTCACAAACGTGGACGTATGTTGACGTCACGAACTCTGCTCCGGCGATGATTTAAATTTAGAAAATTGGATGTATACTTTTCTTGATCTTAGCTTAATTTTCGCTTGTACATTGTCAATGAAAACGATTTTATATAAACCATACAAATATTAACCCAGAATGATTTTGAATGACCCTCTCGTTTTTAGACGAAATAACACCCCTATTTAATTGAAATGGTTCGATCCATGCCCGTCTGCAGTTGGCTACGTCTGCACACAAATAATTGGGTGCGAAGTGGAACGGGTAATGAACATTAAAAAAGTAATAGAATCCCATTTTGATGTAGGTTTCATAACTCGTCAGGATATCCTCAGAGTATTTAAGTGATTTCCAAAATGTCAGCTAGATCTAAACTTTTGAACTAAAATGGTCAGTTGCACCAGAACCTAAAATTCCACTGTGAAGCATGCAGTTACCCACTAGGCTTAACCAAAGCCACCTCTTTCCAATAACTAGTCTAGACCGTACGGGCATGGTGACCCATTCGCGCTTAATTTGTGTTGTGTTCAGTAGATGAAGTTCACCTCCAAGGTGAGTTAAACGCCTCATGATACCAAACGTATTATGATTTTACTCATTTGCAGAAAGTTTCACCACCTTAACCTTCCTGTATAAAAAACATCTTGTCCGCAACTTCCAATCATACAGTCTTGATCTTCCCTACATGAAGAGAGCAGCAGCACGTTGTAACAGGGACAAACCTCAAGAGAAAAGGGGGAATTCCAGGAAGATCATGGACGGAATTAGAATGGAAACATTAGAAGAGCGAAGAGATTGTATCAAATTAACATTTCTTCACAAGGCAGAGCTTAAGTAATTGTTGTCAATGGTACAACTAGTATTGAATAAAAGTAGTACCAGGAGTTGGCGGGTCAATGTTTTATACCATACTGCATCAAAATATTGACAGACAGTTACATTTCATTTTATCCTAGTTTGTTCGGCTGTGGAATCACTGCCGGGTGACATCCAAAGTTTGACCACAAATGCAGTCTCGTTTAAAAAGCAAAATGATACGGGGACTGTTTCGAGATCTGCTTATTGACGATTTTCTGTTTTAACTTCCAGATATTTTATGGTTACCTGGCTGAATATGGCCATTGCTTTTAACTTCTTGAATAATCGAGTGCGACCCTTGTTGCCCCCCCAACATTGCTCCAGGGGGCAAGACTGAGTCGCACTATTTTATTGTTATTTTATTTTACTTTTTAACTGCGCGTGGTGACTTACTCGTTTCTTGAGTGAACCGTGTTTTTGGAAGAAGAAGTTTTTTCCCGCCGCCACTTAAATTTGCGTTAACGTGACACAACTTCGGGACCACTGGTGTGAGCTGCTATCCCAGAGACAGACCATCCCTCCCTCCTGGCACCAGTACTTTGTATAAAAGGCTGCTAAACAGGTCCATTCATAGACCAATCAGGACCATTATCGGCCCAAGGGGAGGTTCACGTCAAGCTCCGTTCAACTGCAAGACTGGGAACTTAGTGTATGTCATTCACGTGACAACTGTGTGACAAGAAATACAATGTGAGACTTACCGTCGCCTAGACGATCGCTTACATAGCACCTGCGGTCAATGCGCCTGGATTTACTGGGACCTGTAGGCGTTCACTTCAACAGCCTCCAACACCAGCTTCAGTATAAAAGAGTTGCTGTGGTCTGGCAGAAATCATGCATTTGGCCCTTACACACTGTTCTTGGAAGTCTTACAGTCATTGCCCGCTCGGCACACGCTTTCCCAAATGGACTTGAACACAAGGAGTGACTGTAGTGTCTTCCGGCTTATCCTAACAATTTTTGTTTGGTTTTGTTTGTCAGTATGTGTGTTGTTCCACCTTGTCAGTGTGGTGTAAAGGGAGCATGTGTACACAGGATGTAGTGTTTACAGCAGGCTCTTTCCACCTCCTCCTCCACCCTCCTTGTCATCCTCTCTCTCTATCTCTCTCTCTTCCCATATCCTTGCAAGATGTGCTCACTTCTGGTACCTCTGTGGGTGTTGTGTGGGTGTGTGTGTGTGTGTGTGTGTTGTCCTCAATTTAACGTCTTCTCACTAAAAGTGGTATCAGGACGATGTGTAATGTCAAGTGTGTAGTATGCGATGTGTGCTTATGAAAAGATTGGTGGAGGGTTAGGGAAAAGCGTGTAGAAACTTTGATTAATACTACGTAAGCTATTTAAAAAAAATAACAAAAAAAACACGTAGATAAATCCAGTTAATGTTAAATGCTTGGACTCTGTAAGAACTTTGTCTTACTTAATTGAGAATACGAATAAATCATTCACTAATTTTTAGAGGTGAGACGTCTATCTATCGGGAAGTATCACACCAGACATGATAATCATGTTCTTTGTGTTTGAGGGCAATGAATTAAAATGTGACAACACTTAGTGAGTTTCCACACATACCATCTAACATTTCTATGAAATTTGTTTTCGTGAATTTTGAACGTAATCTGTGGATTAAAGCTTCTTACATCTCTAGGTATATGTGTTAGAGTTAGTGTGTGTGTGTGTTGTGTGTTGTGGGTGCTGTGTGTGTGTGTGTGTGTGTGTGCTGTGTGTGTGTGTGTGTGAGTGCGTATTTGCGCGCGCGGAGGCTTTGATTATCTTTCAGGAACAGACATTCAGCCAGCTGTTCAAAAGTCTAGTACGTCCACTGTTAGAGTCATGGGCATTTGTGTCTGGCCAGCCTATCAGAAAACGACTTTGAGAGAAATAGGAAGTGTGCAGCGCCCGAGCAACCTAGGTCATCCAGTCATTTGAGAGACAGGCCTTAATCAGAGAGGGACTAAAGGTTACTTAAAATTACCAACCTTAGAAACACAGACGTCTCAGAGGGCGATATTAATGATGTATTTAAATATTGAACGGCTACTACAAAGTAAGTGATCTGTCTTCAAATTAGCTATACCATGACCTTAGGGGAAATTTCTGCTGAAACAGCGAAGCAGGAGGACAAGAATAAATATCACGATCAATTTTTTTTCCTCGAGTGGTATCCGGCTGGAACAGTTTGCAGACACGGTGGTTCTCAGCCCCTTCGCTGAATTGCTTTCAAAAGTCATTTGGACCAACACTGGATACAACTAAAGAACAGTTTACGAGCCGTGGGTCTGATTAAGTTAGGGACATGATATTCCAGCATGTGAAAAACTTAAGCCAGATGCTAGACCATCGAAACAGCCCCAAAAGGGCCTCAAACGTTGAATCAAGGCAAGTGTCAAGTGTAGTGTGTGTGTGTGTGTGTGTGAACATTTTTTTGTTGTGTTGTTGCTATCTTCTTCTTCTTTTGTTTGTGTCTGTACCTATCTTCTGATGATGAAGACAATAAGTGTCGAAACGTCCATAATTTACTTTTCTCCTGTAAGTTGACATTTACTTTTTGCTGTTTCACAGCTATATGGCGCTAGGTAATTGTCTCCCTTGTGTTCTTTCCTTCTCTTTTTTCTTTTATTCGATGGGGATGTTTTAACCTGCCCGTTGTGCCCACAGTTTCAAGTAGGACTATTCTGGTCACACAGGTGCATGCTTGTGTATTTTCGTGTAGCGGTACTCACCCGTCTTAGGACATGGAGCATCGGGGATCTTTAGAGTCCGTGTATGGTCTTTTAGTGCATGTGACACAGACTAGACCTCGGTTTATAGTCCCATCCGAACGACTGTATGGGGGGATGGAGTCAGAAACCAATGTTAACTCCGAGGGAAAAATCCCCCTAGACCGAAATTCGAACCCGCAAACCCAGGATCACGAGTCCGGCGCACCAGATACAGTTCTCCAGTATGATTATCAGTTCTAACATTTGGAATTTTACAGATTACATCACACACACAGACACACACACACACACACACACACACAACTTCGACAGTGTTTTCCTTTAACTCCGTGGGGAGTCATTCGCCACACTGGAAAGAGCTCTACAATCGGAGGACGAAATCAAAAATGAGCAAACTACGGAAGTATGAGATGCGCATGCACTAAAAAGATTGAGACTTCCTCTTGCTACTGACCGCGTGAGACATGTGGATAGTGCATTCAAACGCTGCCCAAAAATAGTTCTAAAACTCGAATAAGTCGGCCAGAAATTCTACAAAATGGTAAGTCTTTTTTTTCTTACTGTTTAAAAGATTTCAATTTTTTGTTAAATCGGTATTTGATGGGAGAAAATTTTGATACTATGTTGAATAAATGACTTAACAGACGGGTTAAAAAGCACACTGTATGCAGAGAACTATAGACCTGTATCTCTTACATCCATATCAGCTAAACTACTTGAACACATAATATATAGTAGCATAATGGACCATCTTGACAAATATGACTTCTTAAATAACGCCCAGCATGGTTTTAGACAGCGAAGGAGTTGTGAGACCCAACTTATAACAACTCTGAATGATTTTACTATTTTAGTAACTGTCTTAACAACAGACAGCAAATAGATGCAATTTTATTAGATTTTTCTAAAGCCTTTGATAAGGTTGACCATGAGGGCCTGCTGCTTAAATTAGAAAAACATTGGCATTGGCGGTTCTTTGCTAAAATGGGCCAGATCATTCCTCGTTGGGAGAACGCAGAAAGTTGTTGTGGAAGGGTCGTCATCCCATTGTAAACCAGTCTTGTCAGGTGTACCACAGGGAACTGTTCTGGGGCCCTTGTTTTTCTTAATTTATATAAATGACATAAGTAGAAATCTCTCTCCTGGAACTACTATAAGGCTTTTTGCAGATGACAGTTTAGTATATAGAACAATCAGAAGCAAGAATGATATACGCATTCTACAAGAAGATCTAAACGCTTTACAAGAGTGGGAAAGAACTTGGAAAATGGAATTTCATCCCCAAAAGTGCCAAGTGTTGCGTATATGTAACAAACGCTCACCAATTAGATCAGATTATTCTATCCATAATACTATTCTTAAAGAAACTAATGCTGCAAAATATTTAGGCGTGATTATAGATAGTCGTCTCAAATGGAAAGAACATTACAATTTAGTATGTAAGAAAGCAAATAACATCTTAGCTTTCTTATACAGGAATATCAATGACTGCCCCCAAAAGGTTAAAGACGACTGCTACAAAACACTGGTTAGACCAGTACTGGAATATGGTTGCTCAGTTTGGGATCCTTACCATCTAAAGGACATTGATAACCTTGAAAAGATTCAGAAGAGAGCAGCACGGTTCGTAACAGGGAACCACATCAGAGAAAAGGGGAATACTAGGAAGAACATGAGGAAATTAGAATGGAAACCCTTAGAAGAGAGAAGAGCTTTTATTAAACTTAACACCTTTTTCAAAGGCAGAGCTAAAGTAATTGATATTCCAATGGAACAACTAGTATTGAATAAAAGTAGCACCAGGAGTGGCGGTCAATGTTATACCATACCTGCATCAAATATTGACAGCCACTTACATTCTTTTTAGCCCAGTTCTGTACGGCTGTGGAACTCACTGCCGGGTGCCATCAAGATTGCCACAGGTGCAATCTCATTCAAAAAACAGGTTGATTCGACAGTTTTGAGATCTGCATATTGACGTTTTTCTATTTTTACTTCCCCAGATATTTTATTGAATATCGAGTGCGACCCTTGTTGCCAAGTTTGCTCCAGGGGCCAACAGTCTGAGTCGCACTGTTTTATGTTATTTTATTCTACTTTTTAACATGCGCGCTGGTGACCTACTCGTTTTTGAGTGAACCAGTATTTTAGGAAGAAGAACTATCTTTGCTGATCATGATACCAAGTTGTACAATTCACCATCCAAACACCTTACAATGCAAAACGACATTGAGCTACTCATTAACTGTTTCTAACATATGGAATTTGTACTTCAACGCATCCAAATCCAAAGTATTAGGCCTACATATTGGCAACAGAAACCCTAAATTAAATTACAGTATGAAAGTTGGGGATCAAGAAGGAGTGCAGCTACACACAGCAGTCTACACATCCGGTAGGTCCGTGAGCACGACTTGGCCTAACGGCCTTCGTTCATTCGTCCTTCGTCCTCTCTCGGGCTTCGCCCTACTCTAATCTAAAGACCATCGATTCTGCTTTGGAGTAGACTGGGACACTACGCGGCAAAGTGGCACGCGGCAATCTGGCACGCCCCGGGTCCGCCATCCCCCCCCCCCAAAGAAAAAAAAATCGGGCTCGTCCGGGATTTGAACCCGGGACCTCTCGCACCCAAAGCGAGAATCATACCCCTAGACCAACGAGCCAACTGACGAAGGGGGCGAAATCATAGCATATGTACATCGAAAACACGCAACCGGAAGTGCAGACGATGATGGCGGACCTACCGGATGTGTAGACTGCTGTGTGTAGCTGCATTGATCAAGAAGTTCAAATAACGTGTTGTGAAGAGGAAAAGACTTGGGAGTCATATTTGATGAAGACTTAGGCCTACTTTTTGACAGACGCGTTACACAGACCGTCAAGAAAGCCATGCAGATGATTGATATTATTAAAGAGAACTTTTACATACCTGGACAGATATTTTACTTAGACTATATAGGCTAGGCCAAGGCAATGGTGAGACCGATTCTTGAATGGCAGTGTGATATGGTGTCCAAGATTAAAAAGGCAGTCAATAGAAATAGAAAAGGTGCAGAGAAGAGCAACAAAGCTAATACCGGACATTTTTGATTATTCATATGAAGATAGATTTAAAAGGTACCTAAGGTTGCCATCCCTCAAATCGTCAAAGCCAGAAGGATAAGATTAAGAGGAGATCTAATCCAAACTTTTAACATTTTCAATAACCTAGATGATATTGATCAAGCACTTTTTTTAAAAACCTGCACTAACCAATATAACCCGTAACAGTTGTGACAAAGTACAAATACAGCAATTTAATACTAATTTAAGGAAATATTCCTTCAGCCAGAGGATAGCATCAGTTTGGAATAAATTAACTCTGAACATCAAACGTGCACCAAATACTAACTCTTTTAAAAATCTTATCGATAAGCATAAAACAATTACTGACATCATGTTCGACTTTGATGGTCGAAAATAAAAACTGGGCTTGCTGTGGACCTGACAAATGAAAGAGCACACTAAGAAACCTTCAAAGGGCATATAAAGCCGCGAGGCTAAGATGAAATAATCATCACCCCTAAACCTGAACCTGATAGATTTGTAGCTATACCCAAAACAGCGAGGCGGCTCATAAAACTCACTTGGCACTAACAGTTTTTTCCCTTTACTTTCCCACAGACCTGCCAATTTGCAAGGATAAGTTAAAAAAAAGAAAAAGAAAGAAAAAGAAAAAATGCTCAAGAAAAAAACAATTTGGGAAAAAATATCAAATTTCCTACCTTTAACTTCTTCGAGAGCCATGTGAAAATGTTCCGCAGGCAGATTATTTTTGTATAATATCCACGGAAACACAGTGTCTTTGAAACAGTCTTATCATTCACAAAATAATCGAAGAAATGTTCAGTTTGATTGTTGTTTTTTTTTTCATTCGTGTTATAGTCGGCAGGGCACTTTATGATCCACAAATATTGACACCAATTCAAATAAGAAAAAAAGAAGAAAATAAAAACTACACGATCACACTATATACACACTGGCTTGCTTGCTGACAGGTGTCTAATAAAGTAATATCATCTGGCGATGAACAGACATTAAATAAACAACTGAACTGAAGAGAACTATACTGACAATTGGCATTTTGTACAGAATGGTATGAATGGGCTAACTAGACAAGTTTGTCACACAGGATAATGAGGATGATGCTCAGGGTGAAGAGGTAGAAGAAAAGCTCTGTGACATCTGTCCATCGCTTCATGATCTTGCGTTTAGTGGAATGTAAATCAGCTGATTACTTTTGCCCACCCAGCCATGTTCTCCATAGTCCTGGACAGCCAGGGGTTTCCTGAACTGGTGACAGCTTGTGGTCACATCTGTCATGATGTGGGGGTTGACCTTGGTGATGACATGGACCAGCTTCCTATCCATCCACCCCAGAACAGCAACTGCACCTGACACAAAAGCACAATAACTCATTATCTGTTTAAAAGATTTTTTTCATTTTATTTTACATAGCCATGCTTTTTCCTGAAAATATAAATATATACAGCTGTCATGTTCATCATTGTCATTTCTTTCACTGGTGTGTATTTGTGTGTCTGTGTCAGTGTGTGTGTGAGTATGTATACACATACATACATATATGTGTGTGAGTGAGATGGAAAAAGAAAAAAAAAGTACACATATACATGTGTGTGAATCAGATAGAAAAAGAAAAATAAACAGTAAGAAGATGATAATGAAAGCCTGGACTTGACCACGGGTGGCAGACAATGCAATTTCAGCTGAAAAAACTGGAAGGGAGCGTGACGTACTTGAGATTTGAGGAAACCATGTTCACCAGTGAAAAGTGGCACAACAAGAACAAACTGAAAATCTTGGTGCCAGTCTTACATCATTAACCACAACAACTCTTCCTCTGTCATGTCCAGCACACACTGTCCTCTTCTCTCGGCCTGCACTGCGTGATCATTATCACCACCACCCCTCTCCCTATCACTCGCCTCAGCTAATGGTACAGCCAGTTCAAGTTCAGAATCTGAACGTCACTAGCCTCCACTTTCAGTAAAATCCTCAATACTGTCATCAAAGTCTTCCTCAACGTCCAAACCATCAGTTTGAAATAATGCTACCACTTCTAATGCTGTAAAACACTCACAACGACAACTCTCTGAGCTTTGCTGCCATGTGCAGCTGGGTTGATAAATCATCATTGGCATGCATTGAACACATCAGACAGTGACTTGCAAAAACCTGATAAGGCTTGCTCGCCTGGTGAAAAGATCTGCAACCATTGGTTTGGTAAGGGGAAAGGTCAGTGAATATTTTCATTAGCTTTGCACGTCACCTGCGAGGCGTGTGCCACTCCAAAAATTCAAAATGTGCAAAAGCCCTGATCTTCGTACAAAACGTGAGTGCAAGTTGGGTCACCGATTGAAGCCCATCATCCCAAGAAAGTCAACAACATGAACGTCAAAGTTGTGGTTTGCGGCTATTCAGGCATTTGAGGCTGAGCATGTTAGAATACTGTCTGGGATGGGAAAAAAGCCTACTGAGGCTTTTTGCCTGAATACTCAGAGATGAGTTGATATATTGTTGGCTCTTTCTTTCAGTCTTTCATTCAAGAACACGCAGTCGCTAAGGTAATAATTAATATGAAGGGGCAGCGAGATAGCATCCTGTAGAGCAGTTTATCTGAAAGCTATATCCCATTGTCTATTAAATGAATTTTTAAAACATGAAGCGCACAGTCTGCAAGTAGTAATGTGACCAGGCGATTGTTAGTATCTTGAAGATAAATCCTTGTTCTTGTTTGTTTTGGGCTGGGTTTTTTTTTTTTTTTTTGGTGGCAGTTTGAATTGAATGTATGTCATTTCCTTTTGCCAGTACTTTTTAACTTTAAAAAAAAAAAACATTGATTGCATGATTAGGTCAGATCTTAGTAAGAAATGCACATTCCACATTGTTAAAAAAAAAAAAAAAAAAAGAAGGGGGAAAAAACCGCATACACAAATACACAGTCAGAAGTGGATAAGAGGTGCTGATAAAAAGTTAGTGAAACACTCCAGATTATGGTAGACATCACTTACTTAGATTCGTGTTCCAATGTTAATGGCGTGTTAGCTAAAGTGAATAAATGTGACCACCAGTACTATCAGGATTTTCACAGTGAAACTTGGTATGTTGGATGTCCCCTGCAAATACCCTTACAGAACTTTACCAACATGACCATATCCATCTGTACGAAACTTTTGATCATTTACCATTCCAGTCGCTTGCATGACACGAAAAGGGGTGGGAATATATTCCTTAAATCCGAGGAACTGGGGGTTGTAACTCTTGCCATGGCTACCTTTCCTATTTCGTAATGGAGCCAAAATTACCCAAACTTTTGTGTTACAAGATCACGGGTTTTGGGGTTCCTTTTGCTGGTTTAACACCCACACCCACAATACGCAATATTGATTCTGAAAGCAAATTGCATATGGTTTTTTCATGTTTTTCACATTTGGGCTAATCATGTGATCTTGTGTCTGACATAGACAGGTGTCTGTTTTAATGACTTGTTAATTTAATTAAAAAGAAAAGCAGATTCAAGTGAAGTTGTTAACGATTAAAAAACACTAAAATTCAAGGAAATTTACATTTGTATTGATTTTGTTTGGGGTTTTGATAAAAGTGTTTTTGCCGACGTAGTTCTTGAGTTGTAAAAGCAACGGGAAAAAAATCTTTGGTTGTTTAAAATTTTGGGTATGTTGAGGACGTGCGACGAAGCCAATGTGAAGGGGAATTTATCGCAGAGATGCACATCGGTAAAAAATTTACATAAAAAAACCCGAAGGCATTCCACTTATGAATAAGTTCAGCACAGTGCAGCTGTTCGCAGGGAACATAGCAGCATATGTAAAAAATTCTCCACATAGACAACGCCGCAGCCAGCAACACACCTTTTGTACATCAGCGCTACACACAAACACACACACATGCGAGGGTTACACACACAGATACTCGAGCGCGTGCAACACACACACACAAAACACCCCCAAACAAAAACCCCACCCCCACACACCCCCAAACATATGCGAAGGGGTATACAGACAATTTACTTCACAGACTTTACCCCAGAACCGATCCCCACAGTAGTTGAAATCTAAAACAGATTCTTAAACAGGGGTCCTTGTGGGATGCCCATTAATCTTTCCAAAAACGTCCGTCACATTTACACTTTCTGTTCGTTCACCTAGTTATAAACGAGTGCATCGTGATCCATGAAAAAATTAGGAATCAAATGCAATGTAGCATATATATGAGATGTGGGTTTAGGATATCCCCTAATGGAATGAACTGTCATGCTCGCATTTGGTTTTCCTTTTTCAGTCTGCACCCGCGAAAGAGACCAAAAACCAGTGTAGATGAGGGTCCCATCCATCGCATCCGCATCACCTTTACAAGCCGAAAAGGAAAGTCGGAAAAGGTGAGCTTTCAAGTAGTTCTTTTTTTTTGCAGCCGCCACTTGCTTTGACCCTTTCCCGCAAAAAATTACCCAAAAAATAGTTTTCCTTTAAAAAATTAACTTTTTAGAAGGCTTACTTTTTGTCAACGATCATGGTGCGTGAATTTAATTTTAAAACCCGCCACTGGGCAAAGTGGGTTTAAAGTCAGGGGCTCCAGGGTGGAGGTGGGGTTTGATCCCCACAACAGTGGGATTTTTCCCGTCCAACCGTTCCCACCCAGAGTTGAGTTTGCTACCCCAGTTGGGGAAGATAGGACACACGTCCATTTTTATCCACTTCATGGGGCCCTCTCTGAGTTTCAAATTTCCCAAACCCAAAACGCAGTGTCTACTCTTTGGGGGCCTGTTGACGCCAGGAATATTATGAAAGGAACGTAGAGTACAGCCCTGTCATGCAGTGTCAAATCGCAATGGGAACCGAACACATCTTCATCATCCTCATTTTCATCGATCAGCATAGAAAAAATGTCTCAAATTCTGTGGCCCTTCATGTCCTGCGCTCAAGGTGACCCAGTTCAAGCCCTCTCCACATCTGCGGCCTTGGTTTGATTCCCGTTGAGGTCACCAGAAATCGGTGAGTGGCGCTCTCCAAGGCAGAGCTCATTCGTCTGGCTCCGTGACGGGGGAAAATTATTGTTGTCTGTAGGGGGCTTAGTAAGGGGTGTCCTGCGTAAGTTTGGATCAAACAGGCGCCTTTGAACACTACCGAAGTGATTTGGGCAGCAGTGCAGCGTCTCCGGGGTTGCCTCTTCACAACTTGACATGACTGCTCCCTGTGCTTGCCGGTGCCAGGGCTGCGGTAGGACTGACCAGGCTGTGGCTGGGGAAACCGGGTGCTGAATGACAGCGTGGGTGCACTGCCACTGAGGTGGCACAGAAATGGACAGCAAAAAAAAAAATTTAAAAAAAACCCCTTTGATTTGAAATTGTTATTTAGGCACTAGAAAACTGCCAAGCGAAATATTTGCATGTTAATGATCATACGAATCAGCTTGTATTTAAATGCCTGAAATAATTTTTCACAAACACAGATTTAAATTTCAAAATAAGTCTGGACAAAATTTGACACTTTTTTTTTGTTTTTGTTTTTTTGTTTTGCTTCAATCATTTTCATGTCTGTAGAAGGGATCAAGCACAGTCGTAAAAGGGTGAACAGGCACAGAAAAATAAGGCAAATATTATTCTCTGAAGTGGAGCAATGATAAAGCAGTACCAGTCTACAGCTATGATCACATGCATTAAACAAATTTTGGGTTTTGGATCTCCAGGTTTTTGTCTCTTGAATACTTTCTTCTCATCAATTATCATGTGCCTTTAAATGGGTGAATGATCTGCGACGTAGCATAAACCATGCTTTGCTTTACTTTGATTCATTATTTCACCAACATAGAGAACCTGATCATATGACATTGTTTAAGCTGCTGCCTCCACCACGGGTTTCTAAAATGTTAACAGATAAAACTCTCTTAGGCTCACAGAGATAAACTCCATCATATAGGGTCCCAAACAGGACAGCACAGGACAGCTGCCATCAGCTGAACAGGGATCCTGAACAAATCTCTGTGGTGAGGGGGCAACCTCCTGAACTGCCACTAGTAAAAGATGCTTCCACCTGTGTGTTTCTCCTCACTGCTTCAGAGAGAAGCAGAACTGTGTCAGAATACATTCCTTTAAACTAGGGGGAATCCAGGACCTGTGTGAGGAGACACTGCCCAAAGTTTGCCTTCTTTAAAAGGGAAGGGGTACGGGTCCCGCAGATGCTTGTAGGAGGATCACCTATTTATGTTGAAGATCAATCTCCGAGTGTGATGGTGCTACGTAAGAGAACATCACACACACACCACAAAAACACACACACACACACACACACACACACACACACACACACAGAACCCCCCCAATATTCACACACACACACACACACACAGAAGCCCCCAATATTTTTAAAGAGAAATTCTTAAACTTTTTGGATATGATATTGGAAGGATGTGTCTTTAGCAACTGAAAGTATCACAATGCAGTAAAAGTAAGTCTGTCTTGGCCTTGTGGGTTATTATCATGTTTATCCAGTGACATTGGTATTAATTCTCTGTTCATATGCAGTGTGTGCCGACCTCATCAAGGGGCTAAGGACAAGCAGCTAAAGGTGAAGGGGCCTGTACGCATGCCCACCAAGATTCTGCGCATCACCACCCGCAAAACACCATGTGGTGAAGGTTCCAAGACCTGGGATCGCTACCAGATGCGCATCCATAAGCGTATCATCGACCTGCACTCGCCTTCAGAGATTGTGAAACAGATCGTATCCTTTTCATCAAACTACCTCTTTGTAATTTCTTATGTTTTTGTGTATGCTTTAGTTCTTTTTTTTCTTTTTTTCTTTTTTTAAATAGATTTTGTGTATTTGTATTCGCTTTGCAGGTGAAGGGGTGGATTTTTATGGATAATCGACTGTGATGATTTGAGATATGATGTTTGTGGAAGCAGTTCATTATCTTTCCTCTTGTTGCACCATTACAATGAAGCAAAATGCTAAAAAAGAAAAAAACAAACAAAAAAAAAGAAACGGTGGTTTTAGATGGAAAGCTGACCCAGTGGGTAACTAACAAACTTGCTTGAGAAGCGTGAGAATCCTGGGTCTGTTGTTGGAGTCTTCAAGTTCAACGGAGATGGCTCCCTCTTCCTTTGCACTGCCTTAAGAAATAGTTTGAGAGCTAGTCTCTTAAATGAGTTGATAAACTAAGGTCCAGTGTGCCACTGTAATCAGAATACATAACCAACAGCAAGCATGAGAATACATTTTAATGGGTAATGAAAATTACATGGAGGCGGAAAAGAAGAGGGTGGCTGTTCACTGCGCTGATGTGTTGTCATCAAGGGAGAAGAAAAACCTGAAAATGGTTGGGGCTGTCTCTGCACAGCTGGTATCCCTGTTGCCTGAAAGTTCTGTATTAATAATGACTCTGTATTACCTCGTTGTCCCTTTTTTTTCCCCCACTGTTTATTGCTCTTGCAGCATTGTGGCCCATTCTCTTCCTTTTGCTCCTGCCATTCTGTAACAGCTGTTCTCTTTTCGTTTTGTATTGTCTTTTGTTTTTCTCTGCTGTCTTTCTTCTTCCTTTGTTCTACAGAGTTTTAAACTATTTGCGATGGTCACAATTAATAACATGCCACCTTTGTGTGTGTGTGTGCGTGCGTGTATGTGTGTGTGTAACCCAGAGACTCGATATTGAGTTTGTACGCATTGTCAGGAGCAGACTGTTTTTAGCTAGTCCATTCTGCAGTTTATGTTTGCCAGTATGGCTTATTTTCTGTTGTGTTTAAAGCAGGTTTATTTTTTGGGGGTGGGGGTGGGGGGGTATACTTTTTTCTCTTTGGGCAACAAATTAAATTGAATGACTGGCGCTTCAGTGCAACCTAGACAATGTCTGTAGTTTAACAGCCATGCTGTTTACTGTAGGGCTTCCACTTCTCCACAAATTCACAGATTTTATCACAATGTAAAAATGGGAATTAGAAAACAGTTCAGTGGAAAAGAAAATCGGGTAGAAACTAAGTGCAGTGGAATCCTCGGAAAGCTGTCAGTTTGGGGTATGCTAACAAATAACACTGAATTTAAGAAATCTCATTTAAACTGTTTTGTGAGAGAGCGGGCGGTCACTATTTTGTCTTCCTGGTGAAAGGCAAAATTATAACACTCCCTGATATCATGGCGTCTGCAAGAAGCAGGGAAAGTGAAATAACTTCAAGCAAGAACCACCAGCCATGGATTACTACAAAAACTAAAACGTTTGTTGAGAAAGAAACATCGTTTCTTTAAGAAATTGAAACTACATCCTAATTCAGAAATTACTGGTTAGGTATAAACATATTAAGAGAAGGTGTCAGAGAGAATGTAGGTTTGCTCACTCCAATTATGTTAATTCGATGATTTCTGAAGGTGATCATCAAAACAAGAAATTATGGTCTTACATAAGGAGTAAGAGACAGGACAACATTGGGATTCCAGACCTGAGAAACAACCAGAATAACCTAATACAGGACCCTGAAGGGAAAGCAAACTTACTAAAACAAGCAGTTTTGTTCAGTTTTCTCAAATCCCAAACCTTTAATTAACGTTAGACTAAAGGATGATGATAAACTCCCTGAAATGCAAAACATCAAAGTAAACAAAGCAGAGTATTTAAGTTACTGACCAACATCAATGAAAACAAAGCTACTGGTCCCGATGGCGTTCCTGCAAGCTCTTAAAATTATGTGCCAATGAAATTGAGTGAGGTATACCAACTACTTTACCAAGCTTCACTGGACCAGGAGTAATACCTGATGAGTGGCGAGATGCGAGCATTGTTCCCTTATTCAAAAAGGTGACAAAACAAAAGCAGAGAACTATAGACCTGTATCTCTTACATCCATATCAGCTAAACTACTTGAACACATAATATATAGTAGCATAATGGACCATCTTGACAAATATGACTACTTAAATAAACGCCCAGCATGGTTTTAGACAGCAAAGGAGTTGTGAGACTCAACTTATAACAACTCTCAATGATTTTAATAACTGTCTTAAACAACAGACAGCAAATAGATGCAATTTTATTAGACTTTTCTAAAGCCTTTGATAAGGTTGACCATGAGGGCCTGCTGCTTAAATTAGAACACATCGGCATTGGCGTTCTTTGCTAAAATGGGCTAGATCATTCCTCGTTGGGAGAACGCAGAAAGGTTGTTGTGGAAGGGTCGACATCCCATTGGGTAAACCAGTCTTGTCAGGTGTACCACAGGGAACTGTTTCTGGGGCCCTTGTTTTTCTTAATTTATATAAATGACATAAGTAGAAATCTCTCTCCTGGAACTACTATAAGGCTTTTTGCAGATGACAGCTTAGTATATAGAACAATCAGAAGCAAGAATGATACACGCATTCTACAAGAAGATCTAAACGCTTTACAAGAGTGGAAAGAACTTGGAAAATGGAATTTCATCCCCAAAGGTGCCAAGTGTTGCGTATATGTAACAAACGCTCACCAATTAAATCAGATTATTCTATCCATAATACTATTCTTAAAGAAACTAATGCTGCAAAATATTTAGGCGTGATTATAGATATTCGTCTCAAATGGAAAGAACATTACAATTTAGTATGTAAGAAAGCAAATAACAGCTTAGCTTTCTTATACAGGAATATCAATGACTGCCCCCAAAAGGTTAAAGATGACTGCTACAAAACACTGGTTAGACCAGTACTGGAATATGGTTGCTCAGTTTGGGATCCTTACCATCTTAAGGACATTGATTAACCTCGAAAAGATTCAGAAGAGAGCACCACGGTTCGTAACAGGAACCACATCAGAGAAAAGGGGAATACTATGAAGAACATGAGGAGATTAGAATGGAAACCCTTAGAAGAGAGAAGAGCTTTTATCAAACTTAACATCTTCTTCAAAGGCAGAGCTAAAGTAATTGATATTCCAATGAACAACTAGTATTGAATAAAAGTAGCACCAGGAGTGGCGGTCAATGTTATACTATACCTGCATCAAATATTGACAGCCATTCTTTTTATCCGTTCTGTACGGCTGTGGAACTCACTGCCGGGTGCCATCAAGATTGCCACAAATGCAATCTCATTTAAAAAACAAATTGAATTCGACAGTTTTGAGATCTGCATATTGACGATTTTCTATTTTTACTTCCCCAGATATTTTACTATTACCTGGGCCTGAATTTGGCCATTGCTTTTAACTTCTTGAATATCGAGTGCGACCCCTTGTTGCCAAATTTGCTCCAGGGCCAACAGTCCCGAGTCGCACTGTTTTTTTTATGTTATTTTATTTTACTTTTTAACATGCGCGCTGGTGACCTACTCGTTTTTGAGTGAACCAGTATTTTAGGAGAAGAAGAAAAGGAAGATGGACAAAAAGGCTGTGCGACCGAATGGTTCTGGTGGTTACGGGAGGGATGGGCAGTGGCATGGTTGTATGACCTCTGTAACATTTCATTGGCTTTGCTTTTCCTTACAGAGAGCCCTGTTATTGCATGTAAATATTGTTTTTTTTCTATTTCAAAGATGAAACTATCCCCCCACCCCTCACTCCATCTGTCCCTCCGTTTTCTGGCTTGGGAAGAACTTTGTCTGGTCACCTGGGCTATAATGATTGAACTGGAACTTTACAGGATATCAAAGAAGGCTCAGAGGATAAGAGAAAAAAAAGCTAAAAAAAAACACACACATAGTGCAAGTATGCACATGGTCCTGAGTTGCACCTTTGTTTAGTGATACAACAAATAATGTAACCAGTCGACTGTTCGACGATAAAAATGTATTCTTTGACTGTAATTTTTGTGTTTTTCAGAAAGATGTGCATTGTTGGCATTAGTAATTTATGTTGGTGTATTTTATGCATATAAAAGGAAAAGCGAAGTATACAACAAACATCCCACACTAACCCTCTGACACTCTCCAAGAAAGAAAAGAATAGGAACAACATTTGAGTGCATTCAGTGCAATATCTGTAAATAGTTTTGACTTGCTAAGGCTATTTTGTTTGCCTTTTTTTTTTCAATAGTCAACATATTGTGTATCTAAGTGTGTCCCTGCTTGTTCTCCACCCCCCCCCCCCCCCCCCCCCCCCCCCCCCCACACACACCACACACACACACATTCTGTTTTGATTAAATGGAATCTTTCTTTAACTCCTGCTTCAGACATCCATCAGCATCGAACCTGGTTGGAGGTAGAGGTGACCATCGCTGATGCATAAATGAACATTTCATTGGAGACAATTGTGCAGCTGTGTCAGTCTGTGGTCTGAATGTGTCTCAGGTCATCATTTGAATAAAGATTGGGACAAAGGTGCTCAATGTTCATTTCCTGAGTGTGTAGAACTCTGAACTTTCAGTGGTTTAAAACACAAAAAGAAACGTTCATACATAACACTTGTGCATAGAGCACATAGAGATAAGGAGAGTGTTGAAAAAGTTGACTGCAGAAACATATGAGAAAGACAATTGATAGTAAGTAAGAATTGAAGCTGACAAACTCTCTGCAAAAACACATGTGAAAGACAAATGATAGTTGGTAAGAATTAAAGCTGACAAACTTAATGAGTGGTTGATTAATGATGGAGACGATCAACAATGGAAGCCAACAGAATGGATGGCATTCCAGGAAAGATGGATAGGGAGAAAATGAAAACACATACAGGAAAATAGGTTTAAAAACCAAATGAGCTGAAAATACCAAAAGGGGAAGAAAATCTTTATACAGAAAATTCATTCATAGATTTTGGATGAACATGCAATCATGCACACACACTTACGCTTGCACACAAGAGAGTTCGAGAGTGAACAGTAGAAAAAGAGAGTGGAGCAAATGGCCAAATTGAATGAGTGGTGGACTAATTAAACAAGGTTTTGGAAGGACATGAAGAGGCTGAGAAATCAAATGAGAAAGGAAGGAACTGAAGAATTGAGAAAAATGTTGAAACGTAATTCCTCAGTACTGTGTGTAATTTATGCATAAAATGCAGTAAGATTTGACAAATCTAAAACCTGTGCATGTTTATATTATATATAGCATGTAGATCTGTACATCAAAATAACCAATGAGGTTTGTACCTTGTAGGCAACCTTGTTGTTTTAACAGAGCATACAAAATACAAAGTAGCATCTCTCATTGATCTGGTCGTACCTTGTAGGCAACCTTGTTTTAACAGAGCGTACAAAATACAAAGTAGCATCTCTCATTGATCTGGTTTTGTATAGGAATCAAAGAGAGCACAATGCACATGCGATATATTGATGATGAATTGTTTTCATTAGTACATAATAATGTGCTCCTTTTTATTAATTCAGGTCAGTTACTAGCATTTCTCCATGTTCATCATCTTTCAGAGAACTTGCATAGCGCTTAGAGAACAAGCTCTAACTGCTTTGCAATCCATGTTCACATTCACACAACAAGCTACCTATCTGGGTGGGAAGAGCTGACTGACAAGCTGCCTGTTGGTGGTACAATCAGACGTTTCCCAGTGTCATTTAGTTGAATATCAGTCACTCAGTTTTTCTTCCATTCTTTCAGTGCATGCTAACTTATGTTTATATGCGTCATCCATACCAACAGCCAAACTTGTCTTCTCTTTCAAAACCTGATGATGGGATTGGATTTTATGTGTGTGCAAGACATGCATGTGTTCTCACACCTATGCAATTAGTCTCATTCGAAGGACTTGTTAGGCATGGAGACAGAACCAATGCTAACGCCAAAAGAAAAATTCCCAAGTACCAAAACGGCTCAACAGAAATTTGAGCCAACATCTCCAGAATCACTTGAATCGCACGTCCAAAGCAGGACCATCTGAACTATTCAAGCCCCTATTCTCCTATACAAAATTCCTGCCATTTGCTCCTTTGAAACAGATATGTTGAAATCACACAAGGCTCTCTCAACATCATTATTTCAAAGTTGTCCATTTTCCATGCAGATACAGTTCAATGCAAAACTGGAATGATGTTCTCTGGAAAGTGATGGGCAAGATCTCTTCGAAAGTGAATGCATTGAATTTCATTAAACCAAATGTTTTATCTTACACCGAGGTGGTTTTTCTACGCAGATTATTTTTTTTCTTCCTCCTGTTTAACAAATATTGTCATGTTTCTGTTTTGTCAGGCATTCCAGTCTGCCAAGAAGCGTAATGTTTTTATATGAAATAAGCTTGCTTAGACTTTTCTGCTTTCTACTACGGTAAAGATACAGTGTTGCTAACATTGATGGGGAAATACGCAGCCAGGACTCTGCCCACCACTATCACCTCAATAGGTATATTGACTGTACAAGAAATCACAAGTGGGATCATTTCTACTATGGGTGATGGATGCAAAACGGAGGCTTTTAGAAAGCAGGCTTACCTGTACACTCTGATGTAGATTAACTCAGGTAGGGTGCTGTTGGTGTTAGGGCTCAAGTAAGGTGCTATTTATGTTTGGTCACTGTAGGATTCACTTAAAAAAAAAAAAATCTAGTCAACTTAATGGAGAGTTGACAAGCGCACAGAGTAGGATTCACTTTTAATATGTCATTTCTGAGGTAAGCAACCTCCGTGGATCACTGTAGAGCCAGTGGAAATGGTATTTCCTGACATGTATTTTGAGAGGTCACACACATGCTTTGAAGGTGTTTGAGTGCAAGATGATGCTCGGTATCAGAGAGAGATGAAGACAAGATGGCATGTTTTCCATTATATCATTTGCAAGTCTGTAGAGGCTTGATTTGGTTTGTGGTTAATGTAGAACAGTAGTGATCATGAAACTGAAAGCACCCATGGAGACACTTTGGCAAGTGCATGTGGCTTGCCTTCCTCTCTTCTCCCAAACCACCCTTCCAATATCCACCCTCCAAGCAAATACACTCATGCAAGCACATATACTCGCACATTTGGACAGAAAATTGAGGGAATGAATGTGATTTTATAACGCACACTCTGAAGAACATGTTTCACCAACTCTTTGAGGTTGTCTCTAATTTTTGAAAGACGGAAAATACTGAATGTTGAGTCTGCATTTAGAAATAACAGAAGCATGAGCCTGGACATTACACACGCACAAGAACACACACATGTTCACACACTTGCATCAGAAGTCCATATGAAACTTAAAATGTGGCAAGATTAGTATATTGAACAGTTATTCCAAGTGTCTCTGTGTGTGTATAGGGAAATGCAATCTGTGCAAGAAGATAAGATTCAAGGAAAACAATTCCATAACGATGTCTCTCATACTAAGCAAACTGATGTTCACCATAAATTGGCAGCACAACTGAATCAATCAAACTCTTATTATTGTCTCTTTTCCATCTTGCAAACAAATCTGAAGTGCACCCCCATCTGTACACTGCAGACCGTATTATAACACGTTAAAGGGCCTAACTATCATTGGGGTCAAAATTATGAGGTGCCCATGAAGGTGGTGTGCGGAAATCTTTCCTTTATATAATATGGGCTGCCACAATTCCAATGCCATGACACCAAAAGTTCAACAGTCAAAGAGTGTTGGGAGAAACACACAGCTCGATGAATAAGTAAAGAAAAAAGGGTAACAAGACATATTTTTCCTATGAAAGCACTATGAAAAATCCAGTGTCATGGAATAGCTTGACGGACAAGTCACTGTCTGGCTTGACAGCCTTTTTCAAACCAGAGATTTCGCTTTCTCTGCTCCCATTGAGAAAAAAACTCTTCACCCAAAATTAGATTCCTTACAGCAAAACTTTCTAGACATGACAACTGTCCTTTTTTAGCTGGAAAACTTTTTTCTTTTTCTGCTTGAAATCTTGGGAATGCCAACCCCACTCTGATTTTTTTTTTCAACTGATAATATGAAATCTATATGAAAACTTGTTGAAAATATGTTTAAAGCAGCAAATCTGTTTTTTTTATAATGTGAAACACGTGCTTAAGAGCACTGCCTGTCATCTTTTCCCACGTTCTTTGCACTTTTCTTTCCTCTCCACTACGATAATTTTTTGTGTGTTTTTTAATTCATGAAGTTGGCTTGCCCGTCTTTACTAGTTCATGTGTTGGGTACAGGTATATGGTTCACATGAAGACAATAAGTGAGTTTTCTCCACAAAAGAGAGACGACGACATCAAAACTATCCTATCAAAAATCCTTCCTAGAGTGAAAAAGAAAACGAAGAAAAAATGTCATTTTCTGCACTCAAAGGGAGCAGCCCAAATTACACAATCCGGGGAATTAAAACAAAACAGTCAAGTTTCTTGACAGTCTACAAGTATGTTCCAAGTTTAACTTTTTTGTTCTGTTTTTTTGTTGTTGTTTGTGTGTGTGTGTGTGTGTGGGGGGGGGGGTTGCTCTTGTATTTAAAGTCATACTGATGACAGCTTCCCCAACACTTTATTTTCTATGTTCTGTGTCAATCTGGAGCAGGTAGACTGGGTTGATGGCCATGGATCTTGTCCACAGGATAGGTCTGGAGAAAGGGAGACAACTGGTTTCCGAATACCACAACAATGGTTCCAGTCATCCTGGTCGAATCTCACTAGTCTCTAAAAGTTGGGGCAGCACCCGAAGCTGAGATGGGTGGTGACTCGGGAGGCAAGAGACTCTGCTCACAGGTGGCTCACCCACATCTTTGCCCATGCTACTTGCATCACATACAGGTGTGAACCCCATGAACACTTCACAAGGTCTCACATGCACACAGCACACTCGGTTTGTCTTTTAAAAGAAAACGGCAACAAACTGCCACATCACAGCACACTCAGTTTTTCTTTTACAAGACAACAGTAACTAACACACATGCAAGAAAAGAATAGGAACTGAACAAAACCGTACATGCAATGTCTGGTGCCTGACAATAAGCAAACACAAAAACTCATCTGCCCCCTCCCCTCCCATTTTAATGTAACTATTTTTTAAAAATATTACAAACTTCATTACCAATCCAAATGTGCCCATAACCTTACTCTGTGATTGTTCTTTCCATGGAATTGATATGAAAAAAACAAAACGAAAAATCTATTCTAATTACCATCCTGATTTCATGCAAATTGCAAGCCACTTTACATATTGTTTCCTGAATGAAATCAATTCTAATTTTCTATATGTTTGTGCTCACTGTGTTGGCAATCGCTTCCCTACAAAACATTGAATGGTTGGTTGGTTCATTTGTTTTGAGTCGGTTCATCCATGTATGTCAATGATTTTAGACTCTAAATAAAACTGAATATTGCTGCAGAGTCAAGATCTGCGGTTATCAATGAAACCAACCAAAACACTACACACAGTGCATGTGAATGTGTGATGGAAAAAAAAGAGGGTGATATGGGTAGGAAGTGAAGGAAGAGAGTGACAAGAAACTGTAAATAGGCTGATAAAAAGGCAAAAGATAAACCGGGTTAATTACAAAACACAATGTCACTAAAGATTTATCCAAAATAAATCGACACGAAACAGCTACACATTAGATTTTTTCAAAATAAATCGACACGAAACAGCTACACATTTTCAACTACTTCCTTGGCCAGCAAAAGATTGCTACTTTCTTCTTTCAAATTCTTTAAAGGCACCAAAACAGCTTTCCTTTTCTTGATTTTTTAAATTATGTTTCATGCTTAGGGAATCAATACTTCATTTAAAACATTACCAATTTCTATTAGGAGAATATCATTGAAGCTGGTGTGTGTAACTCCCAAAATTGGTAAATGACACTTAACAAACCAGATAGATTTTGTGTTGTTTGAAGACAAATGACCCAGATTACAAGGAGACAGAGAAAAACAAAGAATGGCCACCAAATGTAAAAGGAAAGATAAAGACAGAAAAGAAGGAATGAGAGATATGCTGACAGAAAACAGTGGGAAAGGTAATAGGCAAAACTGAGCAATAAGAAAAGGACAGATTTTCATGATTCATGCAGAGGGACTCCTAATAACTCATAAACATATAAGTGTAGATGAACATGAAGTCATGAGGAAATACATGTGTGTATGTGTTGCACAAGATTTGCCACAAAAAAAAAGCAAAAACAAAACAAATAAGAAAGACTACATAAGCAGCATTGTTCTCAGTTGGGCATCAATAACAATCAAAGTAATAGGTCAAAACAGTATTTATTGTGTTAACCACAGATTCTTCACATCCATATATTTCCCCGTCATCGGTGAAAATGTAGCAAACATTTGTACCGAATCATTTCATAAACATATCAGTTATGTCTCATATTACAGATCATTTTCATTGTCCGATTTGTTTGTGTCTTGCCTGAAGAAGACCTAAGAGGTCGAAATGCCTTGTGTTTTGTCTTGTGACTCGTTTGTCCACGTTTCTCTGGGCGGTTCGCTAACATTTATTTAAGTTGCAAAGCGAGACGACTGCAGGCGGAAATCTAAACAAATCTTAAATAAATGTTTGCGAACCGCCCAGAGAACGTGGACAAACGAGTCACAAGACAAAACACAACGCGTTTCGACCTCTTAGGTCTTCGTCGGGTGATAAATAAACGACTAAAACAACGAAAATTCACTTAGCTTTGATCGCTTCAGATCGCTTAGGGTTCAGCGTCTTCTTCCTTGCGCTGAACCCTAAGCGACCTGAAGCGATCAACGCCTTCTTCCTTGCGCTGAACCCTAAGCGATCAACGCCTTCTTCCTTGCGCTGAACCCTAAGCAATCTGAAGCGATCAAAGCTAAGTGAATTTTCGTTGTTTTATTCGTTTATTTATCACCCGACGAAGACCTAAGAGGTCGAAACGTGTTGTGTTTTGTCTTGTGACTCGTTTGTCCACGTTCTCTGGGCGGTTCGCTAACATTTATTTAAGATTTGTTTGGATTTCTGCCTGCAGTCGTCTCACTTTGCAACTAGATCTATTTTGATTCATACTGACTGCTACCCTTCATTGTTTTGTATTTTTGTTTACATCATCAATGTGTGCAATTGTTATCGCTGTAAAAAAAGTGATAAATTTGTTCATTTTCATTGTCCTATTTGTGTCTTGCCTGAAGAAGACCTAAGAGGTCGAAACGCGTTGTGTTTTGTCTTGTGACTCGTTTGTCCACATTTCTCTTTGCGGTTCACTAACATTTATTTGAGATTTATTACAGATCATATCAGTAACAATCACAGGCTTACACATCCAAACAGCATGGAATCATTTCTCTTTTGTAAGATTAGTGAACATGTAGACAGCATGACAGGGCTGGTCTACACAAGCACAGTTCAAGGGAAATAACCGTAGTTTTAGTCTCTTGTTGTTCCTTTGGAGAGTTGTTCCCCTTGAGTGGTACAAAGAAGGTTGTGGAATTGAAGATAAAGTATTTTGATTTGGTTCTGGTTTACTATTTTCATTCTTTGTATATAAAAAATCTTGTTGGGAAGTTACTAGAAGTAATTATTTTGGTGGGGTTGAAATTATTAATTTAGGGAAAGAATAACCAAGTTCCCCAACCTGCTTCCTGTTTCCTGACAAGTTTCTACATCCCATTTCCTGTTACTTGACATAGAAGTACTTTCCCTTTTTGACCGGCTGAGGAGAGGAGGAAACACGTTGGCTCTCTAGAGGGAAAACACAGTTGGCAAAGTGGTCTCTTAATTCAAGGTTAGTAAGCTGTTGTAAGATTATAAGTAGATTAGACTAAAAACTAAGCCTGTATATTGTTACTGATCATATTATGAATTGGACTTGTCTAGATACTGGTCCAAGTTGGTATGTTGAACCGGTTGGGCTCACCATGTGCTTTTGGTAGGCATTTTGAAATTGAGGAAAGGATCCTGGCCATTCTGCAGGATATTTAGTAGGCTGTCTTGTTTGAAATAGTACTTAGGCATGTTAAAGAAATTAATAGATTTATTTTCTCTGTCATGCTTATTCAGTCTCTTGTGCTCTCCCTTCTCAAGTTGAACAGAACTAGTGACCAGTCTAAAATTCTTTCTCATTTGATTTCCCTCAGTCTGTATATTTTCTCTCACCTTCTTTTAAGGGTCATCGCTAACAATGTGTGCCTAGGGCTAGGGTTCATAATTTAGCTCAATACTCCTGACATTAAATTATTATACTAATAGAAGATTTATATAGTTAGGGCCTAGTTCCAGTGGAAAAACCTTTTTATTCCTTTGTTCTTATGAAATGACCCTTGCGACTAAGGAGAAGAGAGTTGTTTAGCTTTGTTAGCATGTATTGTGTTGCTACATTTGAGCTTTTCTCAGTGCTAGAAGTTTGTGGAGATAAATTGTTGTTGCATTGATGTAAGAATATTTTTAGAATGTTGTTGGTTATTTCTGCGCAAGGGCTTGAATGCTTATGTATGGAAGAGTTATAAGAATGTGTGAAAGGCATAATGTTTCCACGCTAGTGGGTTAGGATTGCCAACTGGCTGGGGTAGTTGTTGTGTGTGGCAAGATTGATGTATTTTTATTGATGTTTTTTATGCTCAGCGGTGTTGCTCTTGGTTGTAGTTTTTAATAGTAGATTTCTTCACTATAGGGGACTGATGTATTGTGTTATGTGTTATTCCCAGGGGCCGCCTTTTCTTCGACTTCGTTTTCTGCCACACTTTTATTTCCCTCCTTACCCTTGCCTCCCTCCAACCTTGCCCAAATTACCCTCATTAGCCCTGCACCCAAAGTTGTCCCTGGTCTGGCCCGCAAATACCCATACCCTGCTACCCATCTCAATGTACCTGCGGAACCTTAGAGATGGGATGATGTTATGCTTGGCTGAACTTTTTTGATGATTTACCTTATGTTTGATGTTAACCTTAATGGTGGTTTTTGATAATCGTTTGCCTCAAAATCAATGTGTTCTGGTTAAGTAAACCAGTGGTTGATTGTCGAATTGATATTGTTCAGCGAGACAAATTAAAATAGTAAGATCAATTGTAAGCCATTTGTTTTGTCTGCGTAAGCAAGAGCCTTCCTCGGCCCCTCCCTGTAGACAGAGTCAGAGTGACTCCCCTGTTCCATATCCTTTTGTTTTCTCTCTCTCTCTGTCTCTGTCTCTCTCATCTTGCTCCTATTCTTTAAGTTGGGGATCAGTGTCTGTCTGTCTTCATTTCTGGTGCCCAATGTGGGACTAAGGAAGGTAAAAAAAAAAAAAAAAAAAAAAAAAAAATAATAATAATAATAGATAAATAAATAATTTTTTTTTATAATGAAGATCCCAAGTTGTAAAGTAAAAAGAACAGACCAGCATAAGTTGTACCATGAGTACTGAAGGTACACCGCCAGGTAGCTTGAGTGAGGGTGCCCAAGCAGGTGAAGGAAATGGGGGGGAAGAAAGCCAGCAAGCCACGGTCGCTGGTCTCCAGAAACAGCTGGCCGACATGCAGAGGCTACTCTCCCTAGTCACCCTTCAACCCGCTGCAGCAACGCCACCCGTCATCAACGTCACGGCCCAAGCAGCCGTGAGGATCAAGACTTTCTCAGGGTTTGTCCCTCAACCAGGGGAAGTGTCTTTTGTAGAGTGGGAGCAGCATCTACAAGATGGCACGATCCCAGAACTACGGGCGAAGATGTTGGGCAGCCTCCGGGGACTCGCCTACCAACAGGCAAAGGACTGCAGTGATGCTGCCGACATCCTGAACACTCTTCGGGGCATCTATGGGGAGGTGAAGACGGTGGACGACCTACTGTTAGAATTCAACACCATGACACTGCAGCCTAAGGAGGCTCCGTCCACCTTCTTGGGACGTTTGTGGTCCGCCCTGGCGGGGATGGCGGCAAAGATGGAGATGGGGCAGCAGGAGCAGCGGCGGCGGGTCTACCATGTGTTTTCCCGGTCAGTTCCACCAATGCTGGCTCTGGAGCTGCGGAACAGTTTTGGTTTTCCAGGGGAGGCCACTCCAGACCTCACCAGGCTACTCCAGACGGTACAGAGAGTGGAAGAGGTGGGTGAGGAGCCCGTCTCTAGGTCCAAGGACAGTCGCAGAGTTCACGCCAATGCCGCAACAATGCCGGGACCCAGTGGGGGACTCTGTGACAGCGACCTGGAGAAGATCGCCGAGAAGTTACGACCGACGTTCACACAACCTCCTGGTCCGGTGCACCCGGGGGCTCAACTTCCACGACCCAGGGGGCCGTGCTACCAGTGGCCGACACGGTCACTACGCCAGACAGTGCCGGAACCAGCAGGAACAGCAAAATTCAAACGGCCAGCAGTCGGTGTCGGGGTCCAGACGCTGACTGACAACAATTCAGGACCCAACCGAGGGCATGAAAAACTCCTCAAGGATGCCATCAACACCATCGAGGCCAGCCGCAACATCAAGCCTGTCCGCCTGAGGGGAGTCGACGTCAAGCTGGCGGCTGGCCAAATTATAGAACTTAGGGGAAAGGTGCCGAGTGCTTCTCATGTCTGCCCTCGTGCCCCAGAAAACATCAGATGGGGACTGAAGGTACTGAAGACTGAGGTAAGAGAGAATGAACTTGTTATTTTTGTGCAAAACTGTAGACGCTGGGGACAGACCACCCTAACCCCAAGAGACACATTGGCAGACATCAGCAATGAGGCAGACATTCTGGAGGCCTTGGTTGGGCCTGCATGTGAAGAGGAGATAGAAGTGGAAGGGGTGAGAACAAAATGTTTTGTGGACAGTGGGTCCCAAGTGACCATCGTCTCGGAACAGTTCTATAGACAGAACCTCCCCACCTGCAAATCCAGGAACTGACAACACCCGTCAATGTGGTTGGTGCGGGGGGACAGAGTGTGCCTTACTTGGGTTACATAACAGTGCAGTGTCGGCTGCCAAAGGTCTTGGCAGGGAAGGAGACAGTCACTTCTGTAGTCTGTCTTGTGGGTCAGGGGGGTACCGAATGTTCAAGGACAGTTCCGATTATTCTGGGAACTAACGTTTTCAGAGACCTGCCACGATCTCTGGCAACCGACCATGTCAGATGTGAGGCACTATTCATGCTGGCAAATGCTGCCGACAGTAGTGATGCTGATGGCAAAGTGGGGACCATCGTCTTGAAGAAGAAGACAGTCATACCCCCCATGGGTACGGCCAGTGTTGTGGTCAACCCCGGGTCAGAGACCTTCAGACCTTCTCCTCGGTGTTGATCCAGGAACACTGTGACCAACAGCAAAATGTTAAGGTGGGACTGGTAGCGACAAAAGTGGCTGTTGAAGATTTGCATGATGTGAGATTGACCCTTTGCAATTTTTCTGATGTAGATTTAGTCTTACAGAAGAATTCCAAGATACAGGCTGGGGAAGTCTCCTCGGATCCGAGGATTTCCGAGATTTTTTAAAATGACTTCCGAGGAAAAAAAAGATCGTCCGAGGAAAAAAAAATCCGCTGAGGAAAAAAAAAAAAATCGCGAAGGACTTGATCACTCCCGAGTCCAGTACCGTTCCGTATCCAGTATTTCCAATCCAGGTTTTAGTATAAGGCAGTTCCGCCCGCGGTTGTGAGGGTATTTCCGCGAGCTTTAGGAAGCCATTGCCGAGGCGGGTGCATCAGTCTGCGAACGCAATATTCGCAGTCATTTTCTGCATCTTTCACGAGTCAAAATGTCGTGTGTATCACGCATCGTAAATCGTGGCGAGTCTTTTGATGAAGGATCGATTGCCAACAAATGGAGATGGGACTGGACTGAAAAATCAACGAAAGTGGCGGGTTACGATCAGCGAGTTTCAACTTGCATTCGCAAAGTGAACAAGGCTGGAGTTGCTCGCTGCCTACTGTGTGCAAAGGAGTTGAACTATTCCAATCGTGGACTGACAGCGCTCTTTGAACACATGCATTCCAAAAGGCATGTTGAAGCTTCGAAAACTATTTCCATTAATTTGACTTTGAAGAAGTTTGACTTTGAGGTTGATGCATCATTAGTACTGAAGAACTACCTGTTTATGGGCCTCAGTGTGTGAAGACTGAACAGTTAAAGCAGGCGCTTCATTACACTAAGAAAGTGGAGTGAGTGTTGACTATATCCTAGACTGATGTCAGTATTTGACTTTGAATATATCCGTGGGTGATGCTTCATTTTGCAGAGACATACACTGAACATTACTGGGACTCAATTTGTAAAGACTGAACTATTGAACTTATGAAGCAAGGCACTACAGCACATCAACAAAATGAAATAAAGTAAGTTTTTTTTTTTTTAATTTCTTTGCATGCTGCATGTAAATATGTTTTAGTTTGGTTTCTTTGCATGCCACAGGGTAATTTGCCTATCACCAGAAGCCACGAAAGGGTCTTCAAAAGTGCTCAAAATCAATTTCGGCCGGGGGGCTTCGCCCCCCTGGACCCCCCACCGGGGCGTTGCCCCTGGACCCCACCGGGCCCTAGCCGGCCCCTGGACCCCAGCCTATTTTTCAGAGATTTTTTTTATCAGCTGTTCCCCAGCCTGAAGATAGCAGATGTGTATGTTGTTCGTGCTATGTATGATATGCATAAGGTCTTAGAAGAGTTTGGTGGGTTGCCTGAACCACAGGATGTGATACTGAACACGCACACAGTCACGCAGTCACAAAATCACACTCACATCTCAGACACAGAGGGTTGCACTTCTGATTTTACATGCACAGGGCAGTTCCATTTCGGAGAGAGTGCACCAGAAGAGTGGCGCAATCATTTTGCCCACCGACTCTCGTCCTACTCCGATGTATTCATCCAACATGAGTTGGACATAGGCAGAACCGAGGTGGAACAACACGACATCAATCTCCAGCCAGGATGCACTGTCAGGGAGAGACCCCGACCCATTTCTCCGAGAGACTTTGAGGATGCAAAGCGGCATATCCAGGAGCTCCTGGAGGCAAAAATCATTACTCCAAGTTGCTCGCCCTTTGCAAGTCCTATTGTCTTGGTGAGGAAGAAGAACAACGCCCTGCGGTTGTGTGTGGACTATCGAGCGGTCAACCGCTTCACCATCAAAGATAGCTATGCCATCCCGAAGATCGACGACCTGTTCCTCACACTCAACGGCAGCCAATGGTTCACGAGCATGGACCTCAGCAAAGCGAATTACCAAGTACCACTGACTGAAAGGGCGAAACAGATCTCGGCATTTACAACACCTTTCGGGCTTTTCCAGTTCGAGCGGATGCCTTTTGGCCTCTGCAACTCCCCAGCAACATTTCAGCGACTGATGGACAAGGTGTTCATTGATATGAACCTCAGTGAACTGATCGTGTTCTTAGATGACATATTGATCCATGGTCATACACTGGAGGAGCTGGAAGACCGGACCATCCGCTCGCTGGAACGGCTGAGGAAGTTCAAGCTGAAGCTTAACCCACAAAAGTGCCTGTTTGGGACAAAGGAGGTTCGCCACTTGGGTCACGTCATCTCCGACCAGGGGATAAAACCAGACCCGGAGAAGATCTCTGCCTTGACGACCTGGCCGATTCCTCGCACAGTTCGCGACGTTAAGTCATTTATCGGGTTTGCTGGTTTCTACCGGAAATTCCTCCCAAAGTTCGCCCAGATAGCCAAGCCACTCAATGACCTAACTGCTGGTTATATCCCAAGGGGCTGCCAGAGGAAAGGAGAGAAGAAAAACAAAGGCCTTACCCTGACATCGGACATCACGCACATGTGGGGGGATCAACAACAAGCAGCATTCGACGCACTCATCCAGGCACTGACATCTGAGCCTCTCCTGGCAGTGGCTGACCGCACAAAACCCTTCACTCTGCACTGTGATGCGAGTGGAACTGGAATCAGTGCTGTACTGTACCAGGAGCAGGATGGGAAGAGAAGAGTGATTGCCTATGCCAGCTGATCTCTCAACAAGACTGAATCCAACTATCCTGCGCACAAGAGGGAATTTCTTGCCCTGAAGTGGGCAATGACGGAGAAATTCCATGATTACATTCTGGGAACTCAAGTCACAGTAGTCACGGATAACAACCCCCTGCGGTACATCCTCCACAAAGCAAAGCTTGATGCTGTGAGTCATAGGTGGCTTGCCTCTCTTTCCATCTATGACTTTGATATACAATACAAGAGAGGATCCAGCCATTTGGATGCTGATGGCCTGTCTAGGCGACATGACCGGGAAGAACGTCTTCAGGATGCAGAGTACCACAAGTTCCTGGAAGACACAGAGTTCATCAGGAGAAAGGCCACTGAACTAGACAACCAAAGCAGCGAATGGAAAACCGCAAGCTCCGTGGTGGTCAGGGCTGTGATGGAAGCCAAGGGCATTAGGCCAGCCACCAACAACCGGGCCAGCCTACATGTGTCATCGTGCCGTCAGTCAGTTGAGACGGACACAGAGGAAAACCTGCCAGCAGTGGAACAACTGGTAAAGGACCCAAGCCTGATTCGTGACGATATCCTGGAGCCAAAGGAGAACGGGATTGGTACCATCAGTGAAAGAGAGTGGAGAAGACTACAACTGGCTGACCCTACACTGAACTGGGTGATTCAAGGGTTAGAAAAGGGCCACAGATTGAGTACCAATACACAAGCAGGTGTCTCACCTGAGATGAGGGTTTTCATCCGAGAACAAAACAAGCTGGTGATGAAAGAAGGTGTTCTCCACAGGAAAGTAGAAGGTGAGGAAGGGAGAGTGAAGTGGCAACTGGTCATCCCCACCTCAAAGCGCCAACAGGCAATGTCAGGTGTGCACGAGGATGTGTACCATCCACATCTGGAGAGTGCACTTCAACAGGCAAGACTCCGGTTTTTCTGGCCCTTCATGGCCCGAGATTTGGAGAGGAAGATCAGGCAATGTGGGAGGTGTGTACGGAGGGGAGCTGCCCAAGAAAAGGCTCCTATGGAGACCATCACCTCCAGTGTTCCCCTTGAGCTCCTCTCCATTGATTACCTAACCATCGAGGTCAAGGGCCAGAAACAGAATATCCTGGTGATACTCGATCACTTCACCAAGTTCGGCGTTACAGTCTGCACCAAAGATCAGAAAGCCAAGACTGTTGCTCAAGCCCTCTGGCAGAACTTCTTCATGATCTACGGTTTCCCTCAGCGCATCCTATCAGATCAAGGAAGAGACTTTGAGTCTGAGCTGTTGAAAGAAGTGTGCCGAGTAGCTGGCATCAAGAAATGCCGCACGACACCATACCACCCTGCAGGCTCACCTGTTGAACGCTTGAACCGAGAGATCATCCACCGACTCCGCAGCCTTGAGGATGAACAGAAGAGGGACTGGAGAAAAAGTCTACCAGCAGTGATGCATGCATACAACTGCAGCCAGAGGTTCCGTTAGACCGGCATATGCCGGTTTTTACCGGTAAATATTTGCCTTGTACCGAAAAAAATAAAAGCCGCCGGTACCGTGTACCGGCAGAACATCTGAGCGCTTTGACTCTCCTCTATCCCTGCACTGTCTGTCTCTCCGCCTGTCAGCGGGTGAGCGGGGATGGCAGGCAGGAAATAAGCCATGCCATGCCGACAACAATACATCTGACATCACTCCTCTTCCCCATCCTTTCAGTCCCAGGACCTTTGCCCCCCTTTTTTTTTCAATGGACAGCGCTGATTACTACAGCACTCGCGTCAAAATGGACGGTTCCATTTTTCTTTGAGAACCCCAGGTTCCCTAGCGTGTAGCCAAAGTTTCGTGTGTGCGTGTCATGCTGACAGTCTGACCCTGGATTGAACTTGCGGTAATCCCCGACCCAGTTTTCAATTGACTGTCGCTGTTTTCAACATCACTTTGAGTAACTGCATGGTTCGATGACGAACACTGACGGAATTCTTTCGCACGTGTGGATAGGTAAGTGAGAAGTTTGTTAAGTTTGTTTTGTTGTTGTTTGTTTGTTTGTTTTTCTTTCAAGTTACGTTTTGGTTGGTTGGTTGGTTTTGTTTTGTTTTGTTTTGCTTTTTGTTTTCATTTATGATTTTTTTGCATGTTACTCTCTCCGTCGACTTTTCTGTTGAGTTCAGTTGACTGAAGGCTGTCACTGACAAGCCTGTTACGTGCTATCCGTGCCGGTAGGCCGCTCGCTATCGCCCGTTCGCGTGACCCAGAATCGCGGTTGAGTGTGTAGTGCATGGCAGGCAGCCAAGCGCGGGTACCGGCTGATTTAAGACTTGTACCGGAAATTTTTGTTGTTGTCGGTACCAAGTACCGGCAAAGTCTATAGTCTAGCGGAACCTCTGTGCAGCATTCATTCCAGCACAGGTTACAGCCCGTATTACCTGTTCTTCGGACGCCATCCACGCCTACCGATTGACTTGGCGTTTGGAATTGATTTAGATGCTTCTCGGAGGGAATCACCAAGGCAGTTTGTGCGAGACATGAAGAACCGTCTCCAAGAGGCCTACACAACTGCCTCAAACAACATGGACAGGCGTGCCCTCAGGAACAAGGCACAGTACGACACATCCGCCTACGCTGCTGAACTTGAGGTGGGAGACAGAGTCTTAGTGCGACGACTAGGCCCCAGGATCACCTCAAAAGTGTGTGACCGTTGGGAGAAAGGGGGTGTACGTAGTGGTCGACAAGCCTGGTGATATGCCCGTGTACTCGGTCAGACTGGAAGGGGGTATTGGGCCTGTGAGGACACTTCATCGCAACCTGTTATTACCAATAGGCATGCTTGATGAAGAGACCAATCAAATCCGAGAGAAGGAAGGAGAGCGAGGCCCAAAACCAAAACCGAAAGGAGCAGGACAGAGCTGCAGGACGTTGAAGAAGAGGACACGGCCTCTCTGCAGTTTGAATTAGCATGGCCCAATTCAGATTTGAGGCCAGAGGCACCTGTGTTTGTTCCAACTGGCGAACCTCTGAGGACAGATGTGGGGAGCTGGTTGGGAGAACCACAGGAAGATGAACAAGCATCTGAACCAGGAATGGGTTCCGGGCAGGAACCCATGGAAGCAGTTGGTGATACACAGGAGCCCAGCCAAGCCAGTGTGGACATGGGAGATCAGGCTGAGACGCAAGGCGTTACGACCCAGCAGAACCAGAGAAGGATCACGAAGATGGATCCGTGGATGGGTCGGTTGATCTCAGCCACACTGAGTCTGACGAGGCAGTAGATTTTGATGCGGAGGGGGAAGAGCCTGCACCAAAATTAGGAGGTCATTACGACAAAGGCAGCCTGTGGATCGTTTGAACTTGGCACATAGAGTGGCAGCAGATTTTCCCTGTTGAGTCTGCCACTGTTGGCAAAGCCAGGGATCTGGGACCTTGGCTGAGACAGTTGGAGGAAAGTTTCGAAATCCTCTCCAAGTCCTTGTCAATGATAAAGGAACATTTATTTCATCTTGGCCAAGAAATGCGTGTAGTTATACACCAAAGAAAATGTCTGGCAATGATTTATTGCTGGTTCAAGTTGCCATTGTATGAAATGACCAGAAAATGAAAAAAAAAAAAAAAAAAGAAAAAAAAAATTTGTTTTTCTTTTTTTTTACTTTTTGGCAGGGAAAGTGTAGACAGCATGACGGGGCTGGTCTACACAAGCACAGTTCAAGGGAAATAACCGTAGTTTTAGTCTCTTGTTGTTCCTTTGGAGAGTTGTTCCCCTTGAGTGGTATAAAGAAGGTTGTGGAATTGAAGATAAAGTATTTTGATTTGGTTCTGGTTTACTATTTTCATTCTTTGTATATAAAAAATCTTGTTGGGAAGTTACTAGAAGTAATTATTTTGGTGGGGTTGAAATTATTAATTTAGGGAAAGAATAACCACCTGCTTCCTGTTTCCTGACAAGTTTCTACATCCCATTTCCTGTTACTTGACATTAGAAGTACTTTCCCTTTTTGACCGGCTGAGGAGAGGAGGAAACACGTTGGCTCTCTAGGGGGGAAAACACAGTTGGCAAAGTGGTCTCTTAATTCAAGGTTAGTAAGCTGTTGTAAGATTATAAGTAGATTAGACTAAAACTAAGCCTGTATATTGTTACTGATCATATTATGAATTGGACTTGTCTAGATACTGGTCCAAGTTGGTATGTTGAACCGGTTGGGCTCACCATGTGCTTTGGTAGGCATTTTGAAATTGAGGAAAGGATCCTGGCCATTCTGCAGGATATTTAGTAGGCTGTCTTGTTTGAAATAGTACTTAGGCATGTTAAAGAAATTAATAGATATATTTTCTCTGTCATGCTTATTCAGTCTCTTGGCTCTCCCTTCTCAAGTTGAACAAAACTAGTGACCAGTCTAAAATTCTTTCTCATTGATTTCCCTCAGTCTGTATATTTTCTCTCACCTTCTTTTAAGGGTCATCGCTAACAATGTGTGCCTAGGGCTAGGGTTCATAATTTAGCTCAATACTCCTGACATTAAATTATTATACTAATAGAAGATTTATATAGTTAGGCCTAGTTCCAGTGGAAAAACCTTTTTATTCCTTTGTTCTTATGAAATGACCCTTGGATAAGGAGAAGAGAGTTGTTTAGCTTTGTTAGCATGTATTGTGTTGCTACATTTGAGCTTTTCTCAGTGCTAGAAGTTTGTGGAGATAAATTGTTGTTGCATTGATGTAAGAATATTTTTAGAATGTTGTTGGTTATTTCTGCGCAAGGGCTTGAATGCTTATGTATGGAAGAGTTATAAGAATGTGTGAAAGGCATAATGTTTCCACGCTAGTGGGTTAGGATTGCCAACTGGCTGGGGTAGTTGTTGTGTGTGGCAAGATTGATGTATTTTTATTGATGTTTTTTATGCTCAGCGGTGTTGCTCTTGGTTGTAGTTTTTTAATAGTAGATTTCTTCACTATAGGGGACTGATGTATTGTGTTATGTGTTATTCCCAGGGGCCGCCTTTTCTTCGACTTCGTTTTCTGCCACACTTTTATTTCCCTCCTTACCCTTGCCTCCCTCCAACCTTGCCCAAATTACCCTCATTAGCCCTGCACCCAAAGTTGTCCCTGGTCTAGCCCACAAATACCATACCCTGCTACCCATCTCAATGTACCTGCGGAACCTTAGGGATGGGATGATGTTATGCTTGGCTGAACTTTTTTGATGATTTACCTTATGTTTGATGTTAACCTTAATGGTGGTTTTGATAATCGTTTGCCTCAAATCAATGTGTTCTGGTTAAATAAACCTAGTGGTTGATTGTCGAATTGATATTGTTCGCGAGACAAATTAAAATAGTAAGATCAATTGTAAGCCATTTGTTTTGTCTGCGTAAGCAAGAGCCTTCCTCGGCCCCCCCTGTAGACAGAGTCAGAGTGACTCCCCTGTTCCATATCCTTTTGTTTTCTCTCTCTCTCTGTCTCTCTCATCTTGCTCCTACTCTTTAAGTTGGGGATCAGTGTCTGTTTTGTCTTCAAACACATTGCAAAAACCTGTACACAATAGTCAATTCCATTCCACAGTACATCACTAGCATCTTTACGGGTCCAATTTACTGGACCATGCTACTATTACCAGCAGCAAATCAGGGGACAAATCAATTCACCAAGAAGTGGAGGAAGTTGTACACACCTTCAAGACCTCACAGTGTGGACTATGCATCTGTAGAATTATGCAACCATCAAAGGCCAGAATTCATCAAGATGCTGTCCATATCTGTCATAGTGTCAGAGAATATAAAGGGAGGGTATGTCTTGGTTGGTGAATGTTGTAATGGGGGGTCAGAAAATGCTTCTGAGAAGCAGGCCTAAGCAAGCCACAGGATAGTCGAAAGACTCCCACCCTTGTTCGAACATAATGCTACAGTGCACACTGATATCCAATGGGTACCTTGAAGATCATGCAGCTAGGTTGAAGAGACATATATGGCTCACATAATGCCAATCTTGAGAGCAGTTTTGATCCACCTCAGTCACTTAAGTGATGGGAACACACTTACCATCTTACAGAATAAAAAAATTTTAGATTAAAAAGAGAAAGAAAAAAACCTCTATGGAAAGTGGGAGTCTGCATTTTGAAGGGTCTTTTTCCGGAGGGTTTACTTTAACTACAAAATACCACCAACGTCTCTTGAAAGAAAACGGGGTTGGTCATAAAAACTTACAAGATTTGAAATGGACATCCCTGGATGATAGACACCATTTAAACAGGAATGAACACACACACAAAAAAACAAACAAAAAACTATTGCTCTTCATGAAAAAAATGTTGAGCCTTTAAAATAACCCTGATCTACACCCTCTGAATAGAGTTAAGTCATGGTAAAGCAGTAAGCCATGCCCAGGAAAGATGATATAACCAATGGGTAATCAATGATGCAAAAATCATGAAAACATAACTTTCAAACAAGTAGTTTTGTATTTTCACAATATCTTTTTTCTTTCTTTTTTCTTTGCTTTTTACTCCGAAGTCCCACTTTGATTAAAAAAAAAAGTTATACCAGCCGCCGTGGCGAAGTGGTTAGCGTCGCGGACTCCCGGCTGGGAGGTCGTGGGTTCGAATCCCATCAGAGTCATGTGGGGTTTTTCTGCCCCGACCGGCTCCTACCCAGAGTTGAGTTTGCTGCGGACTCAGTTGGGAAGACTGGGACCACACAGTCGAGTTTCATCCACTTAATGGATGCGTTTCTGAGAGTGTTGCTCAAATTTCCTGACCAACACTGCAGATGCCTGTATCTCTCGGGCCTGGTTGACGCCAGGATATATTATGAAAGGAAGCGTAGAGTACAGCCCTGTCATGTAGTCTCAGACCGAAATGGAAATCCGTAGCATCATCTTAATCATCCTCATTCCCATTGATCAGCATTAAAAAAAAAAAAAAGTCTCAGGTTCTGTGGCCCTTCATGCCCTGCTCTCATGGTGACCTCAATTTCGATGTCCTCTCCACGTCTGTGGCCTTGGTTTGCTTCCGTCGGGGTTACCGGTATCGGCGAGTCCATGGGGGCTGTCGTTGGACGGACGTGGTGGCGCCCTCCGGAGGGAGAGCTCACTCACGCCGGCTCCGCGACTAAGCAATTATTGTCGTGAGTAGGGGCTTAGTAGGTGGTGTCCTGCGTATGTTAGATCAGAACAGGCGCCACTGAACACCACCGAAGTGACTCGGCAGCAGTGCAGTGTCTCCTCCGGTGGGTTGCCTCTTGACGACTTGACATTGACTGCTCCCTGTGGATTGCTGGTGCAGGGGCTGCGGCGGGGCCAGCCGGGCTATGGTTGTGGACGGGGTGTCGGAATGAGCGGTGTGGGTGCACTGCCTCTGAGGTGGCGCAGAAGTTGAGACAGAAAAAAAAAAAAAAAAAAAAAGTTATGCTATATACTTCTCAAACTTGATCAGAAAGAGATTTTACAAACACACACACAAAAAGGAAATTTTTATTCTAAAATTACGTTTAATCTAACATACTTACCGTGGCTCACTAATGCAATAAGCGGCAGCAATTTGCTATCCCTGCCTCGTATACAATAAAGTCCGTACGGACAACAAAACCCTGAAAGGGCCTCGTGCCTTGCGCATGCTCAGACCTATCCTCTTTTCGAGGTATATTAAACCCTGACTGAGAACTCCTGATGGAACCAGGAAGGCGGGGAGGTAGGGAGGGTCTCTGTGTGAGCCACGGTAAGTATGTTAGATTAAACGTAATTTTAGAATAAAAATTTCCTTTTAATTACACATACTATACCGTGGCTCACTAATGCAGAGTCGCACTACCTGGAAGGAGGGCTCACCTGGTTACCGCCTGGAGGAGCGAGAAGAGCCGGAGCGTGTGGCGGAGATGGAGTGTTGCGCCACCACAGCTGATGCGATGCCCCTAGACCATCATCGCGCAGACGGGAAACGTCGCGCAGGTAGAATTGGATGAAGGTGCCAGGGGACCGCCAATATGCGGCATCTAACACACTCTGAATGCTGGCATTATGAGCTACTGCCAGCGAAGACGCCCATGCCCTAATCTCATGAGGTCTTGGTGAGAAAACAGCCAAATCCCCTTCAGGTCTCGCGTACGCAGCTTTAATGACTTCTCTCAGCCATCGAGAGATTGAAGACGCCTGATGTCCTCCTTATAACTTTCGTTGTAAGAGAGAAACAGGTGGCGCTGCTTGGAGCGAGAAGATTTCGTGCGTTTCCTATACTCCCGCAGAGCGCGCACCGGACAGAGAGTGCGGTCTTCGTCGTCCGGGGCAAGAATAGAAGTGAGAGGAAGAATGGAGATAGTCGGGGAAGAAGAACCTGGCAACTGGTTTTTCGCTAAAAATTCCGGGAGGAGGCGAAGAGATATCGAGCCATCCGGTTCGGAGGCTACGTCCACAGGTAGGCCACTAAGAGCGTGGACTTCACTGCAGCGCCTCCCTGAGGCCAGGGAAACGAGAAAGGCTGTTTTGAAGGAAAGGAATTTCAGAGAACACTCCCGGATGGGCTCGTAAGGGGGGAGCCTGAGGGAGGAGAGGACTAAGAAAAGATCCCACGCCGGGATACGGCTGGGAAACGGGCCTCCTGTAGGCCGCTCCTCTGACCAGATCCCGCAGAAGAGGGTCGTCCCCAAAGGAGGGTCCCCCTAACTGGCGGATAGTGGTGGAAATCGCCGCCCTGTGAACTCTAACAGAGGAGGCTGAAAGTTTTCTCTCCGATGAAAGAAAGGCTAGGTAGTTCGCCAATTGCATTGCGAAGGAGAATGAGGTGATACTTTGTGGCTGGAGCACCAAGAGAGCCCATTCCAGTGGACACTATAGACGCTTTGGGTGCCTGACCTGTGGGCATGCTCCACAAGGCCGATTACTGCTGGGGAGGCGCCTTGTGCAGACAGCGCGTCCCGCACAGTAGCCAGGCGTGAAGATGCAGCACGTTTGGATTGCCGTGTGGAATGCCTGACCGCGGCTGAAGCAGGGACTTTGCCTTTAAGGCGAGCGGTATCGGAGGCACGTGAGACAGATGTAACAGCTCCGGAAACCACGCTTGGGCCGGCCAGCGTGGAGCCACAAGAATCAGCGTGGCTGCTCTTCCCTTGCCTTGCGGAGAACTTTTCCCAGAATGGGGAACGGGGGAAAGGCATAGCCCGTCAGTCCGGACCAAGGGATGGACAGGGCGTCCACAGCCCACGCTGCCGATCCGGAACTGGGGAGACATACAGCTGGAGACGGTGGTTGAACCGGGTGGCGAACAGGTCTACCTGTGGTTTGAACCATACCGTCCAGAGAGGTTCCAGGATCGAATGGACGAGAGTCCATTCTGAGGGAAGAACCATGTGCGACCTGCTGAGGGAGTCCGCAAGAATGTTGATCTTCCCCGGAACATGTTTGGCCGAGATCTGGATTGATTGTGTCTCGCACCAAAGGAGAAGCTGTTCCGCCCTCAGGGACAGGAGTGCGAGCGCGCCCCCCCTTGCTTGTTGATATAACACGCCACTGTCGTGTTGTCGGTGTTGAGGAGAACGTGTTTTCCTTTCATGAAGGGAAGAAATTCCTCGAGGGCTTGGAACACGGCTTCCAGCTCTAGCCGATTGATATGCCAGGACCCCATCTCCGGGGACCATTGCCCGGAGGCCGTCAGAGAGCTGACGTGGGCACCCCACCCGGACTGGGACGCGTCCGTAAACAGGTCCTCCTGTGGAGGAGGGGGAGAGATGGGGACTCCCTGAGCTAACCAGGACTGGGAGTGCCATTGGACCACCGATGACTGGAACCACTGACCGAGAGGGATCGGAAGGTCCCACGACTGTCGTGCCTGAGACCAACGCTTACGAAAGAGGCGCTGAAACCGGCGTTTGTGCAGTCGTCCGAGGGGTACCAAGGGGGCCAAGGACTCCATCAGACCAAGAAGTGAGGCCAGCTTCCTGGCTGGAGCCTGATCCAAGGAAAGGAGGTGGGCCAAGAGGTGCTGGAGGCGAACCAGGCGCTGGGGGGTTGGAGAGACCAGCCAGTCGGTGGTGTGGAAGGACATGCCCAGAAACTGAAACCGCTGCGACGGGATAAGATCGGACTTCTCCTCGTTGTGAACAAATCCCAGCTGCTGACAGAGGCCTAAAACCTGTAGGGCTTGCTGGGAGCACAGAGTGCTGGATGAGGCCAGAAGAAGCCAGTCGTCTAGATAGGCCTTCAGACGAATTCCTTTCTCCCGAACGTGCGAGCAAAGTTCCCGAGCCACCTTCGTGAAAACCCAAGGGGCCGGGGCTAGTCCAAAGGGAAGAGCCCTGAATTGAAAAACGCGGCTTCTCCACACGAAGCGGAGGTACTTCCTGTCCCTTGGGTGGATCAAGAGATGGAAGTACGCATCTTTCAAGTCGATGGATACCGCCAGTCGCCGGGATGCATGGCATCGCGGATCGACATGGGGGTTTCCATCCGAAAACGGAGGACGATAAGGAACCTGTTCAAGGGCGAGAGATCTAGAACCGGTCTCCATCCTCCAGAAGCTTTGGGAACCACAAAAATGCGGCCATAAAAACCCGGATAGGAATGGAAGAGGATTTCCTCTGTGGCTCCCTTGGCTAACAGCGAAAGGACCTCCTGGTCTAAGGCCTGAGAGGCCGCCAGATCCCGAGGAGGAGCGAAAGGGGGGGGGGGGGGGGGGGGGGGGGAAGGAGTGAGAGGGGGGCCTTCACCGCACCCCAAGGAAGACGAAACCCGACCTGATCACCGCAGAGCCCAGGGGCTTGCGGGAAGCCGCTCCCAGGCACTGAGGTGCCTGGACAGACTGCCCACAGGACCGCCCTGGGGTGAAGTACCCAGGTCGGGGGCAAGTCATTGGGGGTGGGCCGTCGGAGGCGTGGGAGCTTTCGGACCCGCCGGCCGAGCCGGAGGCCGACCCTGCTGGGCTGCTTGCCTCTGGTCCCCCGGGGTCCAAATGACCGTCGTCCCTTGGGCTGAGAGGGACCCGGTGATGAGAAAGGCGCGGGCGCCTTGCGTTTTGAACCGGGGCGGGGGGGGGGGGGGCCTGATTGAAAGGCGAGGTCACGCCTAATTTCGGCCTGGCTCTTAATGGTAGCCTGTACGTGATTCCCGAACAGGGGGCCCTGACTTGACTGGCAAGGCTCTGAGGGAAGCGCGGGCAGAGGGAGAACGGGTCACAGAAGATGCCAAAAGGACCGCATCTCTCCTAGCTAGAACTGAGTTCAGATGGAGCCTAGCGAACGCCCCAGCCGAATACTTAAGCCCTTCAGCCATTGACTGAATACAGGCTACCACAGCAGCTGGGTCCGCGGACTGGCGGATGGCGAAGGAACCTGAATCGGGATCCTTAAGGGCAGACACTAGTCCCCCTAGAAAGGAATCCATAACAGATATGGCCTCCAAACCCTCCTCGCAGACTCTTCCCACTCTGCAAGGCAGCGCTCTGAGAGGACACCTGCCTTGCGCGCGATTTTGACCTCTCCTGGACCAGGAGGAGGTCCTCCTGGGAGAGGGGAAGAGTGGCTTCGGGGATAGTGTCATTTGCCAAGAAGGCCTTCTTGGTATATGGAAGACTCTCTGGTTGAAGGAACTTCCCACACGACAGCGCGGAAGGGAAATCAGGGACCGAACCAGGCATGGGGTCCTGCGCCTCCGTGCCCCTGACTCGTAATTGGGCCCTCCTCATGCAGTCGGCCACCATAACTGACTCCTTTAGAAGAGAGGAGGGCCTAGCCGCCGATGGGCGAGATCCCAGGGCGAGTTCCGCTGCCCAAGGGCAGGGGGCCCTGACCTCCTGAGAGGATGACACCGCTTCCGGCACCAGGGAAGCCAGGACAGCCACCGAGTCTTGGAAAGAATAAGAACCGGGTGACTGGTCCTCTTCCTCTGACTCCGAGTCCGCCAGGTCGGATCCACAGACCGATGGGGTGGCCGCCCTTGGCGAAGCGGTGCGCGGCGAGAGCCCAGAGTGGCCTGGGATGGCTGATTCCCCAGACATACCGGGGGAGGGGTCAGTCCCCGGAAGGGCAGAGGGGCCTGGGAGGGAGATGCCTGCACTGGTGGAGGGTGGGCATAAAACCCGGCCACCAGGGAAACCCGGAGCAGGGGGCTGTGGAAAGCCATGGTCGGGGGATATTGCCATTGGGCCCATGGCGCCCAAGGCAAAGGGCCCTGACCCCATGATAGGGGGGGCTGAGAATGTGGCTGCTGGCCCAACCCTGAAAGTGGGGGCCGAATGCGCCGGTCCCCTGAGGGGTGCTCGGGAAAGAGGGCGACACCCGGTGGTCTGCCCAAAAGCAGAGGCAGACACATGAGGCGGGGGAAGGGAAACAACCGGGGGCGAACAAGATTCGAGCCCTTGAGCAGGAGTTGCTTCCCTTGGATCGCCTACCGGGCGAGGGGAGGGTGACGAATAGTCCCCTTCATTGCCCGGCGCCTCCGTAGAGGGCCCGTTGCACCTTCGATTCTGCCATGGGAATCGAACTGTGAGCAGTAGAACCGCGGCTGAACTGAACACAGGGTGCACTAACGGAGGCGACAGAACCGCAGCTGAGTCGCTCGCCGTTAAGGGGCAAAGGGGCGAGATCAGCAGAACCGAAGCTGAGCTGATCACCGCCACAAAATGAGGGTTGCGAGAAATGACTCGCTGTCACGACAACAGAACCGAAGCTGAGTTGAGGTGAACCCTTGGGAGAAAGTGACGCTGAAGGGAGAGGAGGTTTAGGCGGGGCTAGAGACAAAGAGCCTGCCGGCGAGATGTGGGAATCGAAAGACGAAACCTTCTTAATTCTCGCCTTACCACCCAATCGCTTCACGTACGTTTCTCCCTTAAGTGAAAACATAAGCAAGGACACCAACGAACAGCAACAACAATCGATCGATTGCGAGAAAAGTCAAAAATACTTAGCTGCTCGTGTACACGCGGCTTAACGGGAAAATGGCTGCCGAGAAAAGAGGATAGGTCTGAGCATGCGCAAGGCACGAGGCCCTTTCAGGGGTTTTGTTGTCCGTACGGACTTTATTGTATACGAGGCAGGGATAGCAAATTGCTGCCGCTTATTGCATTAGTGAGCCACGGTATAGTATGTGTAATTAAAAAAAAGATTGCATATTGTCAAAATCTGGATAAAACTGTGGTGATCACTGATTGTTATGTACTGCTCATTTTGGGATTACCCACTGATGTCATAGACTTTTGAGTACATGTTTCATTAAAATTCACTTATTCAATTACCCTCTTGTTTTCCTAAGTGGATTCTTTTAGAGACACAATTTATAACAAATAAATTACACTAACGCTTAATAAAAAAAATATTTTAAGATCTGCAACATGGATAAAACTGATGATCACTGTTCAAGTCATATGTATCACTATCTTATTGGTCTGCAGTGAAGTCTTGTTTCCACAGGAACTCCGTGACATAGTTGTTGCCAATCGCACAGGATGCCTGACAGGTGTAGACACACAGAGTTCCCCAATCCAAACTTTTATCATCTTTGTCGTCCACACCCAGATAATTCAACAGCTGAGGCATCACCTGCAAGTGTAAATGAAAACAAAGACAATCAATCACATGAAATAGCAATTAACCCCTCCAACAGCTGAGGCATCACCTGCAAGTGTAAACGAAAACAACGACAATCAATCACATGAAATAGTAATTAACCCCTTCAACAGCTGAGGCATCACCTGCAAGTGTAAATGATAACAAAGACAATCAATCAATCACATGATATAGCAATTAATCCCTTCAACAGCTAAGATATAACCTGCAAGTGTAACTTCAAAGAAAGACAGTCACATGAATTAGTAACGATTCCTTTCAACAACTGAGGTATAACTTGAGAATGCAATCTTCTATGCTCTCTCCGTGAGTTGTATCACATCCATGCCAATAATTTCAGACCTCCCATATCATCATTAATATTATTTTATCACTAGTTTTTTTGCTTTAAATGTCAGTGGGTATGGAACTTACCACACAGAATACAAATCAATAATTTTGCACCAAACCTGCATGAGAATTTTAATTCCTGGTACCCAACAGAAAAAAACTGGCATTTCTTCCGTCCATCTTAATGTGGTGTTGTTCTGGTGATATCAATGTAGTGCTCAACTCTCCTGGGATAGTTGTCCCTGTTTCTTGTCACCAGACATCTAGTAGTGAACGTTATAATACCGAATCTCACCAAACAAGAAGTGGAAAATGTTCAAAAACTGGGATTGCAGAAGGAAAAGGGCACACGTGATTGTTTTTCTGTTCATAATAATTGTAATTTTCCTCAGATCCTGGATTCAATACTGAGCATGGGAATGAGGGAAAGAAAACTTGTAATTCAATGCACTGGCTTCACACATACATGTATACCAACAATAGTGGCACACACTAAGTATCAAAGGCATCTGCTAAGTCTTGTCAATGAGGCCCTCTCCCTCTATCTTTTCTTTCATATTTACACACTTACAAATTTATCCACCTATAGCCCCTTCAGCTCTGTGACCAAATGGCATAACTGAAGGGGTGTAGCATAGTGTCTAAACAGTGATGCTTCCCTGGTAAAACTAAAACTCATAAATACCTGAAATTCAAACTGCCTTGGTGCTCCACAGGTGCAGGCTGGGATATCTGCCTCCTTCGCTTGATGGTTGACGGATACCCACAGTGGTCTCCCCCTTTGCAGTACCGCAAAACCTGACACCAAAGAGCAAGATAAGATAAGATAATGTTGCTTATAGCCCAGCCGACCGCAAAGGGCCACATCAGGGCTGTCACCACGTTAAAATCAACTCACCAGTACCAAAGAGCAAACCTTCACATGTGTGGCAGCAAGAATTACTTGCATAAGTTTAAATATTGATGATTATTCATGGTTCATTATATGTACTAAGTTTTATCATAAATGTTTCATGTACAGAACATAATGATATTTCAAGACCTATGAATATTGTGCAAATCTAACGTTCGAATGTGAGTGAAAGTTCATCATTCATCTAAATAAGGAATCTACAGTGTAATGAAATTTAAAGTTTCGATTTTGTTTTAACTTCCCAAAGAACATTATAACAAAGTCAAGTGCATGAGATATGGTCATGCCAAAAAAAGGTTTCAAATTTCAAGGGCATTTTCGTGAAAATCTGTTCAATATTAGTCTTTTGAGACTTGTAATACAGACTTTTGAAAAGTTTAGACTTCAAATTACAATAAATGCAAAAGTACACTTCACAACCACATAATAGGAAGAAGATACATGTAAATGAACACATTTTGGAATGTTAAGATGCTGTAACAATGACTGACTTAGTTAATGCATGTTTTTCCACTGAGGTTTCAGTAAGCTTTACACTAACGGCACAATACATTTCAGGCTACTGTAAAGATACGGACAGGAAGAATGCACACATTTTACATGTGAAATGAAATAAAAAGTGACCAAAACCTAACATCAGTACTTCTTTTCTTTTTTAAAAAGGGTTTGGCGAGACATATTTCAGACAAAATACTTTGAATAAGCAGCATATAACACTTCACCTAAAAAATACTATATCAGGTGAAATAACTGAATACCAATGTCCCAAACAATTAAATCCCTATGTTAAACATTTAAAATAGATATTACCAAAATACAAAAGAAGAGCCAAACACTTTTGACAGAAACTCATATTTTAAAATTCAGAACTCCCATTAAGTTTAACACATATGTGTACATTCCTCACACCTATGATAATCAGCAACACAATTTGTTCATTACCAGGGGCTCAACAGGGATGTACTATACAGAATACTTAAATCATGCACAGATTCTGTAATCAACTCAAGAAAAATAATTTCCTATTAAAATTAAATTGCCAGCAGTATATATACAACAATCACTCGGCAAATGTGATGTACCTGAGCATGGAGATCTGCCTTCTATATTGTGCTGATCATCTTTTTGTCTAATTGATCCAGCATGTCATTCCTTGCATGGCTTGAAAAGTGAGACCGAAATAAAAAGAAATTAGTCTTACTCTTCTGTACTTAGTTTCAGTCAGTATACCATCTCAGGGTCAGACCATCCATAATTTAAATGAGTCCTCTATCAGTTCTGTCAGATGGTCCTAGAGAACCCATCTGTCAATTCAAATGAGAAGTATTTATGAAAAAAAACGTTCTTCCCGGCAAAATCAGAGCAATGTGAAATACTATCAATGCATCAAGTAAACTGTATTTTATTAAGGTTTGAGCAGAATAGACTTTATGAATAAGACATGTGCAGCAGAACATTTACTATGTTTTTCCTAATGCACTAAAAATATTATTGACATTATTTCGACAGAAAAGTCTGTAGAGTGAGTTACATGATATTAGTAAACCTGTTCACATTTTCACTTTTTTGTCTTGCACACTGTTCACTGAAAATTCTACTGATCATCAGACTTTCAATGAAAACACTTAAAACATTTTTTTCATGAGTGATAAAACACACTGCTGCAGTACAAAATATTCAGCACTACATACTGCATAAAACGAACAATGACAGATCCTTGTGCCTGACTGATGTTATAATTTCAATTTGAACAGTATGCCCCCTGAACGGTTTTTAACACGATTCTCTGTCCACTTGAGAAACAGTTTATCACTTTGTTCAATATTTGTCATCAATATTCAAATTAGCAGAGATGTTTTGTACAGTCAGTCCTTCTGGGAACATGAACTATAGCCTATGATGACTTTTGTGTAACCTTGTGCTTTTTAGCGAAACTTTGGGAAGAGGCGGTAGCTTAATAAACAAACTTTTTTTTCAACTTGATTTGCGTAAACAATCTTTTTTTTTTTCAACTTGATTTGCATAAAACAGACAATATTTTTAAAACTTAATTTGTGTCCGAGTAACGCATTTCTGATGTGCAACTCTGTTTTTTGTAACAAACTGGTGAACATTCCACCTGCTAAAAATGAATGTAACTGCTGATTTTTTTTCCCCACCTGCACAGCAGTCAGACAATAAAATTTCTCAGTAATCACCAGAACACATTCTTTCTTCATTTCTTTTTTAAGCCCTTGACTGCCACTATTTTGTATCAGTTTTGCACTTCTGTGTGCCGGAGCAAAATTTGACTTTTTGCGGTAGGTTCACTAATTTGATCAGTGCTCATTTATTTGTGGAGATATCTCCTAGATTTTTGGCATGTTTCTTCTCATACCCAGGGCTATAATACCTGCAAATAATATTTGATTTTGTTCATTCTGAGTATAATAAATAATCTTATAATTCAATTCTTTTTTACAAAAATTATATTTTGCAAGCATACAAAAACCCACAGCAGCAAAACAAAAAAACATACAAACCCAGCCAAAAGTGGTTTTAGTGTTTACTGAACACCTGTGTAAATATTTGGTAGTGAATTTACAACCCACAATTGTTGTTTTATGTGATAAATTTATGCATTTCTGGGGTACAGTACAATCCAGGTATCAAGGGACACAATTTTCTTTTCTTAGGTAGGTTACTTCACTGATATGCCCAGTGTTCTTTCAATTCTTGACATATATCTTAGCTACTTGGGAAATTTTCTTGTTATAATCCTTGGCTACAACCAGATATCACAATAGTTTGATTTTGTTTGTAATGAGTAGACCAAAAATAATATAATGATGAATGTTTTTGTTTGGAAAAAACAGACACTTTCAGAACATAACCAAAACTATAGCACTAAAAATCACAATGAAATACCACAAAAAATGGTGTTAGTATCCTTTGAACTTCAGGACAAACATCTGTATTCACAATAAAGCTTGACAATGCATAAAATGTTTAGCATGCAACCCACATCATAGGGGCACTCCAGCCCAGGTAACGTGGGAAAGAAGAAGGGAATTGAACATTATCCACAGCATCAGTCTGCACATCTTGCAAGCCTCTTGGAATTGGTCTCGTTTAGCAGAGATGAACTAACAATAACAACACTAAGTGTAACTTCCAATTATTCTGTCAGTTTTCTTTCACACATGTGGTTTGGTTCACTCATGAACTAAGTGCGATTGATAAAAAGCCATTACCACAGAAGGTAATAAATAAAACATTGCAAAACCAACCCCCCCAAAAAAAACAACAACAACAGAGACTGCTAAAGATAGGACTGAGCTACAAAAGGCCACACCACAGATGATGAAAGCACACTAACAACTGAAAAATACACTGGTGTCGCAGGAATACACCACACCACAGAACCTATGGACAGAAGGATCAGGATCCCATACTACTGCCAGTAAATGCAGTTATAGTTGACTGACACACATTTGGGTACACACACACACACACACACACACACACCACACACACACACACACTGTGCACAAGCACCATATTCAAAAGCACACACACACACACACACACACAACACACACACACACACACACGCATGTACACACACACACACACACCACACATGTACACACACATGTACACACACACACCACACAGCACCACATGCAAAAGCACCACACACACACACCATGCAAAAAACACTACACAAACACCACACACACAATTATACCCACACCGCACAACACTGCTCTCCCTCTCTCTCTCTCTCTCTCTACACACACACACCCACACACACACACACACACACAACACACACACACACAACCTGCACAAACACCACACACACACACAAAACAAAAACACCACACACTCACGCACCACACCACACACACACCACACACCACACACACACACACACCACCACAAAAACCCCCACAAACGATGGGTTTGAAATTCCCAATGTTTTTTGATACCTGGGTCACTCGTAAAAAAAAGGTCAAGTTTTGGAAATCAGCACGGGCCTCTGTCCTTCTGAAAAAAGTTCCGATGACGATTGCCACACCCTCTTCCTCGGCCCCCCCCCCTCAACTGGACCCCGCCTTTTCCAAACCCCCCCCCTTCCTCGACCCCCTCCCCCCGACCTCCACGAAAGGGGGGGGGGGCACTCAACATACACGGTTTTGGGCTCGCACCTCCGATTCGGCCCCATTGTCCCGTATCGCTCTTTTTTAAAGTGGGGGATCAGCGTCGTCATCAACACCAACCTCCAAAGAAAAGGGGGGGTTTTAAATTTTGATCATTTATTCCTCCTCCGAACGCTTCATTCCACTTCTTTGAAGTCTTTTGCATCGCTTTTTACCCGGATAACTTCTTGAAGCACTTTAAGAGCATTAACGTTTAAAAACGGCACCGCCTGACGAACGCCTCTCGACCGCCATCTTTAACCCAAATAACTCTCCCGACTTTTTCCGAATTAAGACCGAAAGGACGCGAGCCGGGCTCAGCTGACCCCCGAAAGGGAAAAACCACCTTTAGGGTCCCCAAAAACCCTTTAAAAAAAAAAAATTTTTTCTCCTTGCCTCCCTTCTTTTAAAAACGCCGAATTTTTTAGAGAAATTATCTCAACGCCGTTCGGCAAGGGACACAGCTTTCTCGAAACCATCTCGAACGCCGTTCGGCCAGGGGGCAGGGTTAAAGTCAAGCATTTAAACAAAGTTAAAATTCTGAAACATGATGTGTTTCAATCGCTTCAGTGCAATTTGATTTTCATTTCCACCCAAACCATACTTTGGGTTTACACAAAAAAAAAATTACTATTTTATAAACCCATCTGGCTGTTTCAGTTTTTTCAATCAAAATGTTTAAATTTCTTTAAAGAACTTTTTTTTTTCATTTTTTCCCCAAAACCCCCATTTTGCTTTCATAGGGGTGTAAAACCAGAATAACACAGAGAAACACTGAAGACAATGCAAAAGCACAGAACTGAAATGCGAAGTCGTCAGAAAAACAAAAAGTGAGTAACTGTAAGTAACTTTCACAGCTGGGATCTCTTACGAAAATTAAATGGCACCAAATTTTAAACTTTAAAAGCTCATTTTGAACTTTTCCCTTTTCAACTTTTCATTTCAACAAGTTAAATTTCAAGGCCCGCAAGTAAATTTAATCTCTGCACAGAAGTTTTCAAATCTAAAAAGATTTTAAAAGACCTACCTTTTTTTTTTGACAAAACCCCAACCAACTGGTCTGGATTTAACCACTCCTTTTGAACCTTTTTAAAAGCTTTCGTTTCGGCTCCGGGGCCTGCCCTTTAAGGCATGTTCCTTAAATTCTGTGCATCCGGGGCCACACCCCGGCACGAAGCCAGTACTGACACGCGCGGTACCCCTGCAGACCTCCTTCATTTTTCCACTTTTTAAGGGGAATTCTTCCCTCTATTTCCCGTTCAAACTCTGGAAGGAACCCACTGATGACTGCTTCTCTGCGACAAACAAACAAAATAACTAATTTAACAGAACAATATAACTATTACTGGTGCAATATAATAAAACACACACAGCTCAGTATAATTTCTCATAGCAAGCATTTCTTTTCATACACAGGCCACCTTTGCCTCATAATCAGTCACTCTAAGGCTGAGCTGGGGAACTTACCTGAGTGAGATAAATCATCTAAACCCTTTCCCCCACTCTTTTTAAAACCTTACTCTATCCCATTCTCTCTACTCTCCCTTTACACTTCCACCCTGTCCATTACAATTTACAACTTTAGCACAGCGAGCAGTGATCACTGTTCCCATTCTGTCCCTAACCTTTCCCAATCTTCCATCATGATCACTGTTAAGTTTCTCATTCTCTTCTTCTATCCTTATCGCTCCTTCAGTTTCATACAGTTTCAACTTGAGTGTTTCAGTGTCAGTACAGTTTCTGAAATCTTTCAAACGAGGACTTAGAATAATATCACATGTAAAGTAAAATATTACCAGTTTCACCACAGTGTTATTTTAAAACATTTTGCTTTGGTTGCCACTTGAATTAAAATAATTCAGCCCAAGAACTCCCTTCCATTTCCTTCCTATGCATATATCTCATATTATTTGTAATAATGCTACACTATAATATTCCTTAAGTTTACCTGATATGACAGAAAGAAACTATGAGTCATTAACAAAAATCAAGTAGGCCACCATTGCGAGATTTATAACTGAAAACCGGATTCAGTGTCTGCACCCTTTAACTGAAAATACCTGCTTCTTGAGGAACTGGCTTCCCACAAGCTTTCTTGTGTCCTGCTTTCCAATGGCGTGTTTGGTGATCCTTACCACAATAACTGACTGAATGGCACTGACCACAACGCTGGTGCCAAGACATCCGCACACCACACATAGCGTCTGATATTTGCTGCAGTGGATTGCAAACCGTCCTGTTCAGATGGATCATCTGGGGTGGGTCTACACTGAAAAACTGATTCATCCTAGGTAACTGTGACCGCAGCACCACAAAATTATTTCCGTCGTTGGCTGCGCTGCAACCAGATTTTCTGCATGCAAACAAAAACAGACTCCGATGGAATGCATCTTCTTCTGGTTTGTCACGTGGAGAATATACTTGCATAAGAAATGAAAGCTGATTGCCGCATTTTGAGCATGAAATACGCTCTGTTGGAGGAAGAGGATTTAGAGAAAGCCATGCTGGTTTTCCTCCCACTTTACTGGGGAAATATCGGCTTTCTAGAAACCTAGAATCACATTCATCATTCACAAAACCAAGGTCCACTTTTTTGGCAGCCATGCTTGTATCATTAAGAGTGCTCTCCCGCTCGCCGATAAACAGTAGGCCTATCTATCTTTTTCCCGGTCTGAAGTCAAACGCAAGAAACCCAAAAAACAACTCGAACTGGACTAACAGCAATGCAATGTAATCGTTATGTGATATCTTAATACAGTCTAAATGCAAGGCTACACTACAAGGAAACAGCACTGATGATAAGATAATGGTGCGCCATGAAATGGTGATATCCTGCTACAACTGTTTTAACTGCCATCTAGGAATTCAAGTTCAAGTTCAAGTTCAAAATAGGGGAGATGAAATATTTTCATCATAGCCTTTCAGCTTTATATGCCCTTCATTGTCGTATATTGTTTTTTGGTCAGGTCTTAAGCGAGCCCAGTTTTTTTTGTGTTTTTTTTCTTAACTATCAAAAACGTACCTAATATCAGTAAAAGTGTGATGTTTGTCGATAAGATTTTTAAATGAATTAATATTTGGTGCACGCTTTATATCAGGTGTTAGTTTATTCCAAATGGGTGCAACTCTCTGAATGAATGATATTTCCTAATGTTAGTATTGGCATGCTGGATTTGTATTTTATCACAACTGTTACGTGTTATATTGGTTAGTGCAAGCTGAAAAAACTGACTGGTCAATATCATCAAGGTTATTGAAAATCTTATAAGTTTTGATTAAATCCCCTCGTATTCTTCTTGCTTTGAGGGATGGTAATTTAGGAATCTCAGCCTTTCTTCGAATGTATAATTATGAATGTTATGTATTAACTTTGTAGCCCTCCTCTGCACTTTCTCAGTTTCTACTGACTGCCCTTTTTAGTCTCGGATGCCATATTACATTTCCGTATTCGAGGAACGGTCTTACCATTGCTTTTATATAATCTAAGGAAGGTATTATTATCAGGTATGTAAAAGTTCTTTTTATGATACTTATCATCCGAGTAGCTTTGTTTACAACATGTGTAATGTGCCTATCAAACATTAAGCCTGTATCAAAAGTTACTCCCAAATCCTTTTCTTCTTCAATGGCATGGAATCCAGACAAAGTGAGACCAGGATTTCCACCCGCAGGAAATGCAGTGAAATTAGCGAAATATTTTGCTCCTCTACGTACCATAAGCAAATGACAGAAGCACCTAACAGTTCTTTGCTTATCTTCTACTTTTCCTTTAACTCCGTGCGCCATGAAGTCATTGGGGCACCACACTGAAGAACACTTCATCAGGTTCCTCCAGGTCTGTCAGTTGTGTGCTAAAGCAGATCAGAGGCTCTCCTCTGCCGCTGATAACCATATAAACCCAGTACGACCAGCCGCATGTGGGAAATAAACCCAACAAGAAAATCTAACCTTGTGAGGGATGGATGGGCTCGCCAGGTTCGATTTTAGCTCAAGAAACAGCACACCCAACGTCACCCGCAGAAAGAAATCTGGCTTGCCATCTTCGCCGATCACAGTGAAGACTACAAGTCAAACATCCTGTGATCGGCAGTGGACCAAAGCACGATCACTGAACAGCTAGACAGAAGGGGAGATTCGTCACGATCAAGCCTAGGCCTTATCTGCCCCGCTATCTTTTTCATCAGCAGTTGGGGGATCCCGAATAAGCCTCTTACCTTTTTCCTTTCTCTAACACCCCACCCCCTTCTCTTCCCCCTCCCCCTCCTCGTTCACTCCACAACACCCCCCCCCCCCCCTAACTACACAGGTTGTGTTTGTTTGTTTGTTTGTTTTGTGTGTTGTTTTGTTTTGTTTTGTTTTGTTTTGCTTTACTCCTGCGCTCCCTTGTTTCCGTTACAAAAATTCGATTCAGGTCAGATCCAGATCCACTCACCGAGGCTGAGTCAGATGCTTTACAAGTAGCTGAAGAAAACTTACGGTCTACTGACGAGACTGAATTTTCCAGTCAAAAAAAAAGTAGAAATGAAAACGCACTGATTCAATACCCTGAGCTGTATGCATGATGTCCGCTGCCGGCTTCCCTGCTCGTTACTACACCCCACTTAATATATACTGATTCCCCGCTGCTCGATGTTCTGGCGACCCTGTTGCTCTTCAGTGTTCCCTGCTTGACATTTCCCCCTGCTTTGCTCACTATTCCCCTGCTCGCAACTCCCCCTACCGGCGGCCTTGTAACCGCTCGATACACATTGGTCAATACCCACCCCCACCCCCGCCCATCTCTACTTCGGTGTTCCCTCTGCTCGAATTATATTCCACATACCCTTCTAACTATTTTACTGCATTCGATTCTACTTGTTACGTCAGATCTTCAATCTTGTTGCCACAGTCTTCTCGAGATCTTGACGGCTGTCCCAAAGCTGCATCTGCAGCTCTGCTCCCTCTGATCAGGTTTGGCGCCGTAGAACATCATGGGCTGGACAGTGCTGGAGGATGTGTTCTGGAGTCTGAGATCCAGTGCCACATGGACATTTTGTCTGTGTGGGCAATCTTAATTCGGCTGAGGTTGCTCGGCAGTCGGCACTGGCCTGAAGAGGCTCCATATTCAATACTCTGCCTCCCATAACCATTTCACGCAAGGAATTCTTTCGGCACCTCCTTCCTTCCAGCACAGGAACTTGTTTCCGTTAAAGAATTAGGTCAGTTTTCAGTCGTTGAAGAACATACCGAAAATACTCCAAAATGCCTAGCCGGGGACACATAATATCAGTAGATTTCAATAAAACCATCTCTAATATTTTGACGGATAGAAGCTTTTTCTCTGTGGGAGGAGGTTGCACTAAGACCTCTTTCAAGGGCAGTTTTTTAGCAGCAGCGGAAGGTTTAATGTTCCAACAACAAGAACTGAATATCACATAGGTTCTTTCTTCATAAACACATCACTGAGTGACCGGAACCGCCTGACTGACGACATTGTCCGGCATCAGGCCGCCAGCGCTTTAGCTATTGCACTAAGCAGACCTTTCATTGCTGACCCTCTACCCCCCCCCCCCCCCCCCCCCCATGCCCCCCAACCATCTCCATACACACACACACACACGCACGCACGCACGCACGCGCGCGCGCACGCACGCACGCCACACACACACACACACACACACACACACACACACACACACACACACACAGAGGCGAGGGGGGGGGGGGGGGGGGGGGGGGGGGGTCGTGTCCTCGTCCAAACCACGAGGGATTTTCAGAACTCCGACGGGAAGAGAACAAAGAGCACACAGACAGGCGCTGATGTTAACAATGGAGGTCGCGCCCCATGTCAAGTTCACGGATTTCCATGATGAGTGGTCCGTTATCTTTGCTTTGATGGTGAGATTAACGTCCTATTGGCCTGAGGCCCTTAAGGACAAGGTTCATGCAGACAAAGGTCTGTATATTTGTGGCAACTGTTGTCGCCTGGCAGTAGTGGGTAGTTTCAGTGAGGGTCGTCGCATTTGTCTCCCAGAGCTCTTCCTCTTGAACATTGGCTCAATTGTGGTCGTATCTTCTTGAAAGTTGGTTCAAGTTTGGTGGAGTTGGTCTTGAACGTTGGTTCAGTTTCAGGTTCTTGGTCGACCGACGGTAGGCGTCGGTGTGTGTTGCCTGCTGTCCCCCAAACATCAGGCTGTCTTCAGGACCACCGGACGGCCTTCTTCATGCTCGGGTGGTGATGGTCCTGTGCCGCGTGAGGCCGCCTCAAGGAGGGAGCAGGACGAAAGTCGCTGGAGCGCTGCACGAGTCCCTAAAACTTGGCGGGCACTCGTGACTGCGATCGAGGGCAATTTTTCAGCCCAACCCCGTAAGGAGTGCCCCCATGTCTGTCACCCCTTAAAACAGCACGGTATTCCAGGCCACGGTAGTCGCAGTCAGGCAGCGCTCCTTCGTCAATCGCCCCACACCTCAAGGAGCCGTCCCCCAGCGACACAGGCTAGACCCGTCGTCACCCATATGGCTGGAAGGTTGTCTGTGC
>CM031600.1:31402124-31518663 GCA_018398815.1 Conus ventricosus | reverse complement strand
CAAATGGTTCCATAAAACAAAGGACAATCCAATCACCATGGAAAAAAGCAATTTAATTTTACCCCCCCAACCCCAGCCCTGGGGCATCACCTGCAAGTGTAAAGAAAAAAAAACAAACAATCAAAATAAATAGAATTAACCCCTCCAACACTGAGGCATCACCTGCAATGGTAAACAAAATAACAAAAAGAAATCAACAATCACCATGATAAAAAAGCAATTAATCCCCCTTCAACAGCTAAAAATAAACCTGCAATTTAACTCAAAGAAAAAACAGTCACATGAATTAGTAACGATTCCTTTTCCCACAACTGGGGTATAACTTAGAATGCAATCTCTATGCTCTCTCCCGGATTTTGTATCACATCCATCCCAAATAATTTCAGCCCTTTCCCAAAATCATCATTAATATTATTTTATCACTAGTTTTTTTGTTTTTAAATGTCAGTGGGTATGGAACTTACCACCAGAATACAAATCAATAATTTTGCACCAAACCTGCATGAGAATTTTAATTCCTGGTACCCCAACAAAAAAAACTTGGCATTTCTTCCGTCCATCTTAATTGGTGTTGTTCTGGTGATATCAATGTAGTGCTCAACTCTCCTGGGATAGTTGTCCCTGTTATTTCACCAGACATCTAGTAGTGAACGTTAAAAAACCGAATCTCACCAAACAAAAAGGGAAAAATGTTCAAAAACTGGATTGCAGAAGGAAAAGGGCACACTGATTGTTTTTCTGTTCATAATAATTGTAATTTCCTCAGATCCTGGATTCAATACTGAGCATGGAATGAGGAAAGAAAACTTGTAATTCAATCACTGGCTTCACACATACATGTATACCAACAATATGGCACACCTAAGTATCAAAGGCATCTCTAAGTCTTGTCAATGAGGCCCTCTCCCTCTATCTTTTCTTTCATATTTACACACTTACAAATTTATCCACCTATAGCCCCTTCAGCTCTGTGACCAAAGGCATAACTGAAGGGGTTAAGCATAGTGCTAAACAGTGATGCTTCCCTGGTAAAACTGAAACCATAAATACCTGAAATTCAAACTGCCTTGGTGCTCCACAGGGGCAGGGTGGGATATCTGCCTCCTTCGCTGATGGTTGAAAGGGTACCCACAGTGGTTCTCCCCCTTTGCATACCCCCAAAACCTACACCAAAAGCAAGATAAATAAGATAATGTTGCTTAACCCAGCCGACCGCAAAGGGCCACATCAGGGGTGTCCACCACGTTAAAATCAACTCACCAGTACCAAAGAGCAAACCTTCACATGTGTGGCAGCAAGAATTTCTTGCATAATTTAAATATTTAAAGTATGAAATTTTTCATGGTTCATTATATGTAAATAAGTTTTATCATAAATGTTTCATGTAAAACATAATGATATTTTAAGACCTATGAATATTGTGCAAATCTAACGTTCGAATGTGAGTGAAAGTTCATCATTCATCTAATAAGGGAAACTACAGTGTAAATGAAAATTTAAAGTTTCGATTTGTTTTAAAATTCCCAAAGAACATTATAACAAAGTCAGTGCATGAATATGGCATGCCAAAAAAAGGTTCAAAATTTCAAGGGCATTTTCGTGAAAATCTGTTCAATATTAGTCTTTTGAACTTGTAATACAGACTTTTGAAAAGTTTAGACTTAAAATTACAATAAATGCAAAAGTACACTTCACAACCACATAATAGGAAAAAGATACATGTAAAGAACACATTTGGAATGTAAGATGCTGTAACAATGACTGACTTAGTTAATGCATGTTTTTCCACTGGGGTTTCAGTAGCTTAAAACTAACGCACAATACATTCAGGCTACTGTAAAGACACGACAGGAAGAAGCACACATTTTACATTGAAATGAAATAAAAAGTGACCAAAACCTAACATCATACTTTCTTTTCTTTTTTAAAAAGGGTTTGGCGAGACATATTTCAGACAAAATACTTTGAATAAGCAGCATAAAACACTTCACCTAAAAAATACATATCAGGTGAAATAACTGAATACCAATGTCCCAAACAAATTAAATCCCTATGTTAAACATTTAAAATAGATATTACCAAAAACAAAAAGAAGAGCCAAACACTTTTTACAGAAACTCAATATTTTAAAATTCAGAACTCCCATTAAGTTTAACACATATGTGTACATTCCTCACACCTATGATAATCAGCAACACAATTTGTTCATTACCTGGGGCTCAACAGGGATGTACTATACAGAATACTTAAATCATGCACAGATTCTGTAATCAACTCAAGAAAAATAATTTCCTATTAAAATTAAATTGCCAGCAGTATATATACAACAATCACTCGGCAAATGTGATGTACCTGAGCATGGAGATCTGCCTTCTATATTGTGCTGATCATCTTTTTGTCTAATTGATCCAGCATGTCATTCCTTGCATGGCTTGAAAAGTGAGACCGAAATAAAAAGAAATTAGTCTTACTCTTCTGTACTTAGTTTCAGTCAGTATACCATCTCAGGGTCAGACCATCCATAATTTAAATGAGTCCTCTATCAGTTCTGTCAGATGGTCCTAGAGAACCCATCTGTCAATTCAAATGAGAAGTATTTATGAAAAAAAAACGTTCTTCCCGGCAAAATCAGAGCAATGTGAAATACTATCAATGCATCAAGTAAACTGTATTTTATTAAGGTTTGAGCAGAATAGACTTTATGAATAAGACATGTGCAGCAGAACATTTACTATGTTTTTCCTAATGCACTAAAAATATTATTGACATTATTTCGACAGAAAAAGTCTGTAGAGTGAGTTACATGATATTAGTAAACCTGTTCACATTTTCACTTTTTTGTCTTGCACACTGTTCACTGAAAATTCTACTGATCATCAGACTTTCAATGAAAACACTTAAAACATTTTTTTCATGAGTGATAAAACACACTGCTGCAGTACAAAATATTCAGCACTACATACTGCATAAAACGAACAATGAAAGATCCTTGTGCCTGACTGATGTTATAATTTCAATTTGAACAGTATGCCCCCTGAACGGTTTTAACACGATTCTCTGTCCACTTGAGAAACAGTTTATCACTTTGTTCAATATTTGTCATCAATATTCAAATTAGCAGAGATGTTTTGTACAGTCAGTCCTTCTGGGAACATGACATATAGCCTATGATGACTTTTGTGTAACCTTGTGCTTTTTAGCGAAACTTTGGGAAGAGGCGGTAGCTTAATAAACAAACTTTTTTTTCAACTTGATTTGCGTAAACAATCTTTTTTTTTTTTCAACTTGATTTGCATAAAACAGACAATATTTTTAAAACTTAATTTGTGTCCGAGTAACGCATTTCTGATGTGCAACTCTGTTTTTTGTAACAAACTGGTAACATTTCCACCTGCTAAAAATGAATGTAACTGCTGATTTTTTTCCCCACCTGCACAGCAGTCAGACAATAAAATTCTCAGTAATCACCAAAACACATTCTTTCTTCATTTCTTTTTATAAGCCCTTGACTGCCACTATTTGTATCAGTTTTGCACTTCTGTGTGCCGGAGCAAAATTTGACTTTTTGCGGTAGGTTCACTAATTTGATCAGTGCTCATTTATTTGTGGAGATATCTCCTAGATTTTTGGCATGCTTTCTTCTCATACCCAGGGCTATAATACCTGAAAATAATATTTGATTTTGTTCATTCTGAGTATAATAAATAATCTTATAATTCAATTTTTTTTACAAAAATTATATATTTGCAAGCATACAAAAACCCACAGCAGCAAAACAAAAAACATACAAACCCAGCCAAAAGTGGTTTTAGTGTTTACTGAACACCTGTGTAAATATTTGGTAGTGAATTTACAACCCACAATTGTTGTTTTATGTGATAAAATTTATGCATTTCTGGGTACAGTACAATCCAGGTATCAAGGGACACAATTTTCTTTTCTTAGGTAGGTTCACTGATATGCCCAGTGTTCTTTCAATTCTTGACATATATCTTAGCTACTTGGAAATTTTCTTGTTATATCCTTGGCTACAACCAGATATCACAATAGTTTGATTTTGTTTGTAATGAGTAGACCAAAAATATATATAATGATGAATGTTTTGTTTGAAAAACAGACACTTTCAGAACATAACCAAAACTATAGCACTAAAATCACAATGAAATACACACAAAAAATGGTGTTAGTATCCTTTGAACTTCAGGACAAACATCTGTATTCACAATAAAGCTTGACAATGCATAAAATGTTTAGCATGCAACCCACATCATAGGGGGCACTCCAGCCCAGGTAACGTGGGAAAGAAGAAGGGAATTGAACATTATCCACAGCATCAGTCTGACATCTTGCAAGCCTCTTGGGAACTGGTCTCGTTTAGCAGAGATGAACTAACAATAACAACACTAAGTGTAACTTCCAATTATTCTGTCAGTTTTCTTTCACACATGTGGTTTGGTTCACTCATGAACTAAGTGCGATTGATAAAAAGCCATTACCACAGAAGGTAATAAATAAAACATTGCAAAACCAACCCCCCCCCCCCCCAAAAAAAAAAAAACAAACAGAGACTGCTAAAGATAGACTGAGCTACAAAAGGCCACACCACAGATGATGAAAGCACACTAACAACTGAAAAATACACTGTGTCGCAGAGAATACACCACACCACAGAACCTATGGACAGAAGGATCAGGATCCCATACTACTGCCAGTAAATGCAAGTTATAGTTGACTGACACACATTTGGGTACACACACACACACACACACACACACACACACACCACACACACACACACACACACACACACTGTGCACAAGCACCATATTCAAAAGCAACACACACACACACACACACACACACACACACACACGCATGTACACACACACACACACACACACCACATGTACACACACATGTACACACACACACAGCACCACATGCAAAAGCACCACACACACACACCATGCACAAACACTACACAAACACCACACACACAATGTATACCCACACCATGCACAAGCACTGCTCTCTCTCTCTCTCTCACACAACACACACACACACACACACACACACACACACACAACCTGCACAAACACCACACACACACACACACACACACACACACACACACTCACAAGCACACACACACACACACACACACACACACACACACACACACACACACACCACAAAAACAACTCCACGAAATCGATGGGCTTGAAATTGCCAATGTTTACCTTGATACCTGGGTCACTCGTGAAAGAAAGGTCAAGATTTGGGCAATCAGCACTGGCCTCTGTCCATTCTGAAACAAGTTCCGACTGACGAGTGCCACACCCTCTTCCTCTGCCATGCCCCCTCACACTGGACCCTCGCCGTTGTCCAAAACCCCCTCCCCTTCCTCGACTCTCCTCCCGACCTCTCACGAAAGGAGGGAGGGGGCACTCAACATACACGGATTCGGCTCGTCACTCTCTGATTCGGCCCCACTTGTGCCGTATCGCTCGGTTTGAAGTCGGGGATCAGCTTCGTCATCAACACCAACCTCCAATAGCAAAGGGTGGTGTTGATTGTGATCACTTTATTCCTCCTCCGATCGCTTCATTCCACTTCTTTGAAGTCTTCGTCATCGCTTTCACGGTCTCGGATAACTTCTTGAAGCACTTCAAGAGCATTAGATCGTTTAAAAACGGCACGCGCCTGATCGAACTGCCTGCTACGACTCGCCATCTTCAACCGAGAATAACTCTCCGAACTTTGCCGAAGTTATTGACCGAATGGACGCGAGCCGGTCAGTCAGCTGACCCGCGAAAGGGAAGAAACCGTCCTTTAGGGTCCCTGCAACCGTTTAAACCATTTTTTCTCCTTGCCTCCCTTCTTTAAATCGCCGAATTTTGATGATGAAATTACTCGAACGCCGTTCGTGCAAGGGCACACAGCTTTCTCGAAACCATCTCGAACGCCGTTCGTGCCAGGGCAGTCAAGGGGTTAAAGTCATAGCATTTGTAACACAGAAGGTTAATATTCTGAATGCATGATGTGTTTCAATCGGCTTCAGTGCAATTTGATTTTCATTTCTCAGCCACTACCATATCTTTGGATTACACAAAAGAAATAATTACTAGTTGATAAATCTATACTGGCTGTGTTCAGTTCTGTCAATCAAAATGTTAACTTGTCTTTTAAAGAACTTTTTTTTTTACATTTTTTCCAAACCACCATTTAGCTTTCATAGGAGTGTAAACCAGAATAACACAGAGAAACACTGAATGTACAATGCAATAAGCACAGAACTGAAATGCTGATAGTCGTCAGCAAAACAATAGTGATGTAACTGTAAGTAATCATTTCACAGCTGGCATCTCTTACTGAAAATTAAATGGCACCATATATATACTTGGCAAGAGCTCATTTGAACTTTCTTTTCAAACTTTACATTTCAACAAGTTTAAATTTCAAGGTCTTGCAAGTACTGTTAATCTCTGACACAGAAGTTTCAAATCTAAACAGATTTTAAAAGACCTAGCCTTTTGTTGTTTTGACTAACCCCAACCAACCTGGTCTGGATTTGAAGCCACTCTCTTCTTGAACCTTTTAAACTGCTTGTCGTCTTCTGTCTCCTGTGTGGCCATGCCTTCAGGTCATGTTCACTGAAATTCTGTGCATCCGCGCCACACTGGCTGAGCTGATGCCATGTCACTGACACGCTGCTGGTACTCCTGCATGACCTGCTCTTCATTTTTCACAGCTTTGTCAGGGCTATATTCTTCCTCCTCTATTTCCAGTTCAAACTCTGGAAGGTAACTCCACTGATGACTGCTTCTTCTGCTGACAAACAAACAAAAAACTAATTTTAAAGGTCGGGGAAAAAAAATTTTTTAAAAGACACAACAAAAAAAAAAAAAGAAAAAATTTGTTTTCCCCAAAAAATTTTTAATGGGGGGGGAAAAAAAAAAAAAAAATTTTTTTGGGGGGGGGGGGGGGGGGGGGGGGGGGGGGGGGGGGGGGGGGGGGGGGGGGGGGGGGGGGGGGGGGGGGGGGGGGGGTTTGGGGGGGGGGGGGGGGGGGGGGGGGGGGGGGGGGGGGGGGGGGGGGGGTTTTGGGGGTGGGGGGGGGGGGGGGGGGGGGGGGGGGGGGGGGGGGGGGGTTTTTTTGGGGGGGGGGTGGGGGGGGGGGGGGGGGGGGGGGGGGGGGGGGGGGGGGGGGGGGGGGGGGGGGGGGGGGGGGGGTTTTGGGGGTTTTGGGGGGATAAAAAAATTTGGGTTAGATAAATGGAGGGTTTGAAATCTTTTAAATTTGGTAAGGGGGGGGGTTTTTTTAAAGGGGGAGTGTGTGTTTTTGTGTGTGTGGGGGGGGAATTAAGAGGGAAAAAAATTTTGGTTGTTGGATTTTTGGGTTTATCTTGGGGGGTGAGGTGGTTTGGAAAATGGTGGGATTTTGGTTGGGGTTTTGTGGTAGGGTATCCAGAGTGAAATTTGAATGGTGTTTTTTTTGGGGTGGGGTTGGTTTTTGGGGCTTTTGGGGGGTTGGGGTTTTTAGGTTGTTCGCTGCCCTTTTTTTTCAAGGTGCTACCCCCCCTTTTGTGTTTGAAAGTGGCATTTGGTGGTTTGTTGGGGCCCCGCAATTTTTTTGGGGGTTGCGTTTTTTAAATTTTGGGGGGGGCCCCTTTTGATGGTTTTTGGGGGTAAAAGGGGGGTTTGGGTTGGGGTTTAAGGGGGGGAAAGGTGGGGGTTTTGGGTTTTTTAAAATGGTTTTGCAGAGGGGTTTTGGGGTTTTTTGCCGTTTGGTACGGGGTTTTGGGAAAGGAGGGGGTTTTTTTTGGGGTTTTTGTAAGTAATTGGATTTGGGTTAAAGAGGGGGGGGTTTGGGGGGGGGTTTGGGTTTGGGAGGTGGTTTTTGGGGGGTTGTCGGGTTTGGTTGGTCGGGGTGTCCAGGGATTTTGGATAAGCTATGGTGGGCGGAGTGCTGCATTTTGGGAACTGGGGTATCGCGGTTGGGGAAGAATTGTGACATTTTGGGCTTGTGTAGTGAAGTCTTTCCCGTGGGGGTCTGCGGGACGGGGAAAAATTTTGAGTTGGGGTGCTTTTTCTTTTTTGGGGTGGGGGTTGTGGGGGATGGGTTCTGGTAGGTGTGCGTCGGGTGGGGTTTTTAAGGGGAAAGGGGGTTTTTTGGCCTTTTTAGGGAGATGGTGATGTCAGGCCGCAAATTTATTGCCATCCATGCCAGCTGTGTGGCAAGATCTACATAGGGGGAAAAGCAGCACACTTGAAACGCATCGTGAACATCTGGGTGATATCCCCCACCACCGACCCCAAACCCGTGCCCCACACTTCAACCCCACCCAAACAACATCGACCAAGCAAATAATGGCCCCTCTGGCAGTCACAGAGTGACGCTTTGAACGCCAACCAGAATCCCCCTCATTTCCAAACGGGCACACTACACCCCAAGGCTCAAAAATCCCAAAAATAACCAAAAACACATACCCACCTCTTCCACACATTTTCAATTTCCCCTTCCAACAACAACATACACACACACATACACACACACTTATACACCCCCACCACATCCTTTCACTTTATACAGTAGTTACAGCAACCCCCCTCTATCTAACTTAATTTTTTTGATCCTTCCCCCCTTAAAAATCCCCCCCCCCCCCAACACAACCAAACACCTTTTTCCTTTTTTTTTTTTTTTTTTTTTTTTTTTTTTTTTTTTTATTATCTATCCACCTTTTTCCCCAACCATCACAAAGTATCATACCTCCTAATAAACTAGACACACAACCCTATCTATACACACACACACCTCCCCCGACGCAACCCCCCCCCCCCCCCCCCCCCCCCCTGTTTCCTCTCCCATAACCCCCTGGCCTCTTTTCATTTCCCCCTTCAGGGGGAATTACGGATAAGTCATTTTTTATTCCCTTTTTTTGTTTTTCGTAGTTTGTACTGTCCCCCCATGTTAAATGTGATTTATTTTTTCGCCCGATGAAGACCCAAATGGTTGAAATGCATCGTGTCTTGTCTTGTGCTTTGTTTGTCAATGTCATTGGCGGTAAGTTCTAAAACTCTATTCCTGATCTTGCTTCGTTCGCCGCCTTCAGTCACTCCATTTTGTAATTTTAACAGAACAATTAACTATTACTGGTGCAATATAATAAAACACACACGCTCAGTATAATTTCTCATAGCAAGCATTTCTTTTCATACACAGGCCACCTTTGCCTCATAATCAGTCACTCTAAGGCTGAGCTGGGGAACTTACCTGAGTGAGATAAATCATCTAAACCCTTTCCCCCACTCTTTTTAAAACCTTACTCTATCCCATTCTCTCTACTCTCCCTTTACACTTCCACCCTGTCCATTACAATTTACAACTTTAGCACAGCGAGCAGTGATCACTGTTCCCATTCTGTCCCTAACCTTTCCCAATCTTCCATCATGATCACTGTTAAGTTTCTCATTCTCTTCTTCTATCCTTATCGCTCCTTTCAGTTTCATACAGTTTCAACTTGAGTGTTTCAGTGTCAGTACAGTTTCTGAAATCTTTCAAACGAGGACTTAGAATAATATCACATGTAAAGTAAAATATTACCAGTTTCACCACAGTGTTATTTTAAAACATTTTGCTTTGGTTGCCACTTGAATTAAAATAATTTCAGCCCAAGAACTCCCTTCCATTTCCTTCCTATGCATATATCTCATATCATTTGTAATAATGCTACACTATAATATTCCTTAAGTTTACTGATATGACAGAAAGAAAACTATGAGTCATTAACAAAAATCAAGTAGGCCACCATTGCGAGATTTATAACTGAAAACCGGATTCAGTGTCTGCACCCTTTAACTGAAAATACCTGCTTCTTGAGGAACTGGCTTCCACAAGCTTTCTTGTGTCCTGCTTTCCAATGGCGTGTTTGGTGATCCTTACCACAATAACTGACTGAATGGCACTGACCACAACGCTTGGTGCCAAGACATCCGCACACCACACATAGCGTCTGATATTTGCTGCAGTGGATTGCAAACCGTCCTGTTCAGATGGATCATCTGGGGGTGGGTCTACACTGAAAAACTGATTCATCCTAGGTAACTGTGACCGCAGCACCACAAAATTATTTCCGTCGTTGGCTGCGCTGCAACCAGATTTTCTGCATGCAAACAAAAACAGACTCCGATGGAATGCATCTTCTTCTGGTTTGTCACGTGGAGAATATACTTGCATAAGAAATGAAAGCTGATTGCCGCATTTTGAGCATGAAATACGCTCTGTTGGAGGAAGAGGATTTAGAGAAAGCCATGCTGGTTTTCCTCCCACTTTACTGGGGAAATATCGGCTTTCTAGAAACCTAGAATCACATTCATCATTCACAAAACCAAGGTCCACTTTCTTGGCAGCCATGCTTGTATCATTAAGAGTGCTCTCCCGCTCGCCGATAAACAGTAGGCTATCTATCTTTTTACCGGTCTGAAGTCAAACGCAAGCAACCAAAACAACTCGAACTGGACTAACAGCAATGCAATGTAATCGTTATGTGATATCTTAATACAGTCTAAATGCAAGGCTACACTACAAGGAAACAGCACTGATGATAAGATAATGGTGCGCCATGAAATGGTGATATCCTGCTACAACTGTTTTAACTGCCATCTAGGAATTCAAGTTCAAGTTCAAGTTCAAAATAGGGGAGATGAAATATTTTCATCATAGCCTTTCAGCTTTATATGCCCCTTCATTGTCGTATATTGTTTTTTGGTCAGGTCTTAAGCGAGCCCAGTTTTTTTGTGTTTTTTTTTAACTATCAAAAACGTACCTAATATCAGTAAAAGTGTGATGTTTGTCGATAAGATTTTTAAATGAATTAATATTTGGTGCACGCTTTATATCAGGTGTTAGTTTATTCCAAATGGGTGCAACTCTCTGAATGAATGAATATTTCCTAATGTTAGTATTGGCATGCTGGATTTGTATTTTATCACAACTGTTACGTGTTATATTGGTTAGTGCAAGCTGAAAGAAACATGACTGGTCAATATCATCAAGGTTATTGAAAATCTATAAGTTTTGATTAAATCCCCTCGTATTCTTCTTGCTTTGAGGGATGGTAATTTTAGGAATCTCAGCCTTTCTTCGAATGTATAATTATGAATGTTATGTATTAACTTTGTAGCCCTCCTCTGCACTTTCTCAGTTTCTACTGACTGCCTTTTTAGTCTCGGATGCCATATTACATTTCCGTATTCGAGGAACGGTCTTACCATTGCTTTATATAATCTAAGGAAGGTATTATTATCAAGGTATGTAAAAGTTCTTTTTATGATACTTATCATCCGAGTAGCTTTGTTTACAACATGTGTAATGTGCCTATCAAACATTAAGCCTGTATCAAAAGTTACTCCCAAATCCTTTTCTTCTTCAATGGTATGGAATCCAGACAAAAGTGAGACCAGGATTTCCACCCGCAGGAAATGCAGTGAAATTAGCGAAATATTTCTGCTCCTCTACGTACCATAAGCAAATGACAGAAGCACCTAACAGTTCTTTGCTTATCTTCTACTTTTCCTTTAACTCCGTGCGCCATGAAGTCATTGGGGCACCACACTGAAGAACACTTCATCAGGTTCCTCCAGGTCTGTCAGTTGTGTGCTAAAGCAGATCAGAGGCTCTCCTCTGCCGCTGATAACCATATAAACCCAGTACGACCAGCCGCATGTGGGAAATAAACCCAACAAGAAAATCTAACCTTGTGAGGGATGGATGGGCTCGCCAGGTTCGATTTTAGCCAAGAAACAGCACACCCAACGTCACCCGCAGAAAGAAATCTGGCTTGCCATCTTCGCCGATCACAGTGAAGACTACAAGTCAAACATCCTGTGATCGGCAGTGGACCAAAGCACGATCACTGAACAGCTAGACAGAAGGGGAGATTCGTCACGATCAAGCCTAGGCCTTATCTGCCCCGCTATCTTTTTCATCAGCAGTTGGGGGATCCGAATAAGCCTCTTACCTTTTCCTTTCTCTAACACCCCACCCCCTTCTCTTCCCCCTCCCCCTCCTCGTTCACTCCACAACACCCCCCCCCCCCCCCCCTAACTACACAGGTTGTGTTTGTTTGTTTGTTTGTTTGTTTTGTGTGTTGTTTTGTTTTGTTTTGTTTTGTTTTGCTTTACTCCTGCGCTCCCTTGTTTCCGTTACAAAAATTCGATTCAGGTCAGATCCAGATCCACTCACCGAGGCTGAGTCAGATGCTTTACAAGTAGCTGAAGAAAACTTACTGTCTACTGACGAGACTGAATTTTCCAGTCAAAAAAAAAGTAGAAATGAAAACGCACTGATTCAATACCTGAGCTGTATGCATGATGTCCGCTGCCGGCTTCCCTGCTCGTTACTACACCCCACTTAATATATACTGATTCCCCGCTGCTCGATGTTCTGGCGACCTGTTGCTCTTCAGTGTTCCCTGCTTGACATTTCCCCCTGCTTTGCTCACTATTCCCCCTGCTCGCAACTCCCCCTACCGGCGGCCTTGTAACCGCTCGATACACATTGGTCAATACCCACCCCCACCCCCGCCCATCTCTACTTCGGTGTTCCCTCTGCTCGAATTATATTCCACATACCCTTCTAACTATTTTACTGCATTCGATTCTACTTGTTACGTCAGATCTTCAATCTTGTTGCCACAGTCTTCTCGAGATCTTGACGGCTGTCCCAAAGCTGCATCTGCAGCTCTGCTCCCTCTGATCAGGTTTGGCGCCGTAGAACATCATGGGCTGGACAGTGCTGGAGGATGTGTTCTGGAGTCTGAGATCCAGTGCCACATGGACATTTTGTCTGTGTGGGCAATCTTAATTCGGCTGAGGTTGCTCGGCAGTCGGCACTGGCCTGAAGAGGCTCCATATTCAATACTCTGCCTCCCATAACCATTTCACGCAAGGAATTCTTTCGGCACCCTCCTTCCTTCCAGCACAGGAACTTGTTTCCGTTAAAGAATTAGGTCAGTTTTCAGTCGTTGAAGAACATACCGAAAATACTCCAAAATGCCTAGCCGGGGACACATAATATCAGTAGATTTCAATAAACCATCTCTAATATTTTGACGGATAGAAGCTTTTTCTCTGTGGGAGGAGGTTGCACTAAGACCTCTTTCAAGGGCAGTTTTTTAGCAGCAGCGGAAGGTTTACATGTCCCAACAACAAAACTGAATACACATAGGTTTCTTTCCTTCATAAACAAAAATATCACTGAGTGAACCGAACCGCCTACTGACGACATTGTCCGCACTCAGGCCGCCAGCGCTTTAGCTATGCACTAAGCCGACCTTTCATTGCTGACCCTCTACCCCCCCCCCCCCCATGCCCCCCAACACATCTCCATACACACACACACACACACGCGCACGTCACGCACGCACGCGCGCGCACGTCACGCACACACACACACACACACACACACACACACACACACACTACACCCACACAGAGCGAGGGGGGGGGGGGGGGGGGGGGGAGGGTCGTGTCCTCGTCAATCCACGAGGGATTTTTCAGAACTCTCCCGACGGGAAGAGAACAAAGAGCACACAGACAGGCCGCTGATGTAACAATGGAGGTCGCTCCCCATGTCAATTTCAAGGATTTCCTGATGAGTGGTCCTTTATCGTGCTTGATGGTTAGATAACGTCCTATTGGCCTGAGGCCCCTTAAGGACAAGGTTCATGCAGACAAAGGTCTGCATATTTGTGGCAACTGTTTTGTCGCCTGGCATTAGTGGGTAGTTCAGTGAGGGTCGATCGCATTTTTCTCCCAGAGCTCTGATTCCTCTTGAACATTGGCTCAATTGTGGTCGTCATCTTCTTGAAAGTGATGTTCAAGATTGGTGGAGTTTGGTCTTGAACGATGGTTCAGTTTCAGGATCTTGGTCGACCGACGGTCGCGTCGTGTGTGGTTGCCTGCTGTCCCCCAAACAATCAGGCTGTCTTTCAGACCACCGACGGCCTCTTCATGCTCGGTGGTGATGCCTGTGCGCGTGAGGCCGGCCTCAAGGAGGGAGCAGGATCGAAAGTCGGCTGGAGCGCTGCACGAGTCCCTAAAACTTGACGGCACTCGCGACTGCGATCGAGAGGCAATTTTTCAGCCCAACCGCCGAAAGGAGTGCCCCCATGACTGTCCACCCCTTAAAACAGCACGGTATTCCAGGCCACGTAAGTCGCAGTCAGGCGCGCTCCTTCTTCATCGCCCCACACCTCAAGAGCCGTCCCCAGCGACACAGGCTAGATAGCCCCGTCGTACCTAAAATTCCCATATGGCTGAAGGTTTCTTGGCCGCCCGATGACGCTGATCTCTCACATCAACATCCTTCAAAGGAAGAGCTGCCACCTCTCCCCTGGTGTCCACTGCTATGCACACTCGCAGTGGGCCTGTATAAATGACACGCTTCCGTATCTCTTATGGCCTGTATATATGACAGCTTACCCATCCGGGTAATCTCTGTGAAAGGACCTGTGTGTGTCACCGTATGGTTTTGGCGTGTGCTACTGATATGATCACGTTCATTTTCAATTCAGTCGATGGTTTTTCTTGAAAACGATGGTATTGAATTGACTCGACCCTCCAACCACCTCCCCTCCCCCACCACCCCTTCATACTTTAAACACGAAGATATGATAAAATCATTTTTGATGACCCCTACCCCACAGGGTTAGTTTTTTGTTTTGTTTGTTTTTTTTTTAAAATCAATATCAAAACGCTCTAAAAATTGCCCTCCACCACAAAAAAGCACTCGGTATTTAATTTTGAATAAAATTTGGTTCGTTGTCCTGAGTCCAGGTTTCCTCACTCTTGAAAGGGTGTGTGGGGTGTGATGTGGGCCCAGTCGGGACAAACATTTTGATATTTTCTCGCCGCAGAGTTGACGTTGTTTGACTTGTGACCATGTGTTTCTGATGCCGTCCAACCACATCGATGAAGAAGCTTGATCAGATGAGAACTGAAATATGCCACCTCGCCATTTCATTCGTGTTACCTGCCTGCGGTGTAGCAGTCTGCACGGATGAACCCCCATGTTCTGATATCTTGAGGTAAGTCGCTGTCATAAGCGCGCATGCTGCACACAGGACACACACACGTCGCGCTTGCCACACCATACGCACATGCCATACACACAAATGCATCGCACTCACACCCACACACGTAAACACACACCACACACACAACACACGCACGCCCGCACGCACGCACGCACGCACGCACTCACGCACTCACGCACGGCATCGCACGCAACGACAAACACCACACACAAACACACACACACATCCACAGCACACTCGCAACGCCTACGCACACACACGCGCGGCGCGGGTGCGCGCGAGCCACTGTGGCACGTGCACTCACGCACACATGCATGCACGCAACTCACATACACACACACATACACGTTTCATACGCATACACATATACACGTGCACTCACTCGACGCACACACGATATGGAACCAACACGCTACGCGCGCGCGCATGCATAGCATGCCGCACGGCAGGTATGCCCACAGTTACCGATGCTGTCGTGCACTGCACGTGTACTAACACAGATGTACATCCACACTCACACACTCACATATACACACATAACATCTAGGAAGAGAGCATGAACAATCACTCTCTCTCTCTGTCTTCTGTCCTTCTGTCTCTCTCTCTCTCTCTCTCTCTGCGTGAACAACCTGAATGCTATGAAGTCGTGTTTTTTGCCGTTCTCTGTGTTCTTCCTGGAATAATTAACTTCGAAGTTTGGGATCGCAGTGATTTTTGGAGTGACAGCTTATGATGTATCTGGGCACCGGAATGGACTCTGTTTTCATATAATCATTTAGTTCGACCGGTAATCACCTTTTTTGTAATTGATATGAATAATGAGAAGGAGTTTCCATACCGTAAACAGTGATCACGCTATCATCGTAGGCCCCCTGCGTCAGGTCGATTTGGAGTCAGCGGTGTGGACGTGCGAATATAGCGTTGTTATATCTTAACTTTTTTTTTTTTTTTCTTCTTCTCTTTTCAACAGACAATGTCCAGGTAGGTCTACATAGGCCCTAAAAAGAAGCATAGTCTTTAGTGTTGTATTGTTTTCTGCAGCGAATTGTATTTACAGAATGTGAAGTGGTAATTTTAGTAGGCCAGTGGGGGCGGTCCGGTGCCTAAGCGTAGCAAATGCGTGTGTTTTCCGTCTGCTGATATGGGCGGAATGGACATGACAAAATGTAACAATGAACAGCACCTGATGGTCAAGACAATAAACTTCAACCACTTTTGACCCACTACAGAAACGTTTCTCCTGTTCGTTAGGAATTGTCAGTGTGGAGGAACCGTTGTTTATCGTATTCTGGAATTTCAGGAGAATTCAATCAAAATAAACTCCTCAGACTTCGATTATGATGACGAAGCTCTGTCACTAATCATTATGGATTAGTTATCCCATCCCTACCGCCTTAGTAAATCGTGGTTCGATTCTACGTTGGAATGGCTCGAAGAGAATCACACTTTTCCCTCTACATCACCAGACAAGCACAGGCACCTGACTGTGTCAGGGATCTGACTGTAGGCAGTGTGACCAGAATAGTGCCGGGTGCTCACATGACTTTGGAGTCCGAGTTTCTGTCCAGACTGCGCAGTCAGCAACTGGCTCTCGAACTGACTCGGTCTTCCTATCGCTTTGTTCAAGAGGATTTTTGCCATCAGCCAGCCCTCAGCTCCGTGTATCATGACAACGCACAGTTAGACATTCGCTTGTCCAGGTCCCCAGGTCCTTGATTGCTGCCATTAGTGTCATAAGATGATTATCCTATTCAAATGAAGGATGATATGTCGTCAGGGTTTTCAGTATCCACATGCCATCAGAATGACTGACACCGAACTGTAGCAAGCTCCCCTGTTGACGCTCGCAGCACTAGGTCACACCCACTGAACTGAGGGGATCTGTCCGGTCAAAGACACTAACGTGACACAGCAAGTGGTCAAAGGAGTGCTTCACGCAAAACGAGAAAACTCAGAGACGACGCACACTATGTCAAAAAGACTCTTTGACGAACCACAACGACAAAACTTCAGGCGTTTGGAGGAAATCAGAACACTCTGACAGCTGAAGTTTTCTGAATAACAGAACAAACTTATTTTCCATATCTAAAGATATGAAAACAGCGGTTAAAAAAGAAATTTAACACTACATCATTCAAAAAAATAGAAACACTGCTAGAACAATGGGTCATTAATCAGAAATGCATCCAACAGCCTAGAAAGCCAGTTAATACTATCTGTAAGGAGAATCAACCAATTGGAAACACAATTAGGAACCCTCCAGTCTCAGATAAGAACTCAGATGGAAAAGGCTCGCACTACCACCACTTCCACTCAGTAATGACACAGAGACCAATCCAGCTAGCAGGGAAGAAAACCCTTTCATGACCATCCGCGCTCCTTCAACTCAAAGAGATGAGGGACACCCAACGATGACATTACACATAGTCCCTGAAAATGTGCCCAAGCAATACATCCTCCTCCAAGACATTCCTTGAAGCAAAGATAGTCCTGTTCACAACCAACCAACCATCAACCACCTGTCCTCAACTCACAATTCCTTTCAGGTCATTGGAGAGGACAGTGCTGACACTATTGAACAGAATGGTGTCCCAGAACCGATTCTAGTATACTTCAGGGTAACACAATCTGATCAAAGACCTTCACCTTCAAATCAGTCACCCAGACAATCCCCAGAGCAATATTACGTGAAATAAAGATTCCAGAGGTATTTTTCTTCGGTCCTCATAGGTGACTCAGGTCCTGCGTATGTTATCCAAGACTCTTGGTATGAGGAGGACAGGGTTTACAAAACCTGTTGTTTCCTGGATGGACAATAAGGATCTGATACAGTGGCTAGCGCAAACCAGACAAACTCACCCACATCCAGCAAGTGATATTCATGTAGGGTTGAACGATAGCCGCTGGCCCTGTGCCCAAGGAACACAGGGACAGAAACTTATCAATCTCTGCAAGATATCCTTCCCTTCAGCTGTCACACCCTCAGCTCCATCGTCCCAGCGCGAGGACGTCACCCTTTCAACAACTCGATACTTTCCGTCCAACAGAGCACTGCGCACAGCCTCATTGCTGCAGAAAACAAACTTGATCGACAATTAATGATACTTTTATTACTAAAATGGGCCCCACGACGCGCATATACAAATACCCTGTTCACCCTCAGTCATAAAGGTACTGCAAACTAAGCAACCAATTTTATGCAGTTTTTGCCACGTCTGCACGTCAGAACCAACACGACATGGTAGGGGCCTTTCGTCACAGCGACAGCCCGAAAGTGATGGGCTAATAAACAGCGGCCAGATGCTTTTGTTAGCCACCCGCCAACCGGTGGCGGGGTTAACTCACTCTCAGAGTTTGGTCAGTGTTCGGACGTGGTGGCTATGCCGGCTGGCGCCCCCACCATCTCTCCATGATCCACTACCCTATGCTGCCAGTCCCAGAGACGGGGAGGATGGACCGACCCCAGCTACACCAGCTCACAACCCGAGGACGCCCGTTCCTGTTCGAATTCGAAGTGAGTCCGCAGCAAACGGCGCTACGACGCCGTCGAGGCCGTTCAGCCTCCCATCGACATAGCCTGTCCCTCACAGCTCCGTTACGAGACACCACTGAGGCCTATCATCCTCTCTCCCTTCAACAGGGGCCCTGTTTCTTTCATCAGCAGCTGTCAAACGACGTGGGCGAGGCCTTTCAGCGTCGATCTCCAGTCGGCATCAGACAACAGGACCTGTCCCAGTACCTGAATGCCAGCTCGTGCCCCTACCCCCTATTCCCCAAACCAGTCCCAGGCTCACTCACGGACCGCTGGTGTCGCCTCCTGGATCATACCCACCTCCCACTTCTCAGAATCCCCCTTCTAGCCACAGAGGGCTACTGGAAGACTGTCCACCCAAGCAGCTAGGCGGAAGCTTCCGAAACCCAGTGGCTAGCTGGTGCTCCCCTACCACCTGGTGAGTTGCAGTAACGTCCCAGCAGACTGGAGAGTACGCCCTCCACCTGCGAACATGGCGTCACAGCTACTGGAACCCGTCAAGACTTCAGTAGTTTTCCATATACACCACCCAGATTATATGACTGGCCCAAAGAAAAAAGGGTGAAACTGTATGTTTATGGTGTAGTTGCGTGTGTGTGGTGGGTGGGGTGGGGGGGGGGGGTGGGGTGTGGGGGTGTGGTGTGTGTGTGTGTGTGTGTATGTGTGTGTGTCAACTCGCGCATGCGCACATGGGCCCATGTGCTTTTGTATGTATTGAAAAAAAAAGTAAGGGTGGGGGTTAACAAGCGGGGGCGGGTGAGCGGGAGCGGGAAGGGGGATGGCGAGAGAAGAAAAGGAGGAAGAATGGGACTGTCAAATATTAATTTGAGGAATTACCATGTAAGAGTACCCAATGAGAATTACCATGTATAGTTACCAGAAACATGTCAACAATCGATACTTCCTTGTTTCCTTTGTCTGATTTGTTATTAACAAAAAGAATTCAAATGTCACTGGTGTAAAACATGTTCAACCGGATATGATTACAATTAAGCATTTTCAAGTAATAGAGAGAGAGAGAGAGAGAGAGAGAGAGAGAGAGAGAGAGAGTAGAGGAGAGAGAGAGAGGGAAGAAGGAGCTTGTGTGAGGTATGTGAGTGCGTATTGTATGTGCGGAATGTGCACGTAAGTGTTAGCGCTCAGCAGTGACGCGCGCAGCACACGTGCGTAAGGCAAAAAAAAAAAAAAAATTGTGTTTGTGATACGGCGGACCCCCCTGGGGGGGGGGGGGGAGAAAAAATTCGGAATGGACAAGTGAACTCTATTCTGTTTTGTTCACGCGTTTGTCATTTCCTCCTGCCGATTGCTTATCGTTTGTTGTGTTAGTGTGTGTGTGTGTGTGTGTGTGTGTGTGTGTGTGTGTGTGTGTGTGTGTGGTTTTTTTCTTGCTGAGTTTTTGCCGCATATGTTGTAGTATAATAAAAATATCCATCTATGATTGTTTACGCAGCCTGATCTTTTCTGCCTTTTTCTGTTGCTGAAAATTTACCTACAACAGGTTTTCCTGCGTTTGACAATATTTCCGACTCGTTAATATATAAGTGTTGTCTAATTCGTAGAGTTTTATTTGACAATCAATTTCATATAAATGAATGAATGGTTGTCTAAAATCGGCTTTGAAAATAGGCCTAATTTAAACGTGTGTCATCTTTTAAACAAATTTCTGATGTGGCCTAGCAATTTATATCCAATTCAATAACGTTTCCATTGTATTTTTGTTTTTTCAGAATCTCGACTTTCTAATTTTAGTACCGGATAATCTAGTTTCAATCCAAGGTTATGAAAATTCTAACTATAAGAAGAGATCCAAAGACAAAGTTTGAAACAGGCTTAGTGACCTATATTCACAACTCGGTTAAATTATAAACAGATCAACAGTTATGAAAATGATAACATAGAATGCAATATGGGATTAGAAATCTATGGAAGGGCACTAAACCGATTTTTGTTAGTCTGTTTATATAGGAATCCTAAGTCGAACGTATTGAATGGTTCGATCGGTTCGAACATATGAAGGAGGATGTCCTCAATGCGTCGTCTGAGATTATAATTTTAGGAGATTTTAACATTGATCTACTTAAACCGCATGATAAATGGAAACGGGTTTATTGAATTACAGAATTTGACACGTTGATTAACTCACCGACTAGGAAAAGTCTATCTCCGAACACTACTTGACCACATAGACGCAACAAACCCATTTAATATCATAGAAACAGCTGTGGCCTGTATACGGCTCAGTGATCACTTTCCAATTTGTCTAACATGTCCAAAAAGGGGGTTAAAATTCCTAAAATGTTCACACTGTATAATCCTTTCGAAGCTATAGGAAACTTCCGATTCTAATAATTTCTGTCCGATTTGTGTAGCGCAAATATTTCTGAGGTATATCAGCCCAATGACCCTGAAGGAGCACTGACTGCTTGTAAGACATATTTTACTCTGTCTTTAACAAAACACGTGCCATCGTAACTAAACGAGTCATCAAACCAAGAGGTAAGCCACCGTGGTAAAATGAACAAATTGATAGGCCATTTAATTTACGAGATATTCTATTGCGAACAAATGGACAACGAAACTAATGATAATTTAGCAAAAAGCCAAAGAATAAGGTAACCGATATGAAAAGAGCCGCCAAAAGAAATATTTTTAGTGACCTTATTTCCCGAAAGAAGATTCTAAATCGATTCTGGAAAGCTATCAATGACTTCTCGTAAAACCTTGTCATCTAGTGCTCCTTCTGAGAGAACATCTGTCTGCTGAACACTTAAAGACACTTCACAACTGTTGCAGAAAAGACGATCAAAGCTGAACTGTTCAAAAAGACAATGACCTATTGAGCTAAAAGCGTACTGTGTATCGAAAAACATAACAATCTAAACTTCAAAGTCGAGTTAGTGGTGGACATGATGTTTATGAAGGAATTGTTCTTAAATCAGTCCATTCTCGAGGTATAATGATATAAGATGGTAAACTTTTGAAAATTGCTGCTCTGCCAATTATACCAGAGCATCTACATATATTACAATCTTTCCATTTGATAAATGTTGTTATCCACAATCCTTCAAAGATGCAAAAGTTTACCTTTTTATAATCAGGTGATCCATTGATCCTTCTAACTACAGACCTATATCTATCCTATTTATTCTATCTAAACGCTTGAAAAAACACATTAAATATAGTATCCAAACATTTATGAAATACAAATTATTACATTCTAATCAAAGCGGAGTTCGAGAAAAATCATGTCTTGCACACACTTGCTCACTAATATAATGAACAATGGCATTTAAACCATAAACAATGATCACCATCACAGGAACCAATTTTTTGTCGACTTATTCGCTAAAGCATTTGACACTATAGATCACAATCTAACTGTAAGAAAACAGCATTGTATTGTTGTCCCCGAAGCTCTCAACTCATATCCTCATTTCCTCAACTGTAGGCGAAAGTATCATTAAAAATTCTGTTATTTCATCTCTATGCCAAGTAAATTATGGCGTTCCCCAAGGTCAGGTCCCTGGGGCCGATCGTATGCTCAGTTTATATAAATGATCTTCCTTTACATAATCTCGTTCCATGTGAGCTAAGTCTTAGAAGACTTAAAAATCACACAAATTATTAGGCCTTACAGTTGATAATAAACTTCGTGTCTGATCATATTTCTAATTTGTCCAAAAGATTTATCTAAAAAATTATTCTTGTTGAACCGATCAGGAATTTCCGTTGATCAACATACCCATAAAGTTTATTTTTCTATGCATATGTACAACCAGACATTAACTACGCTTCTACAGCTGGGATTTAGCAGCAAAAATTGCTTAAAACCACTAGAAAGCATGTACAGACGCGCTATTAAAAGCCTCATATCTTGAAATCTTTCTCTACACACTAATGATTATAAAGATCTTAACATTTCTTTGTCATTCCATCTAAAATTCTGCTTTAATAAGCTGTCTTTATGTATAAAATTATAAAATCTTGCGCCACCTTATCTTTCATGACAAATTGCCATTAATCAAATTCGAGCAAAGATATCCTATATACCCCACGACCACGAACTGATCTTTTTAAATCATCCCCTTACTTACTCTGGGAGTAAATTATGGAACGAAATCCCTACACATTTAAACAGAAAAAACAGTTAACAGCGTTTAAAAAAAAAAGCATATTTTCAAATACGCTCATAGACCAATTGTAAATTATGTTTCACCTATCTGTATATCCTCCCAAATTGATATTTCCTTTTTGACACAAATGGTCATCGTGGTCGGCTGGGCTGTGGCCATATCACATGATGACTTGTGAAATGGTTATGTGTGCCCCTATGCATGTTTACAATTTTTATTTTGCTGTGTGTGTGTGTGTTGTGTGTGTTGTGTGTGTTGTGTGTTGAGTGTGTGTGTGTGTGTGGGTGCGCAATAATGTTATAATAATGAATTGCTTACTATTTTCTTATATTATAAAAAAAAGTTTTGATTTTGTTTTGTTTTTCTTATTGTTGTTTCATTTTGTCACATTGATTTAATTGTTCTTTCATTTATTGTTAATTCTGAGGGCATAGTGTAAAAAACTTCCAGCTTATCTATTCACACCTCATAAAAAGTCGAGTTCGAGTTCGAGTTCGAGTTCACTCTCTCACACACCCACCCACACCCATCACACACACACACACACACACCACACACACACCCACACACCACACACACACACCACACACACACACACACACACATCCCTTACACACACCACACACATTGACCACTTGTACGTGGCGAATCTTTGCGATCAAAGGACAGTGTAGTGAGCTCTGATAACAGACTGAGCTGACACATTAAGCAAGAAACATCAAGAAGAATGGAACACCCACCAATAACAAACCAATGCACACTTGAGGCACAAAACAGGACGTCCACATAAACCCTGCAACTGGTAAATTGTTATTTAACACTATTGTAAACACCAACGTCCAAATTGCATTGACACTCAGAGGAAAGACATTAAGATATACAGAGATCAAGTCACTCACAGAGAGACAAACAGTATTATCAATTAGTTTCTGTGGAAAAAAAAACCCTGGAAGAAGAAAAAAAAAAACAAGTGGAAAATAAATGTTCAAAATCAAAAGTCAATGCAAAAGGAAGTCGAGTACAAAAGAATGGAAGTGGAGTGGTCAATGAAAGTGTCGTGAATCTTTGTAAAGGTACTCTACACACTCCCTGAAATCCTGGCTGTTGTGTTAAAGTCTACACCATTAAAAACAACGTACCACACACACAACACATACACACACACGCCCGCGCGCACATCACACACACACAACACACACACACAACACACACACACACACACACCACACACACACACACACACACACACACACGTATGCATGCACGCATGCCGCACGCACGCACACACGCAAGCACGCATGCACAGCACGCACCACGCACGGGAAGCACGCGCGAACACACACACACACACACACACAACACACACACACACACACACACACACACACACACACACACAGAGACCGGGCACTCGGGAAACGCAAACCTCCACCAACGTCGCATAGTCTTACTAAGTAACTTCATTAAGAATCATAACTAAGATTTCATCCCAAACTTGATCTTCATCCGCACCAAATGTAATGGTGTTCTTCGTGGGCCCCAATTCATCCTTCATCACGGTGCCTTCAATAATCGGCACACATTGTGTTATTTTTGCTGACTGACAAACTGGAAGCAACCAACAAACGTGTTGAGAGTCATGACCTCCTTGCTGAAAAGGTTGTCTTTCAAGCGTAAACATCGAAAACAACACTCTGCTGCTTTTGTCTGTCACATGATCCAAATGGAGTAACGCGCGCGTGCACACACACACACACACACACACACACACACACACACACACACACACACACACACACACACGTGCACGCCCTACTTGCAAGAGAGAGAGAGAGAGAGAGAGGAAGAGAGAGAGAGAGAGAGAGAGAGAGTAATCCAGTGGAATTCCAGTGGTTGAACAAACACCAAATACCACCGACATGCCAATGTTCAACAATGATCAATGAGTTACGTTTGACATCATTGCAGAACCGGAGAAAGCTTGGCACGGCTCGCCATGCACTACAAGGGGAACAAGATCAACAGACTTAGTACATGTGGGAGTTTGGAAAGGCCTTGTCTGATGGAAAATCAAAACTCAGAGCTTCAACCTCACGTGACAGCGCAGGCTGTACTTCACCATCAGCTAAACGCCTCCAGTGTGTACGAGACTATAGATAAACTCGTTCTGCCACGTACCATCCAGAAGTGGAACAACAACTTGACAGAGGCTCTATGACACAAGACTCTTGACCTATTCAGTCAAGAGCTAGCAGCCTCCTGCAGTAAAAGTTTTTTTGTTTGTTGTTGTTGTTTTTTTCTCAACCTCCCAAAAGTGTCAAAAACCAGATGATTGTGGATACCTCGACGGATGAAACAATCCGCCTTTTAAACTGTGAAGACTGAAACAAGTATCAGTGCCTTACACTCGTTCCAGACAAGCAGGCACTGATTAACACGGTGTAAAATCAAGCTTCTTATAGTTACTATTCACGAGTGCCAAGGAATCGCACATTCAGAGACAGCCAGTTGGAGAAGCCTTGCCAGTAACCTGTGAGAGTAAATACGCGAGTGAGAAAGAGAGGGGCTATGATGGGAGTATGGAAAAGGAGGAGTGGATAGTGGTCCATTAGAATTTTAACAGATGGGGGGGGGGGGGGGGGGGGGGGGGGGGGGGGGGGGTGAGGGGGGGGGGGGGGGGGGAGGGGGGGAGGGGGGAGGGGGCTGGGATAAGGAGGAGAGTGGGGTGAAGATGCTCATCCGCCCCCATCATCTCGATCAGGATGGGTAAACATCCTCCCTGGCCACTATTCACACACACACACACACACACACACACACCACCCACGCGCGCGCGCGCACGCACGCACGCGTGGCTCGAACAGAAGAGAGAGAGAGAGAGAGAGAGAGAGAGAGAGAGAGAGGAAGAGAGAGAGAGAGAGAGAGAGAGAGAGAGAAGCACTTTCCTGGGATTCTTTTCCATGCTATTGCCACGCTAAACGATGTTCCCTTCTTCAGTCAGTTTTCCCCTTCCACATTAGTTTACATAGGCAACCAGTTCATAGTTACATAGGCCACCAGTTCATAGTTCTAAGCCTATAAAACATCTTTATCGTCATTTTATCAAAACAACAGCCAAAGATCTGACTTAATTTGCTGACGGCGATGCATATAAATAAAATGTACAAAAGTGTACTAAAACGCCATGTATTGGCACTCTTTTGGACGAAAGATTCGCGCTATCCTATTCATAACGTTCGTGTTTTTCGACAATTAAAACACGAGTTGGCTTTGGGGTATCGTGCAAAAAACTATCCGCTCTACGGGATGTTCACAGCCAAGGAGAGAGAGAGAGAGAGAAGAGAGAGAGAGATGCAGGTTTTCCAGACGAGATAATCAGGCTTACTAGAAGCGCATGACCCCTGGCCAAATTCGCTTGAAAGCGGATTTAAACGTGAGCTCAGCGCGGCTCACACTTTTCTCCGGGAGGGGCCGGAAAAAAAGCTCAAAGCATAGGCACCGTGTGTGAGAAATAACCGGGAAGAACCGAATTACTAGACCTATACAACATGTCTCCCCTCATACGGCCTCGACATCAGGGCAAGGTCCTGTCCTACACAAGAAACGAAAACACGATCCTGCACGTGCAGAACTAGGAATCACCGGTGATGTAACTCGATAAATTTCTAAACTCTTCCCCCTCCTTAGGTTATCAGAAGGGGCGGTTTTCCCGTACTTCCTCTTCTCGGCTTTGCCCGCTTTCATTGGTTAAACTACCACTTGGTACGGGCCGACATCATCAAGTGTCAATCACAGATGTCATCGGCGAATTTCGAAACCAAAACACTATATCCGCTCTGCTGATATGTCGACAATCCTGAATGGTCCCAATGGGCAAAACTGAGAAGCGCGCGCGCGAGCGCGTGTGTGACAGATAGATAGAAAGGCAGACAGACAGATGGATAGAATGGTATAAAGATCAGACGTAGATAGACTATAAAGATATAAAACTTCAACCCCATAATGTGTAACGTTGGTTACTGATTTATACAGAAGGTCATCACAACACATACACACACACACACACACACACACACAACACACACTACACACACCACACATACAAGTTAACATGCACAAATACAGTATGCAGCACACACACACACACACACCCACACACACACACACACACACACACAAACACACACACACACACCACAACACCATCACACACACACACACACACCATGCACACACAGACACACACACACACACAACACACAACACACACACACACACACACAACACACACGACCCAGCACACACACACACACCACACCACAATGCACACACACACCACACCCAACCATGCACCACACACACACACACAACACACACTTGCACACACACACACACACACACACACAGCACCACCTCCACACACACCCACACACACACAACACACACACACACATACCATGCACACACAAGTACACGCACAAATACTATGCATGGCATGCACACACACACACACACACACACACACACACACACACACACACAAACACACACACACACACACACACACGCACACCACACAACACACACACACACACACATCAACAGGGTTCGCGATAGACCGTAATTGCCGTATTTTACGCGTTGTAAACAGGAAAATACCGAAAATTTTCGAAGGCTGCCGGTACCATCGTACCGATTCTGTTGCCAGTGACCAGAAATAGATTTCCTTCTGAAAAAAATAGAAGTTCCTTCGTCCTCACCTTTTTTTCTTTTCTTCTTTCATCTTTTCCTTTTTCTTCTTCTTTTTCTTTTTCCTTCTTTTTTTTCTTTTTTCAGTAAAATCAGACAATTCACTGGTTATTCCTTGAATCAAGTACACAATCTGAAGATGTTTCAGTAAAACTGTAATTTATGGCGAGCGCGCTCTCTGTGTGTGTGTGTGGTGGTGTGTGTGTGTGGTGGGTGGAGTGTGTGTGTGTGTGTGTGTGTGTGTGCGTTCGTGCGTGCGTCGTGCGTGCGTGTGTGTGTGTGTGTTGGTGTGTGCGAGAGCGCGTGCCCGCTGCGTGCGTCCGTGAGTGTGTGTGTGTGTGTGTGGTGGTGTGTTGTGTTGTGTTGAGGTGTTGTGGTGTGTGTGGGCGTGTCCGGTGCGTTTCCGTGCGTGCTGCGTGTGTGTGTGTGTGTGTGTTTGTGTGGTGTTGTGTGTGTGTTGCGTGTGCGTGTGTGTTGCGTGTGTGCGTGTGTGCGGCGGGTGCGCGCGCGCGCGCGCGCGCCGCGCGCGAGTGTGTGAGTGTGTGTGTGTGTGAATGTTGATGCAGGTTTGGCTGTTGATTTAATCTTCTGTTTTGTCTCCGTTCCTTTAGCTTTTCGTTTGATGCTGAGTCCCGGCACCGCTGGGTCCTGTAGATCCGGATGGTTGGGCTTGCTGTATGCTTGCTGCTGCTGCTGCAGCTGCTGGTGCTGCAAGCCTGAAAAAAGAAGCTACTATGAGTGCACTTGGTGCACTTGGAGGAAAAGGCAACAGAAAAGTATTAGGATTAAACAGGCTCAACACGTTCAAGGACGAGCTAACCGATTATGCATTAAAAGAATGATCTGGAGAATCTCCCGAGCAGCGCAAGAGAGAATACCGAGCACAGTTTATCTAAAATTTTCTTAATTTTTGAAGTAAACATCAAAGAACAATTAAGTTTGAAGAAAATAAAAACCGACAATGTAAAGAAATGGATATTGAAATAGAATTCTGGTTGTTAATTAATGAACGAACGAAATACACTATGTCCAGACAGTTCACAAAGTTTCGCTTTTATTTACCCCCAGTTAAAATAATACAGTGGCCCCTATGACAAATCACGAATCAAAATGAGCCGGGTAGTTAACGAAAGTAGAACTTTTACCTCGTTAAGATTAATCATTGGACCACCCCAGTGACAAATCCGGAACAAAATGGCCGGCAGTTTGGCAAAAGTAAGAACTTTACCCGCAGTTGAAAATGAGACATTGAACCCCGTGGTGAAGAAAACACAAACAAAATAGACCGGACAGTGAACAAAAGTTGGCTGTTTAACCCAGTTGAAAATAGAGGGACCCCCAATGACGAACTGGGTGAAGGCATGCCAGGACTAAGGGGGTAGGCTGAAGATGGGCCACATTTTAAAAAATGAAGAAGAAGCTTAATAATCAAGTTCTCTCTCATCTCTCTCTCTCATCTCTCTCCTCTCTCTCTCTCACTGATCGATAACTGGACAAGTAAGTGGCTAGCCTAGCACTGAAATGTAACAGTGAACTTTGTACATTGTAATAAAATCCCATTTTCCAAATACATTGACATGATGGTTAATGAATTACAACGTACAAATGTCAGCTGGGAAAGGACTTAGGGCGCATAATTTTAACAGATATCACAAACTTCGTCGTCATAAAGGCACTTTTTTAATTTGTTTTTATCCTACTGCAATTATTCCTGTGCGTGAGGACATAACGAAATGATACGAATTTATTTGTAGTTGTTAACCTTGGATTTGATATACACACTAAGAATGAAATGTACTATTTGTTTGCAGTAAAGGAGGAGCGGAAATGGTTGTGTTTTCTGTTACCTCTACCCCCTTGTCAAAAGACATCTTTGGTAATGACAATAAAAATACCAAAATGTCAAGTGTCTCTGATCGGGGTGGAGTGGGTGTGTGTGGTGTTGTGTGTGTGTGTTGTGTGTGTGTGTGTGTGGTGTGAGGGTGATGCGGATGAAAGGACAGGCAGGGACGGAGAGAGGGTTTTCCAGAAACGCCGTTGCCCCGCCCTACCGACCCCCCCCCCCCCCCCCCCCCCCCCCCAGCCCCAGAATATTGTTTCTTCTGACTGATCGTCCTTGCCTCTTTGACCGACAAAGTTGTGATACTGTTCAAAATTATCCACGCCTAAGTCCTTTTCCAAATGACCATCTGTACTTTTGTAATTCATTGATCATCATTTCAATGTGTTTGTAAATGGGATTATTTTACAAATGTACAAGTTTTTTACAAGGTCACTGTTACATTTCAGTGCTAGGCTGCCACATTACTTGTCCAACTCAGACTAACAATGGGTTTGTGACTTGTTTCTGATTTCATCATATGAATATATTTGTCGAAAATTCACTTGTCTTTTCATACAATGAGTAAACGGCAGTACTTTCAACCTCGTTTTGTGTGTTCATTTGCATTTGCGTTGTTGTCAGTAACGCGCAAGCTTGGTTTCATTCTCTTACTGTATAAGATGGTTAGCATTTTCAAACCAAAAGGGAATAACTGTGTTTTGCAATGTATTGCTAAAAAAATTCCTAGGATTTGGTTTTTCCCCACTCTCCTCGTTTGCGTCTGAAACTTGCTCTTCGATCTCTGCGAAGTGCAGTCATGTCACTGGGATAGCGTATTTCCGTAACCAAACGAGCTCGAAGGTTTAATTACTGATTAGCGGATATGGTAAGTCCATGTGCTTTCTCATTATGCTGCTTGATCATCACTGACATTCAGTGGCAGCACATTATCTCGTATCAGAATCAACCATCATTCATTCATTGTGCAGCATAAACTTGCGATCTGATTTCATAGTCACACAGTAACATTGACAAACACACATACACCTCACTCAGCCATCTCAGTCGCAGTCTCAGCCACACACACACACACACACACACAACACAGAGTACTGAAGTGTTCAAATTTCTAAAGATAATTAAAGATGGTGTAGGTTTGTTTATCTGAAGAGTTTAAAGACAGTTGAGATGTATAATCAGTATGTGAACAACCATGATCTCGTGCATCAGTTGTAGTGAGCTACGTATCTGTCATGTCTTGCAAGTTTGAATGGGTCACCTCGAAACGTTTTCAATGACTTTTAAGACACTTCAGTCTTTCTTCTTCATGGGTGGTGACCAGCTTCTTTGCAAAGGAATAGGGGGATGTGGCCATATAAGAAGAGGGGGGGGGGAATCAAAATTGATGCAGATCAATTTGTACTTTAAAACCAGATGATTAAGTTGTGATGATCAACTAAATGATACATACAGGCCATTCATCATGTTACAAACTATTTAACTATCAACATAACTATGTATATGACCAAAGGATCTATCCAGGACTGGGGAGAGGACAGCTGTGTGCCCCTAGTGAGCTGGGAACTGGCACAGCTTGGGCATCATTACTTAAAATCACGTCCAGCATAGTGTAAAGTCATGTCCAGCAAAACGTAAAGTCATATCCAACAGAACATAAAGTCACATCCAGCATAACGTAAAGTCATGTCCAGCGTAATGTAAAGTCATGTCCAGCATAATGTAAAGTCATGTCCAGTGTAACATAATGTCCAGCATAATGTAAAGTCATGTCCAGTATAACGTAATGTCCAGCATAATGTAAAGTCATATCCAGCATAATGTAAAGTCATATCCAGCATAATGTAAAGTCATGTCCAGCATAACACAAAGTCATTTCCAGCATTATAACCTAAAGTAATGCCCAGCATGATGTAAAGTCATGTACAGCATAACGTAAAGTCATTTCCAGCATTATAACCTAAAGTCATATCCAGCGTGATGTCAAGTCATGTCCAGCATAACGTGAAGTCATATCCAGACTCCGTACAACGAGATGCAAAGACAAGACAAACAGGTTGCTAAATAATTTGAGTGTAGAGAAAGGTAAGCCAGAGTGGTGGTTGCATACGTGTCAACCCAATTTTCCTAATTTTACAACTTCCCAAATTGAAAAGTACTTTTTCCCTTATTCCGAGCCCCAAAACCTTATACATTACGGAAAACGCAAAAACGTAAAACAAAAATTGCTGTGAATGCAATGTAAAGCTCAGTATCAGGCAGAACTTCTTGAAACAAATGTCAGTTTAAGACAGTTTCTGAATAACAATAACACTTACCCATCCAACAGAATCTTCTCTTCCATTCCAGCAGAATGCATCACTTGAGACAGTTTGAAGATCAAATCACACACCCTATAGTAAAACACTGACAATGATGCAGAATTAAAACTGTTTATAAACCCATTGTTTACACACTTTTCCACTTTACCAACATCATGAGTCCATCAAAGTCACAAACCAATTTGTTCTATGCACGTTCCACTCCTACCAACATCATTAGTCCATTGAAGTCAGGAGTACGTCATTACTTATTGTGATCACCAAAGTTTCGAAATCAGTTTTACCCGTATTGAACTTGTGTACGGCCGCACAGACCTGAAATCATAGGTTTCCCATACAACAATACGGGAAAACCGTATAGGTTGACACCTATGTGGTTGAGAGTTATGTTTCAGAGCTTTGGCTAAGAGAACACAGTTGATGGTGATTCTTGTTCGGAGGATGAAGCACTGCCCTGGTAAAAGCGGTGGACTAAGGTATGCTAAGGACGATGCTACTGCAAAAAGAATCTGGGAGGATGTTCCACTGTGGAATGTTTTTAGGAAAGAAACTTCTCTGCTGGTAATGGGTCCTGTGTGGACCATATGTCCTATGTCTCTGAGTGTGTTGATGTCCACGCTTTTTCTGCCATCATTTGATGGTTGGGGTATGGGACTTAATGTCTGTGTTGCGAAGATTGTTACTGAATTTGTAGAAGGTAATTAACATGGCTACCCTCCCCCCCCCCCCACACACCACACCCACACCCACCCCCCTGCTCCTTATTTTTGTTAATTCTTAATTTTATTTGTTTTTTTTTTTTTCTATGAAGGCCAGGCCAGTTGTGCATTAAAAATTACAAAAGCAGTGTCTATAGACCAAATAATGAAATGAAATTTTCTTTAAAAAGAAAAAAACCCACTTTTATTCTTATCAGATGTATTTACTGCTAAAGCTAGTCAATATCAATGACTGAATCAGCAAGCACACATAAAATTAAGATGCACAAATCAAACAAAAAGGAATTCCCCCGAACTTTACTTATGTACACAAGTGGTTTGAGCATTTGGAAGGAGCACTGGGTGGCCTGAATATGCATGAAGATGACTGACAGCATCTTGTATAAGAAGTATACACTCAGGACTGTGCAGAAGGTACAGTTCTGTACATGCTACCCTTTTATTTTCACCAGTAAAATGGCATCCTCCAAGCATTGCCATAAATGTTCTGTTGTATTTTTACTGCTTACTACAGTGTGCCGGATATCATGGATTTTTATCATAATATCTCGCACTTTCGATTTATGTCTCGCAGAGTGTAGAGCTTGAAGATAAAAACAGAAACTTTAAAAACAAAAATGACAAAGCATAAATATATATGTGCATGCTTCACCAAGAGTAAAAAATCTGTTTTGATCTTTTGGATTGACACAAAGCAGAATAACCAATATGCAATATGTTGGTAGGCTGTATGTTCCATTCTGGTGTACATAACAATACTGAAGCCTGCTACACTGTAAACGATGTAAGCAGTTTTATCATTTGTCAGTTTTCTGTGGTGAAATGGGTTAGCTGGTTGATTGGTTCATTTCATTGAGTCCAGTTGGTCTGTTCATGTATTTTGATTCTAGACTCACAATTTTTTATGATTATTGTTCTTGTACACGTTAGGTAATGATCATTAGTTTTAAAAAAAGTGTATCACACTGTATGAAAGAAAGAGAGAGAGAGCAGGAGGAGGAAGTGGGGGGAGGGAATGAGAATGAAGGAGCAGAGGGTGACCAGGGAGATGGGCAGGGGGGGGGGGGGGGGGGGGGGGGGGTTGGATGGAATGGGTTGCAAGGAATGTTTGAATAGACTATACAAAAGGGGAAAAAACAAACAAACAAAAAAAAACAACACCCAGAATTACTGAGCCTCCAAATGAAGGAACAAACAAATTACAGAACAGACATGTTATAATAATAATAATAATTATGGTATGTATAAGGCGCAAAATCTTGATGAAATCAACTCGAAGCGCACAATGTTTCGACCTGTTAGGTTATCCTGTGGCCAAACAACATCCAAAACAATGGAAACAAAAGGCAAACAGTCACTTATCAAGTTATCTCTGATTTTGATGCAAATTGTCAAAAAGGACAAAAGATAACTGACCAGCTATCTTTCTTTCTTTGGTGTTGTTTTTATGTGTGTGTGTGTCTGTGTGTGTGTGTGTGTGCGTGTGCGTTCCTTATCTAGAACTCCAAAGTTTCACTGTCGGTGAGATTTTTGTGTAAGTAATCAAAAACACAATCTTCTCACCATATGAAAGTCGATCAGTGACCTGGTTTTCGCTAGTGAAAGTTGGTATTCTGGGCGGCTCCCAAACTGACAGGAAATGGATGTACTTACCAAATCTGTTGTTACAAAATGTGATCCTTATCTGTTGCTTACGAATTCTAACCCTTTAGTAATTCACTTCTGTGTGGTGTTAAACTGTAAGTGTTGTCATCCTGATCACAAGAGTTTCCATCCCAACAGCTTCTTTTCTTTCTCATCTGAATATTATAACCCCTTGAGTGCTCATCCTCATGAGATTTTTTTTATACACAGAAATCACCACTAGCCCCTTGGCAAACCAGGCATGATCAACACAGGGGTTGAGCGACATGTTTGTGTGAAGGCTTTAAAGGAAGTTGAGTGCCTGCTGGAAAGGACACAGAATACATCCATGATAAACATTGCCCAGTTAACAAACATGATTGTATGGGTACTGTATTGTGCAGAAGGAAGCAATCCATCTTTCCACTGACATGGATTTTTTTTAGAGGTCTGACTTGTTTATTTGTTTACTTAAAAGTCTCCTCTTTCATGCCATAGTACTGTTTAAGAAGACAGGTCTTTAGAGAAGATTTCAAGAAGGCCATTGAAGGAGAATGTCTAATAGTGGCTCTAGAGAAGATTACAAGAAGGTTGTTGAAGGAGAATGTCTGACAGTGACTCTAGAGAAGAATTGAAGAAGGCTGTTGAAGGAGAATGCCTTTTGATGAGTGGGAGGTATTCCAGACAGTTTGATCCTGGTAGGAGAGACACAGCAGAACAAAGGATTTTGTTCTGACAGGAGAAGCATGGAGAATGTGATCGTCTGATGAAGAAGCGAGATTCCAAGATGGAGTGTAGAAAGGAAAACAGTCAAACGGACAATCGGGGCCAACACCAGCAACAGGTCAGAAACACATTGAAGGGTGTTTATATGACATTCTGGATTCGACAGGTAGCCAGTGCAAGGATTCTAGGAGAGGCATGGGATGTTCATGCTTGGGCAATTTCAGAATCAGCCTTGCGGCATTGTTTTGAACCTTTTGGAACGTTTGAAGCAGACACTTTAGGGTACCAGCGAGTAGAGTGTTAGCATGATTAAACCTTGAAAGAATGAAACACCAGACAAGTGTTTTGTTAGCATCTGCAGATATATAGTGGTAAATGGTGTTTAATTTCATGAGTTCTGAATATGGTGTCCAGGACATATTGTAGATGTGAGATTTGAAAGAAAGTATCTGATTAAAAATGACATAAAGATTGTGGATATGGGGAGGGAAATGCATGCCAGTACTATCGGTACAGATAATGTCTGTGAGGCTTTTTTTTTAGCTTGGTAGGGATGCTTAATAAAACTTTTCACTTTAAAAAAAATTATTTATCGAATGTAATCCAAGACTTTAAATTATGAATGCAGTTTTCAGTATTTTCATTTTCTTGCTGGATGTCAGTAACATAATTGGACTGATAGAGGTGTGTGTCACCAGCAGAACTGTTATGAGACATATAGTGACTTTTAAACTATTTCAGAAATAGGGATGATGCACATGGCGAACAATACAGGTCCCAGCGTGGAACTTTGTGGAGCTCTGTATCCCTCGAGCATTGCTGGTGAACAGAGATTATCAACTGAGACTTTCTGTGTGTGTTCATGGAGACAACACTTTATCTATAGATGCAAGGACAGTGCCCTGAATGCACACACACACACACGCACACACACACACACACACACACACACACACACACAACACAACACAACACAGCACGCACGCACCACACACACACACACACACACAACACACACACACACACACACACACACACACACACACACACACACACCACACAACACACACACACGTACGCATGCGCGCATGCACACACACACACGCACACACACACACACACAAATAAAAATAAGCTGCAGTCTGAAGAGAACAATTTCATGGTCGATTGCATCAAATGCTGATGACAGGTCAAGAAGAAAAAGAACAGAAATCCAGTCATCATCAAGTGATGTGAGAAGATCTTTTGCAACCGTTAAGAGGGCAGTTTCTGTGCCATGACCCACTCAACAGGCTGACTGATGTGGGCCAAGAAGAGTGTAGTTCTTCAAATGGTCAAGGGGTGAGGATTGTACCTGTACAACAACTTGAACAAGTTCTGTCAGTTTGGACAAGAAGGTCAAGTTAGAGACAGATACAGTTTTTCCAGACAGTTGAGAATGAGGGAGAGCGTCTTAAACTGAGGGTGGATGATGGTTGATTCTTAGCTACTGGGGAACCCATCATCCATTTTACTACCTTGTTTTTATTAGCCACATCACTGCAAACAAGTTTGTTTGTTTAAAACTGAAGACATGGATGGGGAGGATAAGTCAAAACTTGACTGGCAACACCATGAGAGCAGGACATGAAGGACAACAGAATTTTGGACACTTTTTTCCTCCGGTTATTTATGATCATTAATAAGGATGATGATGATGACCACCATTTTGTTCTTAGACTGATAGTTGTGATCTGCTAAAATTTCATACCGTAAATCATGGTCGAGAGATGTAGACAAGATATGGATAGGACGGTTGATGAACACTCTTGTCAAGTGAATGAAACATACCTAACAACGAATGGTTCCACTTCTAATCTGTCTGTTTCAGTCTTTGACTTTAAACAATTCTGTGCCGGAAGTGAAATGCACCACAAAGATATGTGATGGTTTTGATGGGATTTGAACCTGCAGCCTGCCAGATGCAGTCTGTGCTGCTGACCACGTTGACTGGTTGGCATGACGGGTTTAACAAAATATCCGACAAAGAATTGTTATTGACAAGCTGATTTGTTTGACCCTGTTCATAACAATGTGATAGTCTGTCTCTGATCTGATCTGTAGAAGTCTAGGGGTTAACAGAATAATTTCAGCAGAAGCCGCGAATAATGATTCTGTGCTAGTGTTTGTGTCAGAACATAGCGGCACACTCGTAAACTTTGTTGACAGCTGACTGACATCGTTGTATTTAAAGCATTATTTCCAGGTCATTGCCAGCAATGCAGCTGATTGCCAGTTGGACCTTATGCATATTGAGGAGAAAGAGTGGCTGGAGTGGATGTATCGTGTGGACAGATCCTGAACAAAGTTTTAGTAGCAAATTCCATTTTCTTCACGTCCAGTGTATGAAAGTCTTGATTCACAGCAGCCCACTGCTCAGTTTGAGTTTGATTCTGGACAGATGTAAGTATCCTCAATGTACTCATTCATGTGTCCGCAGACTGAAAAATTGATAGGAATGATTTGTTGTGTGGATTTGAATAGAAAAGTTATATAGCAGTAATTTATGGTAAAAATTCAGACTCGTGAATTTTTCTCGTTCTGTTAAGGGAGAGAGTCTGACTCTAAATCAGGTTTTTTTCCCTTCTGTTGGAAGATGGCAGAATATGGATTGCTCATTGAGTGTACATCATAGCAGGGAAAATTTCCCAGAGGTAGAGAAATGCTGCTGTAAACGTTTTTAAATGTCTGTGACACAGCCGCAAACAATGATTAATTCCAGCCACTTACCCTCTCCCTTATTCAGTCAAAGCATGGTCACAAAATTGTCATATTTGTGTCTTTGAAACAAAAAATGTCTTTAAAGTATTTTGGATGTTCTGTGCGTTTCAGGAGGAGCCTTCTTATGTCTGACTCTGACACTGCCTGCGGGTGATGCGCACCAGGGACATGCAGGAAGATGTCTGTCAGCCCTGTGACAGTCAACAGACTGCTGGACCTGCCATCATGACAGCACGTCACACGTCCCTGCTGTTGCTGCTCCTGCAGCTCCTGCTCTTCTGGCAGCGTCACGAGGCAATGTTTCTGCCTGTTTTTTACGAAAGGCAGTAAGTTGTCCAAACTTCTGTCTGTGCTAAGTTCACTCGCTGGTAGATGCTGCCATGAATACTGATTTTGATATGTGCTTAAACACACACACACTCACACAATATCCACATGTGGCTAGGCATGCTTCTACATTGTTTTTGTACACTAATTTTGTGTGTGTGTGTGTGTGTGTTGTGTGTGTGTGTGTGTGTGTGTGTGTGTGTGTGTGTTTCTATCTCTCTGTCTTTTTAGGTCTTGGGCTTTGTCACTCTGTCTCTATATCTCTGTTTCCCTACCCCCTCTCTCTGTTTATGTAATTTCTTATCTCTGTATTTCATTTACTATCTGACAGTACTAGTTTTAATGGTTAAGTGTTGTGTTAAATTATAGTCAGTAAACACCAAAGTTGAAATAAAATCACAATATGGGCTTTAACCTGAAAGTAATTGATAGGGTTTCTTTTTGACAGCCCTGAAAAAGCTGTATATGGTTGACTAAGCAATGATGATTGAAACTTAAAAAAACTTTGCTCTCAAATGGGAACTCAGATTATTTTTAGATCCCAGGAGTGGCATGTTTGTATGGGTGTGTTCAGGATCTGAGTCTCATTGATGGAGAAAAATGTTGCCGGAAATCAAATAAATTTGTGTAATGATATTTGTATTGATTACATTCCTGTTTTCAGTAGCACTGGCCGACGTCAATATTTCTCTTTTTATTCAGGTTGCTATTCGATTTCCATTTTAGGGATGTTGTACATAGGGAAGAATGTCATTTTCATTTTCCATTTTAGGGATGTTGTACATAGGAAGAATGTCATTTTCATTTTCCATTTTAGGGATGTTGTACATAGGGAAGAATGTCATTTTCATTTTCCATTTTAGGGATGTTGTACCTAGGGAAGAATGTCATTTTCATTTTCCATTTTAGGGATGTTGTACATAGGGAAGAATGTCATTTTCATTTTCCATTTTAGGGATGTTGTACATAGGGAAGAATGTCATTTTCATTTTCCATTTTAGGGATGTTGTACATAGGGAAGAATGTCATTTTCATTTTCCATTTTAGGGATGTTGTACATAGGAAGAATGTCATTTTCATTCAGTGGTAGGCTTCTTTTTACCTTAATTAATATGCGTGTTTAAAGTATGTCTGCATCCACAAATCAGCATATGATGGCCCCAACAAGTCGGATGTAAGGCCATTCATAATTCATTTGGTTGAATCAGTAAAAGCCTTTTGACCATGGAGTGTAAGGGAAAGCACTCTTATACTACTCCAGGTGAAGCTGAAATGCAGCAGTTTTGATTCAATAACACATCAGTTGGCCTCTCTTACACACTGGTTCTGGAGCACATTCAGCTGTGTCCCACCTCTGATGATTGGTGGGCAAAGTCTCTTCCGGTCCATTCGGCACGTGTTTCTGTTTGCACCTGTTTTCTTTGTCTACTTTGTCTTTGTTTTCCGCCCCTACACTGTCTGTTAGAGGGTGGCCTTGAAGAGTCTGCTTGATCCATGGCGTGTCCATATCATTTCAGCTTTCTCTTCCTCTCTGTGCTCAACAAGTCGTCATAGTTACTCCCACGCTACCTGACAGCTCCTCAGTTCTGTGCATGCTTAGCCTACATTTCCACAAAACCAGATTTTTGTGGGAGTCTCCTGCTTTTGATTTTTTTGTGTGTGTGTGTTCTTATCAGTTAGTTTTGGTATGGATTCACCACTTTTCTCATTTTTTGGTGTTGGTCTTTTTTTTCTTCTTCTTCTTCTACATTGTCCAGGTTGACCTGTAAGGTTTACTGGCTAGACTGTTTTTTTTTTTTTGAAGACCACCATTAAAGTAGACATATTCAGTCTTTGGGAAATGTATAAACACAATAGCAGTGTGCAAGGCTTTTTTTTTCCTGGTCTGTCATCCATCCCACTGGTGCATGGTGGCTTAGTCTTCACTAGGAATATAATGAAACCCTAGATATGCATGAATTTTTATAAATTAAAAAGAAGATTTAATATGTGCATCACACATAAAACATCTTTTTTTTTTCCCTCCAGACTTCAGTCGAAAGAATTTAGAGTAGTCGACAAGAGGACGATCATGCTCTGGATCAAGATCACAATTTTCACTGGCCAATGCGGGTTACATACAGGTGTATGATTTTAGTATGATTAAAAAAACTACTTTAATCATAATGTTCCTTTTGCTGTTCCACTCTTTGACAATCAAGGAATATGACCATGTATGTTGCCCCTATTTGTCGTTGGTACTTGACAAATCAAGAAATATGACCTGTGAATGTTTGCCCCTTTTTGTCCGTTGGTCCAGCTCTTTGACAAATCAAGGAATATGACTGTATGTTTGCCCCTTTTTGTCCGTTGGTCCAGCTCTTGACAAATCAAGGAATATGACCTGTATGTTTGCCCCTTTTTGTCCGTTGGTTCCAGCTCTTGACAAATCAAGGAATATGACCTGTATGTTTGCCCCTTTTTGTCCTGTTGGTCCAGCTCTTGACAAATCAAGGAATATGACCTGTATGTTTGCCCCTTTTTGTCCGTTGGTTCCAGCTCTTCGACAAATCAAGGAATATGACCTGTATGTTTGCCCCTTTTTGTCTGTTGGTTCAGCTCTTCGACAAATCAAGGAGTATGACCTGTACTACATCGGAGAAAACATCACTCTTCACTGCCAGAAGAATTCCAACTTCCTTGGAAAGGTTTCCTTTAGAGATGGCAACACTGAAGTGCTTGACAAGTTTGTGGAACTGACGGGTCCGAGGGATGCGCGTATGGACAAACCAGTCACCGCTGAGGATGCTGCGGTGACACAGTATCAGTGTTTGGACGGCGGTGAGACTGTTCCCTGATTGACCTGACCTGACTCGGACATTTATTCGGATTGTAAGTTCAACCTCTCTCGATGTATGTGTTTGTGTGTGTGTGTGTGTGTGTGTGTGTTGTTGTGTGTGTGTGTGTGTGTGTGTGTGTGTGTGTGTGTGAATGTGTGTGTGTGTGTGTGTGTGGTGTGGTTGGTGTGTGTGTGTGTGAAGTGTGAGGTGTGTTGTGTGTGTGTTTTGGTGTGTGTGTGTGTGTGTGTGTGAGAGAGAGAAAGAGAGAGAGTGGAAAAGAGGTGTTATGTGTGTGTATGTGTGTGTTGTGTGTTGTGTGTGTGTGTGTGTGTAATCTATGAAGAGTAATGAAAGAGAGAGAGAGATGAAGAGAGAAGAGTTTGTGTGTGTGTGTGTGTGTGTGTGTGGAGTTTTGCTCTGTTGATTCAGTTGTGTTAAATTGTCCATTAAATCAAGCAATCTGACAAGAAAGAGAGATACAGATTGTCAGACAGTCAGAGTTTGTGTGTGTGTTGTGTGTGTGTGTGTGTGTGTGTGTGTGTGTGTGCTGTGGTTGTTATCATGTGATTTGGATGTGTAATATCATTGTGCAAAGAGAGAAAGACAGATGAGAGAGTAGTTATGTGTTGTGTGTTTTGGTGTTGTGTTTGTGTGGTTTGTTGTTCTCTCTAAGAAGGCTTAGTCTTCATGACGTTCTGATAAAGTAATTTTCAACAGAAAGCTATACATTCACAAGCATAATTCTTTTTTTGGGGGGATTCATCGACAGCTATTTTTTCTGAATATTTTATTGAATTGAGGAAAATTGCATAAAGAAAATGATAAGAATCTGAAAAAAAAAAGAATTTATTATCAAAGACAAAAAAAAAACTTGTAGAAAACGGGGAAATATCAACAACAACAAAAACAACGACAAATTTTAAAAAGGAAACAAGAGAATATACATGATATGTGAAGAGGCTTTTGTCAGTCTTGATCACCATGTAAGTTCCTTAAATCGGAAGTACGTCACATCAAAGAATGATGGCAGAGTTGACTGCATTTGGCACATGCTGTAAAGAATTTGTATGTATGCTGAAAAGAAAGGGTCAGTCGCTTTAAGTGGCCAGCCTACATCTGACCTCAGTGCAAGATGCCCCACCCTAGCACCAAGGGATCAGAGGGAAGACAGAAACAAGATGCAAAACATATAAACGTACTCCCAGTTTATCCTGAATACGCGTGAGATATTCCATAAAGAGGAAAAACCGTCTTGGGCTTGTGTAACTGTTAGTAATGGCTATTCTGGTAAACATCGGCTATCGTCTGTGACCTAAAATGAACACACTTACAAATTTTCAGAAAGATCGGCCAAGAACTTCTGAGATTTTCCATAAAGAATAAAACCATTATGGGCCGTTAGTAACGGCTCTAGCGGTAAACTTAAACATCGGGCATCATCCGTGACCCATAATGAACATACCTACAAATTTTCAGAAATATCGGCCACATACTTTCTGAGATATTCCATAAAGAAGAACAACCGCTACAGGCTGTTACAGCTGTTAGTAACGGCTATAACGGGGTAAACTAAAACATCGGGCATCATCCGAGACCCATAATGAACATACCTGCTAATTTTCACGAAGATTGGGCAAGTATTTTGTGAGATATTCCATAAAGAAGAAAAACGTTACAGGCCGTTACAGCTGTTAGTAAGTTCTTTCAGAACTGGGAGTACAAAAAGGAATAGAGAAAGCAGCCCAAGTGAGATACAGATGATCATGAAACATTTCCAAAGATTACAACAACAACAAAAAATGAGAGAAAAAAGAAAGGACAGGGTTGGATACGGAGGCTGTAGTTAGGGGGAGAAAGTAACATAAAAGGGAGAAATTTCATCGAAACAAAGTAATGTACAGACTGATGTATACATGAGGAGAAAGAGGGGGGGGGGGGGGGGGGGGCAAGACCCAAGGAGAGGGAATTGGGAGGGGGGGGGGATTGGGGCGAGGGAGGGGGGAAGGGAAGAAAGAGGGAGAGGAATGAGGCAAGGGAAGTAACACGTGTCATATTGATGAACATGTGTTGTTGCAGACCGTCCTCGGAAAGCCACGGGTATGCAAGTGGTTTGGCTCAACAAAACAGATCTGCACATCAGCTGGGAGTTTGGAGGTGTTCATTACAAAAATGCTCATCTGCCCACAGTCATCAAAGTCACGATGGACTGGCGCACAGACGTAGACAAGTAAGGGGCAAAGCTTTTGATCCATGTCACAGAACAAAGATAGTATGATTTTACTGGGTATGTGTGGTATCCCTCTTTTTAAAAAAATGTGGTTACCCATGTAACGATACACATACATGGACACACTCATGCATAAACATTCACATACATGCATGGTTATACGTACAAACAAACAAACACATACACACGCAAACACATACACACGCACACACACACACACACGCATGCACAGATACACACACACACACATACACACCCACACACGCACCGCGGCACGCACAGACACACACACACACACAAACACACACACACACGCATACACACACACACTCACACACAAGTACACGCACAAATACTATGCATGCATGTACACACACACACACACACACCACACACACACCCACACACACACACCATGCAAGCACACACACACACACACACAACACACACACACCACACACACATACAACCACAAACACACAACACACACACACACACACATACAAAACATCACAAAACTATGTATGCATGCACACACACACACACACACACACACACACACACACACACACACACACACAGCACACACACAACACACACAACCATGCACACACAACACAACACACACACACACACACACACACACACACACACACACACACCATGCACACACAACACACACACACACAACACCATGCACACACACACACACACACACCATGCACACACACACACACACACACCATGCACACACACACACACACACACACACACACACACAACACACACACACACACAACACATACCATGCACACACAAGTACACGCACAAATACTATGCATGCATGCACACACACACACACACACACACACACACAAACACACACACACACACACACACACACACGCACACACACACACACACACACACACACAGGGTTCGCGATAACCGGTAATTGCCGGTATTTTACCGGTTGTAAACAGGAAATACCGAAAATTTTCGAAGCTGCCGGTACCACGGACCGATTCTGTTTGCCAGTGACCGATTAGATTTCCGTCTGAAAAAAAAAGAAGTCTGACTTGACAATTTCGGAAAGGCACTAAAAGTCATGCGCCTGTACCCACGCACCCACCCCTTCGCATCCCTTCCGACGAACTCTTGCAATCGCCCGACACCTCTTTGGCGCCAACCTCTTTAGCGGCAGAACAGCAAGCTTTAACTGTCAAAGAATAGAGCGTTGCGCTCTTCTCAGCACTACATGGCTTCATTTCACAATGACTAATCGGGGCCTAGAGGGTCTATGACTATGAATTTGCGCGTTGCTTTGAGAGAGAGGAGTCGAAAAAATGGCAGAAAAAAATCAGAAGTCACTTTTTTCTTTCTTTAGAAAACCCTCAGCCCCCAAACAATCGGGAGAAGAAGATGCGCGTGAAAGCTGATAGCACTAGTGCTAGTTTGGATGCTTTTCTGACTCAGCCTTGTACCAGTACTGCTGATACAGTGGATAGTAGTGCTTCATCAAAGGCTGAAAAAAGTGCGGCAAGCAGCAAACGTGGGAGGCGTACAGCTTTTCGCGAATCATGGAAACAAGATTTTGCATGGCTGCAAACAGACGAAAAAGAGACGATGTTCTGCTCAGAGTGCATCAAGACAAAACAGAAAAATGGATTTACAAGAGGATCAAGAAACTTTCAGTATTCTGCCTTGACAGAACATGCCAAGTCTGTGTCACACAATGCTGCAGTGGCTACAACATCGAAACAGACGTCTGTGTTTGCCTTTTTCTGAGGCAGCATGTGCTTACAGAAATTGACAGTCTACAAGTTCAGCTTAGGACAGTGATTTGGCATTGGCGAAGGGAAACATCTCTACCAATACCTATGGTCTGCTGCTAGAGCTCCAGGAAATCAACGGAGTTCCTTCCTTGAAAAATGCCTCTACATACAGGCATCATAGTTCTGTGACACAGATGGAAGAATGTCTGGAGCAAGTGACCAAAGATGAAATGAAAGAAAAACTTCAAGGCAGTGAGTTTGTGGGCATCGTCATTGATGAACATTAAACTGCACTCTTGACAAGAAATTAAATTGTATATATGCACGCACAGTGTCTGAAATGGTATTGTTGATTCTTTGTTTCTGGGAAACTACACCATCAGTAACGGGACTGCTGAGTGTGTGTGTTGAGAAGCTGTGTGAGGTGCTGGAGGAGTGGGGGATTACTGACAGAACGAACATTTGGGTGGGGGGGGGGGGGGGGGGGGGGGATTGTTTGGCAACAAAACTAAATCTAAATGAACAAAAGACCTATAAGGTAGGAACAAGAAGAAGAATAGATGAATTTACGTCACACGATGACGGTCCTGCAGAACAACAAACTGACAGTGACACAGGCGCTAGAAAAAAACATACACACAAAATAAATAAATTCCTACCTATTTCCTGCGTGGCTTCATGCCCAAGAAGCGAGTGGCAGCAGCACGGCAGTCAAAGTCTCTGAGAGATTTGCCATTTTTGTGTGTATGTTTTTTTCTAGCGCCTGTGTCACTGTCAGTTTGTTGTTCTGCAGGACCGTCATTCGTGTGACGTAAATTCATGCTATTCTTCTTTCTTGTTCCTACGCTTAGCGCTCATATAGGTCTTTTGTTCAATTTAGATTTAGTTTTGTTGCCAAACAATTTCCCCCCCCCCCCCCCCCCCCCCCCCCCCCCCCCCCCCCCCCCCCCCCCCCCCCCCTCCCTCCTCAATAGTTTCGTTCTGTCACAGTGCGTACCGGTTTTGATTTTCTGGGGACTGATGTTTGGGGGGTTGGTCAAGATATCTCTGAAATGGCAACTCACGGTACCGGTTTTCAAAAATCCTAGCGCGAACCCTGACACACACACACACACAAGCCCTCTCCCATCCCCCGATCCGTGGCCCTCCCTTCTTTCTCCCACCCAGTCCCCACTCACTACCCCTTCACCTCACCCCCTTCCCACACAATCAGAGAACACATCACACACATACTATGCGCATATTCTATACCGTCACAGACGTTTATGTGTTTGACTGTACAATGTGCAGAAATGTTCACTTGTATTGCTCACAAGTGTTGATTCTTTGGTGTCAGTGAATGGACCTGAAGAAGTGTTCGGAGCGATTGCAAAGCAACCAAACCTGCAAGATAACCAACTTCACTGAGGAGAATGCGACGCTGCACGTGAGAGTCAACATCACCAACATGAAGCGCAGGGACTGTGCTGTACTGAGTTTCCGGAGTGCTGCTGGTTGATCATGGTAAGTTTTGTCTTTGATCAGTTTCAAGAAGGCAAGAGAATCCCACATGCTGAGCCATGCTGTTTTCAATTGACCTTCCAGGCTGCTGGGCCAAAGAAACTCACGCCTCACGTCTCATGCTTCACGCCTCACGCATGAATAGAAAAAGGAACAGACATGGTCTCTCTTGTGTGGTGCTATACAACTCCACACACGCTTCGTGCTTCATGGTTCACGGTTCACGTGTGTGGGGTGAAGTGGGACTGCCCACTTTTTTCGATGCGCGAAGTTCAAGTTCCTGGTTACCATTGGCCAGTTCAGTGTGGATGACTACAAAGAAAAATCAATCGAGTTGGTCCGGGCAAGGCCCGTCCTCTGGAATCCACGTGTGCCTGACTTCAAGGACAAAGAGCACAAGTTTGGGAAGACTCGGCAAAGATTCTGACTGCACCCAAAGGTAGCTTTTAATCGATTGATTCATGTATTTATTGTAATTCATAGCCCAGTCAACCATTAGGCTGCAGGCTTACCTCAGGGCTTGTACACATGTACAGATTAATATTAAATTTTGTAATGTCAACAACACAAAATTCAACACAACTTGTCTTTCCCCTGCGTGAGCAGCGAGGCGTGAGCTCCTGTGGCCCAGAGCGTGAACTGTGAGAGGGGAGGCATGAGTTTCTATGGCCCAGCAACCCCACATCGGTGCCTGTGTTGAGACCGAGTCACACAGTCTTGGGTTTCGGCAGGTTTGGGGGGGGGGGGGGGGGGGTTGGACTGTCTTTATAGGGATTTTAAAGGAGCCAGTCTTTCCTTGAAAGGGGATGTGTAAGGGATCTGGCTTTGTGACTGAACAATCAACACTTTCCGTAGGATATCCTGGTAGATGATAGGTCGCATCAAAGAAGGCGTCACTGACCACCATGAGAAACAACAATGCTGTTATCTCCCCTGGTGGGTTATCTCCAGACAGGCAGATATTGATCAGTTTAGTTTTGGTCTTCTCTTTCCTGCTTTCTCCCGCGTCTCTCTGCCCTAATCACTCTGCCACCTGCCCTCCTTCCCATTTTTTTTTTCTTTTCCTCTTCCCCTGTCCATTCCTTCCCTAAACTCCCAGTCCTGTCTCTGTATTTCTCCTTCCTTCCCTTTGTCAGTGTTTCCATGCATGCATGCATGTGTGTATCAGCGATCGTTAAACCAGGAGTTGCTGGTAAAATACAGTGTGTGAAAGAAGAATACCAACTTTCTTGAACTGTCGGTCCCAGGGACCAGGTTTATTTTGCTGAGACTGGTCGCTAAACTGGAACAGTTGTTGTGTCAGAATGAGAAGAAAGAATCTGTAAATTAGTTTTCAAGTAGTTTGTGGATCATGGTCATATGAAATCCATTGCATTGTGAGAAGTGGCAGTTTTAACTCGGTAGTTTACTTCACATTAAGCCTGTGTCATCCTCTTTGGGCTCAGACACTGTGGTCATTCTCTAAAAAGATAGCGCTGCAATCATCGATCAGTAATATCTCAAGTGGTCTCAGATCTGAGCCTGCTGTTACCGTGGAGAAAAACCAACGAAAAAAGCTATTTTTGGTCTCCGAAAAGGAGCAAAACGAGACTCTGACAGTGTCAAAATCTACAAGGTTTGAATCTCCTGTCAACTTTAATAGATCTAGATAAAATGGAGGCCTATCCTAGAACTCTGTTTATGAGGTCTGTTTATTGTCACATGTTTTCGTTTCAACCTAGAACCGGTTGTGAGGCGGGCTGTTGAGTGGCAGGGCAGGGTAGTCAGTGGGACTGGTGTGTACAATCCCTTGCATGATCACTGTGTACATGTGTGTGTGTGTGTGTGTGTGTGTGTGTGTGTGTGTGTGTGTGTGTGTGTGTGTGTGTGCATACATGTACAAGTTGATTCTTCTTAAATTTTTGTGTGTTTACGCAGTACCTGATATCAGTAACAATCTAAAGAACGACAGCAACAAAGAGGCAGGCGGGCAGGCAGGCATGCAGGAATGCGGGTGGAAAGAAGGAGGAGACATACATGCATGATGCATGTGTGTGGTGTAAGTGTGTGTGTGTGTGTGTGTGTGTGTGTGTGTGTGTGTGTGTGTGTGTGTGTGTGTGTGTTTATGTTCTTCAAAGTGATGATGATGGCTGGTTTTTCAAGGAAATGTAATAATTTCTCTTTCTTTCAGTGTTTCAGTTAAGGCGCAACAGGGAGAGGGGGTGGGGGTGTCTTTTATGCAGAAATATCAGATTTGAGGATACATTTTAAAAATTAGCATCATGATGACGCACAGATAGCACCAGCTCAGTTGATTGATTTCCAAACTTCAACACCTAATTGGCAAAATATGCAGAAATGCTACTTAGATATTGCACGCTGTTTGATTCTCAGGGGCTTTGTGAAATGCTCGCATTGCAGCTGTGGTGTTTAATGTAGGGGGTGTGGTGGTGACTGTAACACAGCTCACTTAGTTCCTCATTGCAGCCAAGCCTCGACCTGTGACCTCAGTGACTGTCAGAAGCTTGAGCAGCAGGTCAGCCGAGGTGAAGGTGACCACTGACCAGCCTGAGTTGAACTATACCATCACCTACTACCCTGCTGGGCAGGGCCTTGGGTGTCGTGATGGTGGGATGGTAAGTGTGTTGATATCCTGTTTTTCCCCCAGGATTTGTCGAACTTATGTAAAGCTTGGTTCTCCATCATCTGGTGTCATGAGGCTGCGGGCTAGCATGGCAAGAAGCCAACAACTTAACAAAGGAATGGCGGCAATCGCGAGCGGAGTGCAGACCGATCGCGCAAAGCAATAGAGTAAATAAGAGATACCTCGCCACCAAAGCCTCACACGGCAAGTGTACCCAGGGTCTATAGTGCAAGCCACAATATGAATAAGCAAATCAAGCAAAACATAGCCATCTGTACACAAGACAGAAGAAAGGCGAGACAGAGCACAAGACTTATCTTGCTTGGACGGCAGGCCGAAGAAGAATGAGGTAAACAAGCTCACCTCGGCCTTCTGCGCATGGCGGAAGTAGGGTAGGCGTCACGTGACTATCTTATTACTGCATTTGCCACAAAATCTTCGGCCTGGCAGAGCTGACTAACTGCCGTTGTATGCTATGGTCCGACATGGTAAGTATATGACGCCAAACAGGGAGTATAAGAAAAACTCCCCATTTTTCTGCTCAGGCTTCAAGCAGAAGGTCGAAAAGACCTCAGGCGAAAGGGATGCAATATGTGAGCCTCTACGATTTAAAAAAGAAAAAAAAAATCCGTCCAGACTTAAATGAATTCCTTCCATCTGTCTCCAGAAATCAAAAAGGACAAAAAAGGCGTTATGAAGATTACACACCTACTTTACACAGTTCTTAACTTTAACATAGCGAAGAGGCAGCTTAGTGTACGTTATGCAATGAACTGCTCAACAGACATTCATTTTGATGGACAAGTATTTGTGAAAGGTATTTCAGAACGAAAAGTCCATCTTATGGCGTGTTGGAATGTGTACAACAACAAGGACAATCTTATGTCAGATTCCATGAAGACTTTGTTCTGTGACTTTCCACCTCATGTGAGTTGTAATTTTGTGAAGGGCTTTCATATTTTTCGTTGGATATGACTGAAACTTGGTGGGTTATAAACTTTGTTTTAGGTCAAGTTTTTCTTTTGCAGGACAAGACTTGATTTTGAATTTTGGTCTTAGTATTTTGATTTGTGTGTAGATCCCTCTTTAACTTGCCTGCCGATGTGATATGGCTTTGGTGATTAGCTGGGCTATAAACAACATGGACTTTACTTGATGGGTGGTAGAGCTCTTTCAATGCTGAATCCTGTGAGTGTTCAATGAAACAAGAATTGTGAACACAGACTGATGTGCGCTTCCTTTCTTTCTTTAAAAACAAAACAAAAAATAAAACAATGACAAACAAAACTACATTATCACCACCAACAAACAATGAAAAAGAACAACAACAGTGTTGGTCATTTTCAATGGAACTTTACGGATCTGCATAAGAATTTTTTTTGGAAGTAGTATTGTTTTGTAATAGTTACTGTAAACATAATGATAAAGCAAGACCTTTATGGTCAACATGGGTGAAAGGTCAACCTATGAAAAAAAAATTGAAATGATATCACCATGGAACTGTGGTAAGAATATGTTAATATGTGCTTCCTGTTTGTTGCTGTTGCTTTTATCAGAAACAAACAAGGAAACTTGTGAATCACTTGTGATCTAATGCACTGCGCAGGTTCAGTAAGTAAGTCATGGTATTTTCGTGGACTGTACAGAGTGAGCAGGAAATGCGTAGGAGAAAGAAAAACCTTCTTCAAACCCAGTCTCTTTAGTAGACAGCATCAGTGCACTGAAATCGTGTTACTGTATCTTTGGGTCGTTATTATTTTTCTCAGGTGTCGCAGATGGTGACTGGAATGACGAGCAACAACACTTGGCAGGTGTCGGGTCTACACCCAAGCTACACCTACTGTTTTGATGTGCAAGCTCGTTTTGAGCAGGGTTACATCAGCGACCTTCCTGCCACTGGCACAACTCTCCAGATGCCTGAAGATGGTATTTCTGATTCCTCTGTGATCTTATCTCACCTTCTAATTTATTCTGCATGCAGGAGAAACATTTTAGAGTAGGGTATTGGCTTCTGTTCTACAAGTGTTCTGTTACTGTATAGTTCATGAACGGCCATTTTTATGCTTAGATCTCAATGGGAGAAAACATGGAGAACTTTAAAAAGGAGAGGGAATTAAGTGATGAGTCTGATTGTAAGGTGTTCAGCTGTGGGGAGGTCAGCAAGGGAATACTTTTACTTTTCTCTTTTCACTGTGGTAACCTGGAACCTAGCTGCCATGGTCCTGCAAAAAGCTGAACACCATGTACCCTTCTTTCAATGAAATGGCCGGAGGATTCATTTGACCTTTGGTCAAGAGGAAGGAATTCATTTAATTTTTAGTTAAGATGGGGGAATTCATTTAACCTTTAGTCAAGATGAGAGAATTCATTTAACCTTTAGTCAAGATGAGGGAATTCATTTAACCTTTAGTCAAGATGAGAGAATTCATTTAACCTTTAGTCAAGATGAGGGAATTCATTTAACCTTTAGTCAAAATGAGGGAATTCATTTAACCTTTAGTCAAGATGAGAGAATTCATTTAACCTTTAGTCAAAATGAGGAAATTCATTGAACTTTTTGCCAAGATGAGGGAATTCATTTAACTTTTAGTCAAGATGAGGGAATTCATTTAACTTTTAGTCAAGATGAGGGAATTCATTTAAAACCTTTAGTCAAGATGAGGGAATTCATTTAACCTTTAGTCAAGATGAGGGAATTCATTTAACCTTTAGTCAAGATGAGGAAATTTATTTAACCTTTAGTCAAGATGAGGGAATTCATTTAACCTTTAGTCAAGATGAGGGAATTCATTTAGCCTTTAGTCAAGATGAGGGAATTCATTTAACCTTTAGTCAAGATGAGGGAATTCATTTAACCTTAAGTCAAGATGAATCCTCAGCGGGCTCCCACCACTACAACTATTCTTCTGGATCATTCCATTCCCTGATGGACTTGGAGAAAATAGTTGTTCTTAAACACCTCAGTCTATCCAGAACCAATGAGAAAAAAACTGTGGCTGTCTGCCATGTCATTAGCTGGGTAAAATTACCCCTGAAAGTGGGGGTCCAGTATTACAGAACTAGATTCCACAAGGGTATGCACAGGTCATGCAACATCTTTCAGACATTGACATAGCTTCCTAAGAATCAAGCCATGACTTGGCATTTGTGCTCTTTGCTGCTCAAATCTTGTCCTTGATCTGTCCTTGAGAGATGATCAGTCCTTGAGAGAGATGATATGATCTTCCTTGAGAGATGATCGGTCCTTGAGAGAGATGATATGATCTTCCTTGGGAGAGGTGATATGATCTGTCCTTGAGAGAGATGATATGATCTGTCCTGGAGGGAGATGATATGATCTGTCCTTGAGAGAGGTGATATGAGCTGTCCTTGAGAGAGGTGTATGAGCTGTCCTTGAGAGAGGTGATATGAGCTGTCCTTGAGAGAGATGATATGATCTGTCCTTGAGAGAGATGATATGATCTGTCCTTGAGAGAGGTGATATGATCTGTCCTTGAGAGAGATGATATGATCTGTCCTTGAGAGAGATGATATGATCTCTCCTTGAGAGAGATGATATGATCTGTCCTTGAGAGGGATGATATGATCTGTCCTTGAGAGAGATGATATGATCTGTCCTCTGGAGTTTTCGTGCAGGTTGTGCAGGTTCATGGATGACGACTGGAAACAGATGAGCAGATCTGTATTTTATTTTAGAAGGTCGTTTGAAGGGTAAAAATGTATTAGTGATTGAATGGTGAAGTCTTGACGTGCAAATCTAATGGAACACTGAAGTAAAAACCAAACCATTCATTTCTATTGTATATGTGTATTTGTGGTGAGAATAACAGAAAAAAACAACAACATTCCACTGCACAGTACATCTTGATTTGGTAAGCAAAGAGCATTAGAGTGCACACTGTTTGGTTCACACTGTGTTGCTGTTAATGGGTTGGATTCATTTTTTAAAACAAGAAAGTGAGAGGGATGGAAGTTAATAACTGACACAGTGGATGTTGGCATTATCCCACAATATGTTCACGCTTCATTTCAGCTCCAGAATCGGCGCCCATTATTCCACCTTCTGGATATTACCTGGATGACAGCAGATGCCATCCGGATGTGGCAGATTCTGCTGCAGTAACTGCATATATCTATTTCCAGGTAACATATGGATACACATACACATACATGCATGCACATAGACATACACTTGTTTTGCATTCATATACTGACTTCCATAAAAAACGCGAAAGCAAAACAAGCTGAAGGTTAGGGGCGAATTTTATTGGTCACAATTGTACAGAGTGGAAGCGAGAATTCAATGTGATTTGATTCATTACACCGGTAATGTGTGAAAATGTCATCAGCAATATGTCTTTGTGTGGAAAATCCAAGGTCACGTGACAAACCAGCTTGAAGTCCTAATACCGTGTGTGGCCACCATTTGCGTTGACAACTGCTTGACACCTGCGGCTCATTGAGTGGACCAGGTGGTTGATGCGTCCCCTTGGCACACCAGCCCACACATGGACGATGGCCTGGTGAAGTTGAGTCGCTGTTGCTGGTCGTGGACGCAGGAGGTCCAACCATCTGCCAAGTTCATCCCAAAAATGTTCTATTGGGTTTAAATCGGGACTGAGGGCTGGCCAGGGCAGCACATTGACGTTGTTATGCTGAAGAGATTGCTGGGTGGCCCTGGTGGTGTGTGGTCTTGCATTGTCCTGTTGGAATGTCCAGTTTGGGTGTTGCGCAAAAAAAGGAACGACATGGGGTCTGAGCACCTGGTGGATGTAGCGCTGTGCATTGACACCCTGTCCGCGACCAGGACCAATGTTCTGAAAGATGACTGGTCCTATTGCGTGGTTAATGCCAATTGCACCCCATATCATAATGTTTGGGCCTCCCCAGGGGTTCCACTCTACCACACAGGAGTCAGCATAGCGTTCACCAGGTCGACGCCATATTCTGACACGACCGTCAGCCATGTCAATACAAAAACGGCTTTCATCTGAGAACAGTATGCGTCCCCACTGCTGCCTGCGCCAGTTGATTCGGGCTTGTGCCCACTGCAGCCTGTCCTGCCGGTGTCTTGGTGTCAGTACTGGACCTCTGTGAGGACGCCTACATGCCAGCCCGTTCTCCTGAAGACGCCGCCGCACAGTGTTAAGGCTGATTCGTTGCTGGAGATTCCAGGCACCTGTCGAGCAGTGTTAGCGGCTGTTTGCCGCCTGTCCCGCAGATGGGTTCGAACAAAATGGCGATCCTCTCTTGGTGTGGTGACCCGAGGACGGCCTGGCCGGGGACGATCATCAGTGGTACCAGTGACTCGCATGCGGTGCTGCAGACGATAGATGGTTGAGACGTGGACGTTAAAGATGTTGGGGACCTGCCTGGCATCCACACCAGCCTCCAGATGGCCTAGGGCACGATTGCGTTCCTCTGCTCGTAGTCTTGGCATCTCTGTAGCGCTCAGACGGCAAGTCGTTATCTGAACCTTGTAGCGCGGCTTTATAAAGGCTGCATGCCTGCGTACTTGTCGCTGGTTAACTTTGCTCTGCATGGTGTGCACGTGCCTCACATGCAGCAACAGTTTGCCATTTTTGTTGACCCTCCAATGCTGGGAATGATGTGTTGCTCACACAATTTTTTCACTGCACGTGAGTCTTGGACCAAACAACTTGCCACAATGGTTCAATATTGTATATTCACCCCTTTTCACCCGAAAAATAGCCTTTCAATTTTTCGCGTTTTTTATGGAAGTCAGTATACATATTCATATAAAGGCACTCACATGCTGACTAGGGTTCCCTTGATGTACCGTAATTTATCATGTAAGCACAAAAGTGAAGATTTGGTGTGTAAATTGAAATCCAGTATGTTTCTGCCTATCGCACTTTTTTTCAAGTGGGCCTAGTTTAAAAAAGAAAACTGCTGAAGAGACTCAGCAAGAAGAGCTGTGTTCATTGAAAGTTCTGCCAGATAGATTGTCAACATTGTACCAGAGCATATGAAATGGGCGTCCTTCCTTCCACATGAATGTGGTCCACTTTTAAAATAGACTGTGTTGTCTTTGCTTTCTGTGTTGTCTTTCCTTTCTGTGTTGTCTTTGCTTTCTAAGTATAGTTTATTACATGGAGGACAACAGAATTTAGTCATCAGGGACTGGAACATCTGCATATTTCAGTATTGTAGCTGTTGGGTTTGTTCGGTCCCTGCTAGCCCAGGTCACAAGCTTTTTTCTTCTTCTTCCTCCTCCATGTTTGTCTCTTTGTATTGGAATAACCAGATTTCCGCAACTGCTGTTTTCTAGTCGCAACATTTCTCAGGTGGTGTCATCATAGCATCAGACAGGTTCCTTTCCTCCTGTCTCTGGGATGATTATCCTTATCTGCCCTTTTCATAACTGGATGGTGTGGATGTTAGAACTGAATATACATCACAATAAAAATTAAAAAAAAACTAGAACGCTCATGTGGATCATCAACAATAAACAACTCTTTTTTGCAACAACAACAAACTCATGTTTCCAGTCATCTTAAGAACAAACTAGTACAGACTGTGTTTAGTTTTTTTGACAAATATAAGTCTCTCTGACTCTCAAAATTTGCGAAGTAATTCCAAAAAAGTTTTATAGTCTTATTGACTCTTAAAAATTAACATCTCGGGAAACTTTCATACAGCATTGTCCATATGCATGTAAATCAACCAAGACTTTCATTCCCAAAAGATGAAATTTTGTGCAAGTCTGGTCATGGCTGTGTGTGTGTATGTGTGTGTGTGTGTGTGTGTGTGGGTGTGTGTGTGTGTGCGTGCTGCGTGTGTTTAAATTTCATGTGATTTATTTGCTGTCTCCCATTTTGTTGTTATGAATCGTAAAATCAGTGAACAGAGTTGGATTGCAGTGCTATCCTTGTTGTATTTTCATGTTTTTAGGACATACCACCTGAAGATCAGAATGGTGTCATCAAGAACTACACGGCGGAAGTGAGCAGTGTCCCCAGGTCTATACCTTGGGCACAGAAGTCCAGTCACGGACTTTGACTCTGGATGGTCTGCCTTGTGGTGATCGCTTTGAGGTGACTGTGGTGGGCAGCACCGAGGCAGGGGTGTCACCTGCTGCGTCGGTGACTTTGTTTCCATCACATCAGGGTATGAGAAGCATTTCTTCTGAACAAAGTGAGGCGGGGGGGGGGGGGGGGGGGGGGGGGGGGGGGGCGGAAGGAGAGAGAGAGGAGAGAGAAAGAGAAAGGAGAGAGAGAGAGTTTTCTCTCACACTTTTTCTTTTTTCAAAACATAGTAAGACTCAAGGGACAGAGAGGCGAAGAACAGATAGTGAGAGACGGTGAGACATGTAGTATATAGACAGAAAGACAAACAGTGAGAGACGGTGAGACATGCATAGATATATAGACAGAAAGACAAACAGTGAGAGACGGTGAGACATGCATAGATATATAGACAGAAAGACAAACAGTGAGAGACGGTGAGACATGCATAGATATATAGACAGAAAGACAAACAGCGAGAGACGGTGAGACATGCATAGATATATAGACAGAAAGACAAACAGCGAGAGACGGTGAGACATGCATAGATATATAGACAGAAAGACAAACAGCGAGAGACGGTGAGACATGCATAGATATATAGACAGAAAGACAACAGCGAGAGACGGTGAGACATGCATAGATATATAGACAGAAAGACAGACAGCGAGAGACGGTGAGACATGCATAGATATATAGACAGAAAGACAAACAGTGAGAGACGGTGAGACATGCATAGATATATAGACAGAAAGACAAACAGCGAGAGACGGTGAGACATGCATAGATATATAGACAGAAAGACAAACAGCGAGAGATGGTGAGACATGCATAGATATATAGACAGAAAGACAAACAGCGAGAGACGGTGAGACATGCATAGATATATAGACAGAAAGATAAACAGCGAGAGACATATTTACAGGCATAGACAGGCAGATCGAGAGACAGGTGGTAAAGACAGAGGCATAGACAGAGAAACAGACAGTGATAGACAAATGTAGGCAGATGGAGAGACAGACAGTGAGAGACGGAGAGAGGTATTTTTCTCCAGTAATAAAGTCAGATTTTCAGAAAAACTTGCCAAGACTTAACAACAAGCGTAAGCTGACTTGGGCATGGACTGACTAGAAAGACAATTAAATTTGATCAATCCGGCTCAACTAAAACCTTCTTTGTCGTTCTTTAACTGAGTCTCTGTCCAGAGTTAGTGAGTGTAGACCAGTTAAAATGAAACAAATAGTATGTGCGTGTTTTAGGATGAACGCACACTTGTGCATGTGTGTATGTGTGTGTGTGTGTATTTGTTTGTCTTGTCTGAAGAAGACTTGATAGGTCAATACATATTGTGCCCGTTTTGTAATTCGTTTGGTACCTTCGTTTGGTGGCTGAGTAATTCCTTTTTTTGTTTTCATGTTTCAATTTCTGCTTGCTGCCATTCCATTTTGAAATCCACTTTAAGAGATTTAGTGACTTTCGTATCTTGCAATGGCATTACTGGGAAAAAACTATTGCTTAACTGTTGTCGAGCTTGCAGTGATGCTCTTGATCTTGCTGTGGTGATTATGTGAAAGACACATGCTAGTGAACACCATGCCTCTTATTATTGTTTCCTCTTATTCCAGTGTTGATGTTGATGTTGTCTTTTCTTTTCTTTACTTTTAATTGAGAATAGATTTGTTTATTCATGATCATAACAATTACAATTATACAAATCTGCAACCCACCACAAGCTGTTTTTTGGGTTACATTTTCTGCAGGTTGTCTGTGTGTGTGTTTTTTTAATTGATTACCGTAAAGTTCGGACTATAAGCCGCGACTTTTTTCCCCAGCTTTAAACCCTGCGGCTTAAACAACGATGCGGCTTATTTGCGGATTTTTCCGATTTCAGAAGCATCACACCCTTGTCTATTCTTAGCTTCTCTGTAACTCACCATATCGTGTTTACTGTTCATGAATTTTTATTATGCTTTTAACTACGATTTTCTGTGTAATCGTGTAATGGAATCAGTAACCCGTTCAGAAATACGGGAATCGACATAAGTAAAGCCCATTACTGATATCTTTTTTCATCAGTTTGTCTTCTACAAAAATACGATCGCTTCGAACGGCGCAATGTGTTGACCGTTTCCGACCTGTATAATCTCGACTAACACTAGCTGAATTACGAACAAAATAACTAAGCACTGGCACGGTATTAAGCGAAATAAAACAATCGAATCGTTTCATTAATGTTCTGGTTTGTTATTATATGCGTTATCTTACCAAGTGCGTCTTGCAATTCAAAAACGATTAGCGCATTCAACTCGGTCATTGTCAGACCTTGGCTTCGACAATTTTTGTGGCGTTGTTATGGTGGACATAAAAAGAAAAAAAATTCCTGTTTGAGCCAAAAGCTGTGGTGTTTTACAATCCCAGTTAACATGAATTAAACTGTTTTCACCTTTTGAACTTAAACTTCGCTGTACTGTTTATTTTTCCTATTTTGTTCAAAACTGTGTTTTGAAACTAAAATCCTGTTTTATGATCCTAGCCTGAAAGCATTGGGGAGTTTTATTTCCTACATTTTATAAATGTTTTAAAACATTTTTTTTTCAGTCAATACTATTTTTGAAAAGACTGTGTTTATTTTAGGATGGTTCTTATTGTGTGTACATTAAAAAAAAAAAGTTACTAACAAGCTTTTAAAGAGCTGGACATATGTGTGAATATTTGTCCAATGTCATGTTACCATGAAGAGATATAAAACTGAATTACAAGTAGAGCAAACTGGTATTCAGGTTTTTGCCCTTTGTAAGTTTATGCCACCAGTACTGGCAAGTTCATTGGGGACTGTTAGAAGGACGCTCTTTCGCCCAAGTTCCGTGACTTAGCAATTACTGTTATCAGAAGGAGGGGGTTAGTAGGCACTGTCCTGCATATACTGGATCTGAACAAGCACCACCGAACACCACCAAAGTGACTAGGCAGCAGTGCAGTGTCCCCTCTTGCGGGTTGCCACGTGATGTCTCAGCGTTGACTGTGTGTATTGCCAGTAACAGCAGAACAAAACAAAAGAAGAATGTTGTTCAGACGTGTCAGACTGAACCCTCATGGGGCAGCGTCGTGTGCACAGATCTCCTGCAGACCGTGAGGCAGATGAAGCTGAGGATGAGGATGATGAACGCACAGGGAGGGATCAGGGCTGAGTGGATCCCTCCTCCCTCCTCTTCCAGCCTTTCCCTCTTTCTGTACTACTGCCAGCCGAGAGGTGCGGGGAATCCTCAGTGCCAGGTAAGATGTCAGACCAGGCATACTGACTTTCCTTTTCAGCCAGTCTGGTCTTGCCATGCACAAGCTCGGAATGTATACTTTTTCTCACTGTCTACACACACACACACACACACACACACACACACACACAAGCACAGACACAGATTCACACACATACGCAAACACAGACACGCAAGTAAAGGGAAAAGAAATATGAATACAAAAAATGATTCAGTTGAATTTGACGGAAGGAGGAGTATGTCTGGAACTTTATTCTCAGATGAAATCAACGTGGTATAGAAATGAGAAGGGGGAACCTAGAATACTATTTCAAAATCAGCTTAACGCCATCTCCCGCAACCCTTCACCCGCCACTCCACCTTCAACCCCACCCCACCCCCACCCCACCCCATTCCCTCTGATGCCTTCCTCTAACAGCTCCGCTTTTTTCTTTTTTTGTTATTTTTTTTGTTCTGTCACGTCATCTTTTATAATTTTTTGCCTTATAGGGATCCATTTACTTTGGTGTTTTCTGGAAGCCAGATTCTTGTTTTTTTCTGTCTGTCTGTCTGTCTATCTTTGGAATCAGGCACTTGTGCCACCTGATACTGCATGTTGGTAGTTGTTCGAAAGTTTGGCATTTTTGTTTTGTTTTGAGATCTGCTTGTTTGTGTGTTTGTTTAATATAATAACATCAGCAGGTGCTGCAAATCAGCAAGAAACTGACCATGGCATAACTGACTCTATTGTCTCCTCAGAAAAATGGATGCTCTAAGCGTATAACACATTGGAAATCTTTTTCCTGCTTTCTAAGAGTGATGAACATCAGCAACACAGGTTTATTGCCTTACCTGACCATCGCTGGGCCTCATGTGTGAAATCTTTTTCTTGCTTTCTAAGAGTGATGGACATCGGCAGCACAGGTTTATTGCCTTACGTGACCATTGCTGGGCCTCATGTTCTTTTCCAGAGCCCTATCGTTCAAGTGGGGCAGGATTTATCAGTGGACTTGACTCCAACAGTTAGTTTTGTGGACTTGATGGTTGTAGATGCTGGCAGCCCTGATATGTTCCTGAATGGTGGGCCAATCTACAAATAAAGATTTTTTCTTACCCTCCTCGACAAACAGGTGCCTTCACGCCATTTAGTATGGACAGGCCCTTGCTAACCAGGACAGAAATTAAAACGTTGAGGGAGTATCCTCCATCCAAGCTGCCTTAACTTGCTGCCTTTTTAACTTTTATATCTCTCAAGTAGCTGCGGAAACGCGCTCCAAATCTTGTTCTGATGGTTGATGCCTCACATTGATCTTTGTCTGAAGTAAAAACGTGTGAAGTCCAGACTTGATTTCCTGCATTCTCCACTTAGAGCGTCAGATGTTACGACATCTGCTGCTGCTGCTGCAGGATGCTGTCAAGTACACTGAGGTGAACGCCTCCGACGGACAACTGGTACTGAAGGGTGCGACAGCAGCCATGAAGTTTGGGTCGGCTGTCGTGACAGGAAATGAAACTAGTGGCATCCAGTTCACCAACTGCCTCTACGATCCATCCGCAGGTCAGTTTGGGAACGGGAGTTTATTAGATACAGTGGGACCACCCTAGTTGAGACACCTCATTAAAGACTCTCGCTTGAGTCACTTTTTTTCCCTACAGCATCATTTTGTTTATGCAGTAGAACTCTAAATAACTGTCTGTAGAAATTCTTGAAAATCAGGTACTAAGAGAGAGGCAGTTTTGATTGGAATGATACACGATTTAGTAATTAAAAAAAAATTCTCAAAAATAGTCTTGAAAGAAAGGGGTGGTTTAGGGGAGATAGAATGTCTCCTAGACAGAGAGAAAAATGTCCCAGAAAATCAAATCTTTACGGAGAGGGGGTCTGTTTGGAAAAAGACAACATAGTCTAGACAGAGAGAAACATGTCTAGAAAATCTAGTCTTTAAGTGACTTCCCTTGCAGTTAACCTGTGCTGTGTGAAATAAGCTCTGCTTAGGCAGAACATGATTCAAAGACAATGACAAGATGAGATCAAGCCTGAAGTGGATTGGCTTTCACAGTGTTTGAATATCATAATGTCTAAGTTTTAGGCGAAGAAGAGCTAGAGTCAATATTTCAGTTGACTTTTACAGCCTTTTGAGATACAAGTTTGCTGTCAATTTTTTTTGCCTGCAGTGGTGAAACTCTGTTGTTGAGTTCCGTCACCTTGAGTGGTGAAAGGGTTAAAGGGAGGAAGTCTTTATTGTGAGATTTCTCATGATCCTGTGTATCCAGAAACAAAGTGAAAGGAAATAAACATTATTCATTGTACAAGGCCATTAATGCTGCTGTGAGTTCATAACTCATTTAAACATTAAGGCCTCATGCTGAAAATGCAAAACTTTCCAAATATCCAGTCTAGAATGAGTACAAACCTGACGTAAACTGAACATGTCCAGAAAAGAATGATAGTACTAAGCGAGCTTAAAAGACATATCACATCCAACCTCCCCTCCCCCCCCCACTTCTGCTAGACACCCCTTTTCTGACAGTAATCATACAGTTACCAGGCCAGATGTGTTGAGAATTCCTGAGGCCTAAAATGCTTTTTGCAGATGCTGGTCACGCTCCAAGAAATTTGAAGGTATATGGACACACTGGTGTGTTGGCAATACTGTGGAATGTGTGGAGGTGTGATGCGATGAAGCGTGTCATCACACTCAGTTACATCATCCAAGTGTGCCAGCTTCATGGGGATTGTCACAGTAAGTACACAGCCTATGACTGGACTCTATCTTCTATCTGTAACACATTGAAACCTCACCAAGACAGTGTACTAATTTTCCTAATTTTCACCGATTTCCTTTTATCCCTGGCAAAATCACGCCAAAAAACCCTGTTTTTTTCTTTTAGAGTGAAGGGAGGGCATAAAGAAACATAGATGAAATATTCTCCAAGTAAGTTTTTGATTCTGAGTCTACTACTTTTCTAATAATAGTTGAATGCTGGTGTTGGTATGCTCAGGTACAGTTGCATTTCTAATACGAAACTGATATGCATATCTGGTTTGTACTGTACTGATGACATTACATTTTCCTGTATTGCTTGTATAAGTGTGTAGTCAAGCATAGAACCTCTGTATAAATTTACGTGAAGTTACCTTATCATTTTTGTAAATTTCAATTATTTTTTTCTGTATATCTCTTCTTCCTTTTCAAAGGATTAAACACTTACAAATAAATCCCTTTTTTTTTTCCTTGGATGTCATGGCTATACAGACTGAGATGGAGTTGACAGCTGCAGAGAACTGGTAGAGCTGACTTGACAGACGACTGCTGTAGTTGGTGGCAGGTCAGAATGCTTCATCAGACTTGTGACAGGCTTATACTGGTGTTTGTTGCTGTGGAAGTCCTCATCAAGCGTTCTGGTTGTGCGGATATTGGAGAGATCCGTACATGCACTCATTTCCGTTGTCTCTGGCTGTTTACTTCCATGCACTCAGTACATGACTCTGCTGTCTGGTTTGGCTCCCATCCACAGTCACACTGACGTCTGCCACACGGCAGTATCAAATCATAAGACTTATCAGAAGAACTGCCTGGCCGAGTCACTTCATTGGTGTTGATGCTTTCTGATCCAGCTACAAAATCACTGCTAAGCCTCTACTGATGACAGTGATATTGATTGCAGAGTTGGAACTGCATGGATTCCCTCTGAGGTCCACTATGTCTGTCTAATGACTGTCCATATCAACTTGCTGAACTGATGACTCCAACATGACTCATTGACTTGCTGATACTGATGACTCCAACATGACCTCATCGACTTGCTGATACTGATGACTCCGACATGACTCATCAACTTGCTGATACTGATGACTCCGACATGACCTCATCAACTTGCTGATACTGATGACTCCAACATGACCTCATCAACTTGCTGATACTGATGACTCCAACATGACCTCATTGACTTGCCGATACTGATGACTCCAACATGACCTCATCGACTTGCTGATACTGATGACTCCATACTGATGACTCCAGCATGACCTCATCAACTTGCTGATACTGATGACTCCATACTGATGACTCCAACATGATCTCATCAGCTTGCTGATACTGATGACTCCAACATGACCTCATCAACTTGCAGATACTGATGACTCCAGCATGACCTCATCGACTTGCTGATACTGATGACTCCAACATGATCTCATCCACTTGCTGATACTGATGACTCTGACATGACCTCATCAACTTGCAGATACTGATGACTCCAGCATGACCTCATCGACTTGCTGATACTGATGACTCCAACATGATCTCATCCACTTGCTGATACTGATGACTCCGACATGACCTCATCAACTTGCAGATACTGATGACTCCAGCATGATCTCATCAGCTTGCTGATACTGATGACTCCGACATGACCTCATCAACTTGCAGATACTGATGACTCCAACATGATCTCATCCACTTGCTGATACTGATGACTGCAACATGACCTCATCAACTTGCTGATACTGACGACTCCAACATGACCTCATCGACTTAGTGATGACTGCAACATGACCTCATCAACTTGCTGATACTGATGACTGCAACATGACCTCATCAACTTGCTGATACTGATGACTCCAACATGATCTCATCCACTTGCTGATACTGATGACTCCGACATGACCTCATCAAGGGCACTGACATGAAAAGGAAGTTAACACTGGGTTTACTTCCTTTTTAGATGCATGCATTAACCCGTTGAGTGCCTTTAGTCGGTCAACTGACGCGGTAATAAAAGTGCTTTTCCAGTGCCTATGGGCTGTCCCCTGACGTCATGCATTTTTCTTGAATTTTCATTCGTTACTATTTCTATCAACGGACTCAAATAGAGTTTGCGTAGAAAGCCTTATATGTCTGTAGTCTTAAAATAATATGTAAATGACCACACGTGAGGGGAAAGCCCATTTATTCTCATCACTGACTGGATGACCAGCCAGCACTTCGTCTCGTGGCGGCGCAACCTTCGACAAACCCAGCGACCAAATCAACGTATTTACACAGCTGAGCAGGCTCTGCTGATGATTTTTGACAAAGACAATAATCTTTTATTCAACGACTCACTCGAGCATGAAGGTGAGATGATGATAGTGATGGAATTGCTGACCATGTTCGTCAGTTATTGAGTAGGGCTCCGTGACCTCAGTGTGTGTTCAGCTGACAGCGTCGAACGAGCTAGCCTAGTGTGTACTCTGCACTGCGTGCTGGTGTCCAGTGATCTGAAAATCAGCACGAGAGGGGAGCGTGGCCTGCTCGCGGCGTGACACGGTGCAGACGGAAAGGTAGGGGAAGATGAGGGGTGAAAGAGAGGGTTGAAGTCAGCAAGGGGGCGTGGTGGGGAGAGGGGGGGGCATGGTCGTGGACTGGTCAGTCTGCATTGAGTGTGAGCGTCTTCATAGACTTCCAAACTGTTTTACTTTCATTTACAGGTGTAGTGTGACAATACAAACTTTATTTTCAACTTTTTTGCTGTGTGTTCTTGTTTGGATGTGGTAAATACATATGTTTTTGATCGTGCAAAAAAATCTATCCAAATCTAAAAGCCTAAATACTTTTTTATTATCAAAATTAAAACAAAAGAAGCCCAGATTCAAAATCTTCATTCAATTTCCTTCAAAAATGATAAAGATTTCATTTTTCTATCTTTTGTAGTTTCTGAGCTAGAATTTTTTGTTAATTATCATGAGATTTCCCAGGCACCTGGGAACACCTTTGTTTGTACTATTGTGGGGCACTGAACGGGTACATTCTGAACTTGATTGTTATGGAAGCACAAAAATGTTCAGCATGAAAGTAAGCAGACTGAAGAAATCATCAGTATCGGCAAGTTAATGGCAGATTGAAGAAATCTTTCTCCACACTTTAGCTACCTGCCATTACTGACCTACTACTCTCTGATTGATAATCCAGTGTTTAAACCACTAAATCACATAGCTATCATGCTTGTCACAGTTTCTCCAGATACGGATTCTCACTTTTCTTCACCTCAGCATCATCACAAGAGCAGGACATGGAGGGCCTTAGAGTTTGGTACTTTTGTTTTTAAATGCCAATCAGTGAGCATGATGATGATGAAGATGATGTCATGAAGTTCTCTTCTGGTCAGAGACTTCACGGGAGGGCTGTGCACACTCTATGCTTATTTTCGTGCTGAACATTTTTGTGTTTCCATAACAGCCAAGTTCAGAATCTTAATGCATGCATCTGATTTTTCCCTAGCACATACCATTGAAGGGGATTCCAGTCTAAACATGCGCTGACTGAGGAGACAGAAAAAAACATCATTCTATTTCCATATTCTTTGGTTTCATTTTCCGTGGCACTTTGGTGGCATTACTCCCATGCTGGCCATTACAGCTCCTGTCCTGTCCATACCCCATCTTGACCTGCCACTGCCCCGCCACTGATAGCGCACAGGAAACAGACATTGCCAGGCGGTCATGAGGCAACCCACCAGCAGAGACACTGCACTGCTGCCGAGTCACCTCGGTAGTGTTTATTGGCACCTGTTCTGATGCACCGTATGCAGGACACCACCTATGAAGCTCCCTCTGTTCCCCAACGGCTGGCAGATTGAAGAAATCCTACGAAGCTCCCTCTGTTCCCCAACGGCTGGCAGATTGAAGAAATCCTACGAAGCTCCCTCTGTTCCCCAACGGCTGGCAGATTGAAGAAATCCTACGAAGCTCCCTCTGTTCCCCAATGGCTGGCAGATTGAAGAAATCCTACGAAGCTCCCTCTGTTCCCCAACGGCTGGCAGATTGAAGAAATCCTACGAAGCTCCCTCTGTTCCCCAAAGGTTGGCAGATTGAAGAAATCCTACGAAGCTCCCTCTGTTCCCCAAAGGTTGGCAGATTGAAGAAATCTTTCTCCAAACTTTAGCAACCTGCTGCCACTGATCTAGGACGCTCAGATTGAGAACCCAGTGTTTAAAGCCACCAAGTCACACAGCTGTCTTGCTTGTCCCAGTTTCTCGACACCCGATTCTCACTTTTCTTTCACTCAGCTTACATCGTTGACGCAGACAGCTCTAGCTACACAGTGAAGGGACTGGAGCCTGGACAGAGATTACATTGTCAGAATCCGAGCCAACACCACTAGTGAGCCCGATTCCCTGACACCATTTTCCGACCCAGTGCAGGTGACGCTGTTGTCAGGGGTGAAATCAAGTAAGAGTTTATCTCACAGATTGTATGTTTCGCTCTCAGCATGGATCCGTCTGATTTTCTTTTCTTTTCTTTTTTTTTTAAAGGAAGGCAGTTTTATTTAGGATATTTCTCAAAATAATTCATAAGGAAAGCACAGGATAAGAAAAAAAAGGTAGACATGAAGATGCACAACATATCACTCATGATTACAACTCCAATTTTACATTTTGTAAACAGAAGGTAAAAAAATGCCTGGCTGGCAAAGACGGAGAGGATCTATTTGATTTTGTATTCTTCAAAAGCTGTGAAAAGAGCTAATGGAGTTTAGAGGGATAGATGACAAGACCGTATACGTATACATGAGGAGAATAGGTGAGTGTAGATGTTAGTTTTTTTGTTTTTTTTACATCATATTCTCATCTTAAATAGGTTACTCTACAAAACCAGCATAATAGTTGGTAGACACTGTGAGATATGCAAAGACAGTACATAAATCAAACTTGTTCAGAGAAACAGTCACGAAATTAAGTATCTAATGCCTGTTTCTAATATCCTCTGCCTGTTTGAGTATGTATGTTTGTGTGTGTGTGTTTGCAAATGTGAATTGTCCTGAAAATGAGTTTGACAACCTGCCAAAACAGCAGATTTCTCACAAGAATATCAACAGTTGAAAATTGGAGAGAAAAAAAAAGGCATCACATAGGGTTAACCGGTGTGTGCATGTGAATATATGTGTTTGCATTCATGTGTATGTAATTTGACCATCATTAAACTTTCCTACACTCTGATAACAAAAAGATCAGTGCAAACAAATGTATTGCATTATCATGTCCTGATCTGAATTGTGTCATAGTGTATTCTTTGCCCTTTACCGTGAATTAGTGATGGCTCCATTGATGAAATTGGTCTTGTTCTTGTGGTGCAGATGTTGAGCACCTTCATCTCTATATATATGTGTGTGTGTGTGTGCTGTGCGTGTGTGTGTGTGTGTGTGTGTGTGTTTTCAGTGCCCTTGGGAGTGGAGGGCATTGTGAGCATAGCAATAGCAGTGCCCTTCATTGTCGTGGGCTTAGCATTCGTCATTTTCTGGATCATCAGGTTGGTTTCATTCTCCGTTCTTCCTCCCTGGCCTTTGCCTGTTGCTTTCTTTTATTTTGACTGACCAGGCTCTTAGAGCCATTGTTATACTGTTTTCAGCAGACTTTAATAATGCCAGTTCGTGGATTTCAGAGAAAAGTGAATGAAAGGAACGGAAGGGAAAAAAATTCTGATGAAAGCATATTGAGGCATTACCACCTAAATGTAGCTCAGAAAATGAGGATTCAGTAAGGTACAGTTCAATGTATCCGTGATAGTTTGGGAAATAAACCAAGTGATACATGATGGGGAGGAGTACAATGTGATGGAAATGGAAAAAAGTGTTCGAATTGGCGAAGGTCGTCACTATCCCCAATTGATCTACTTTTTCTTTTTTCCTCTCATTGTAGGCTTGGTTTTTTTGTTGTTTCCATTCCACTTATCACCTAATCAGGCATTCCTTTCTTTTTTCTTTTTTATTCTCTCCCTTGTTTTTTCCTTTCACTTAATATTTAAGCCTTTCACTCCCGGCCGCGGTTCGAGGGTCATCGCATAATTGGATCATCTGACCGGTCACATGATATTGTTTACTTGCAAATGGCGGCGCCCATACAGCGTGCTTGAAGCGATATCTCAGCAAGTTTTGGGTCGATTTTGACGCGTTTTTTTGCGTTTTGTAAAGCGAAAATTAGTCGAGCAGATCAACATGGCTGCCAGAAGATTTACTGCCGAAGAGGTAGGTAGAATTGTGTTTGAAACGCCGTACGAAGGTGAAATTAGCAACGACAAAAGTGAAAGGAAAATGAAGGTGACGTGGTTGTCGATCATCCTGACAATGAGTCAAGTGATTCGGATAACCGGGATGAAGATATTGATCTACCAAGTACATCGACAGGTAGGGGGCGTGGTCGTGCTGGTAGTGGACGTATTTGAGGACGTGATAGGAGGAAAAAATTGTTAAAATGTGACGCAAAAATTGTTAGAGTGACAGTGGTAAGAGTGTGACGCCAGCGACAGTGGTTGACAACACTTGTTATGTTAATTTTTTGCCAATTCTTTTGTATGACGGGTGAAGTGCTAGTAAACGTCGCATCTCTAGCCGATATTGACATGCATTACTCAATGCATCCCTGAACACACAGTGTGCTTTTTTTTAGTAAATATTTGCATTTGGTTGTTATGTCCTATAGATGTGTGCACATTTCAATACCATTTCCACCTATGATATATTGAGACTTGAATTTTCATGGGTTTTTTTTCTCCAAAATATTGTTGATTTTTTCTTAAAATCTTGGTTATCTTCCCATGATTGTGAGTTATCTCATCCTGTCAACATGAAACACATAATAATTATATTCTCCGTTCATTTTCCTTCAAGAAAATGTATACTTTTGTATGCTTTAGAGCGATACTTGAATTTTTGCGATTTTTTTTGTAAGGTTGGCGTTTTTTCCCAAAAAATTACAAATAGTTCTGGGAGTCAAAGGGTTAAGTCACATTCAGGTTTTATGTCCAGGCCTACCTATACGTAATATAGCAGGTAAAGATAACCATCCTTGGAGAGTGGGGAAATGGTGCCTTTCTTGTATTACATGACACAACCAGAACAACATATTATGATGGGTGGCGAAAATGGTCACGTTTGTCCTGGGTGTCAGCATGATTCAGATTGCAACACTCGTTAGCAGATTTGATGCTCTAACCAGCTGAGCAAACCAGGCACCCTTTCCTTAACCCTCGTAACCAATGAATTTCTCTGTGCGTGTGTGTGTGTAGTATGTGTGTGTGTATGTATGTTTGTGTATATAAATGGGATGGTGTAAAACACAAATCTTTGTTCTCAATGGTTTCTTGATTATGATGTAGGACAAATCTTCCTCTTGAGTACTGATGTATTTGCTGTAAAGGATGAAGCACAAAACTCCAGTGTAATGGTGAATGTTTTTTTGGTGTGCAGGGACAAGATCAGAAACGCAGAGTATAAATTCAAGCCATCTATCATCCCTGCGTCTTGGCAGACAAGTGCAGAGGAGAGGGTAGGTTAACATTTTAACTGCAGAGACTTTATTTTTACAAATCTTGAATAAATGTTGGTGAACCACCAAAGAAAAACGAATCACAAGACAAACGAATCACAAGACAAAACATGATGCGTTTCGACCTCTTAGGTCTTCTTCAGGCAAGATATAAAACAATTAGGACAACAAAAATGAACGAGCAATCACTTATCTTCAATTGCTTCAGCGCAAGATAGATTATATTGTTATTATATTGGGTATTTATTTAGCCCCTATGCTCGGTCACAGACCAAGCTCCAAGTGCTTTACAATAAACACACTACCTCACTCACTCAACAGGCTCCCTACCCAGGTAGAGCCGGCCGAAGAGCAGCCTACTGGCGCTCATTCAGTCGTTTCCCGTACCATTCAAATATCAGTCACTCATTTTCATTTATCTCATTTATTCCTCCAGTTTCTCACATAGGATGCATGCGATGTTTATACGTGTCCTCTATTTCCACTGGTACATGATGGCACACGATAACAGTAGATTGAAGATATTTTTAGTTTTGAAGTAACATGTAATTAGGTCCCAAATGGATTTTCTGCTGTACTAGATGAACCTATGAAACTGGAGTATCTTTTCGAAAACTATCACACACACACACAAAAAAAAGCTGCAAGACTTATACAGACAGATTCTGTATAAACATTTAGAGGTAGGTGTGGTTTGTATGTTGTTGATGTTTTTGACCGACAATTGTGGTTACTTATTGCACTGTGAAGATCAGAACATCAGTCAAATAATGATAACACCTCATGACACCATGGTCACTGAAGTCAGTGCCACGTAAGTCTGAATCGATTTGAAATATATTCATGCTGTCTGTGCTGATATCCGAGTTATCCATATGCATTTAGTGGCACCTGTGCTGCCGAATCTTCCACAGTCAAGTTAAATGGAATGTCCCTTACCTCTGCCATTTGTTTTTCAATTTGTTCAGTCATACTGAATAAGAGGTTAAAAAAAAGTTTTGAAACTGTTCTGGCTTATTACGATGCACATTGCATAAGGTGCACACAGATGCTGAAGCTAACCACTGAAAAGGTCATGTCTTAAGACTCAACTCTTCCCAAAAAGATCTGCTGAAAAGAAACATACATTCATGCTTGATGGTCAGACAAGGACACATATCAGTTGTGAAACGAAATGTTGGATGGACTGATACAAGTAGATTGGTTGTTAAAAGGTTAAGATATTGTATAGAAGGTTAAGCTGTTGGTAATAATTCTAATCATAAATGTTTGTTTTCTTTTCTTGTTCCATGTCTTAATGATGGTGTGTAGTGATTTTGGACCAAGACGATCCAAATACCTTACTTCAGAAAGCAAGTTCTTCTCTTTGAGCTCCTCGTTAAGTATGTGTAGTGGATGTTCCAACAAGCAAAAGGAAGAATGTTTAATCAACACAATTCATAACCACTACCCTCTACCACCAACACCCACTCCCTCATGCCCACACTCTGTGCTTGTTCTAGATATCTGTATTCCACATAGCTGAATTTCTCACTCTCTCTGTCTCGTTTAAAGACCCTTATTACATCGAGACCCGACACTAATTACACTGTTCGTTTGCTTACTTTTTAGGACAGAGGAGATCAGGTGTTGGGCATCAGCGCAGTTAGTAAAAGTGACATTGGGATCATCAACTGATGCTTACCAGCCTCATAGCAGAGAAGCAGTGAGCCTTGATAGTGGAAATGGTGAGGTGAGTTCTCCAACAGTATTGCCAAGCGAATAATTTCAACTCGTCCTCGCCGGTGAAGCTGGGTTTGTTACAGAATCATGTACAGAGGAGTCTGGATAACATGATCATCTAGTTTTAAGCAAGCAAATGTCACAATTCAAATTTAAGATGAAAGATGCCTTTCAAAATTCTGTGGGTAGCATGAGCATTTTGTTATGAAACGTGCACTTACGGTGAAACATATTCTTGCACATGGCAAAGCAGAATGAATCATCACTCTGTTAACACAAAGATGAAAAACGGATCCTTTATTTTTTTTCTGCTTTTGCTTAAAACCCGGCTTTCCTGAGATGACCTACAATCAGATTTAGTGATGGCTTGTTTCTGCTTTTTTCAACCGATTCTTTTCAGAGGCTGGTGTGTTGCATTTTGCCATCACCTCAGAAGAATGTAGTCATGGCATTGTCAAGAGAGGGCTGTCATCAGATCAAATTGAAATCATCAAATACTAACATCACATTACACCAGCTGTCAGAAAAACAGCTGCCAGGCCACAAAAGCACAAAGTATAGCATTTTGACATTTTAAGAGTAGCATTACAAATTTAAGCATAGCATTCATATGTAATATTGAAACTATTGTGGATTTTTTTGGCTGGTTCAAAGTCTCTGGAGCATGTTCAGAGTCTTAACAACTCGGCGTTAACCCTTTCAGTCTCACTTTGCTTTGCACATAACATGGCAGACTACAGAGATGGAAATCGCACTAATTATTGCATGGTTTTTACTCGACGTATTAAAAATCAAAATGATCAACAACAAATCCAGTCAAGAAGGCTACAAAATCAGGATCACCTTTGTGATCTTTTGTGAACATTTCCTTCCTCTCCTTATTGAGATTTGGTCATTTTTTAATGAAATAAGTCTACAATATAAAGATCAACATGGTCTCAGTTCTGTTAAAGCTGCCACCAAGTCCATGAAGGGGGGGCTCTTCTCGTACCGACCTGTCCAAACATGCCTCCTTTCCATTGGTGCGGAACAATGCCATACTTTCAGGATCTCCAAAGGGAGAAAATCTGGAGAGCAGGGAGCTAATCTTGCTTCAGTTCCAGAACTCTTTGCCAAGGACCATCCTTGAATAATCTCTCTCCTCCATGGGGTTTCTGGCGAGCCTGGAGAAGTCGGACAGGATTCTTTCTCAGATCTTTGTTTACCTGGGCATGCATTTCCAGATGCACACGCACACACACGCGCACACACACACACACACAGAACCATAAACAATTATTCTTCTCTGCAGCCACACCAGTGTTTGGGTTAAACAACTGACCAAAGAAACCATTATGTTTTGTGGTCGCAGGCAAGAAACACAACAGACGGCGCAGGCCACGATTCACTGGTCACCAGTCCTGCATCAGAGGATTCTTGGAAGGTCTTGATTGGTCAGACCGGAGCCAATGACCGTGCCACTGTTGCTACCGTCTCCCTGGCAATGGACCCACTATGTGGGATCACCTCACTCGGCAATGCTGTCGGCATGCCAGCTGAGAGGGTGTCCAGCAGCTTTGTCTCAGGCGTGACTCCCATTGTGACCGCTGCCAACGAAGAAAGGAGTAGTGCTGTGCAGGAGGAACCTCATGCGGATCATGCTCACGGCATGTTGCAGACTTCGAAAATGATCAGTGGGTATACGAAATGCTGCGTGGTGCCCAGCCCGAGTGCCGATGACCAGACAGAAACTTTGACCCCACGCTTCGCCCAACAGCCTGGCAACAGCTGTGACATCATTCTCTCCGGTGATGACCTTGTTGGTGGTGAAATCGATACCAGTGATGACGATGGAGACAGTGTCAATGGGAACGAAGTCGGTGGGGGTGATATCAGTTGGGGTTATGAGGCAATGTCGGTGGCACCGTCATCATTAGAGCTGATGTCAGCACGGACGATGACATAGAGGGTGTCAATGGTGGTACCAGCGGCAGTGATGGTAACGGTGGCAAGGATATCAGTGACGATGATAAAAATGGTAGGGATATTGGTGATGGAGATATTAATGATGGTGCTATCAGTCATAATGATGTAATTGGCAGTATTAGAATTTGCAATAGTAATGATAATGATATTAATGATAATACAAATGGCATTAACATCGGTGTTGGCAGGATGAATTATGATGGTTTAAGTGATGATGTAAATGGTAGTAATATCAGTGATGGCGATATCAGTGATGATGATATCGATGATGGTTTTGACAAGGGTGGAATCGTCGCACGTGGTATCAGTCTCCGAGACAGCTGTACTCCACACGTTTCTGTCAGTGTGGGGGACGATGCAATAGAGCTGAGGTACATCAGCGTTCCTTTTCCATTGGCAGATCTCAACCCAGTCAGCCATGACGGCAGTGAAACCAAAATCCCAACAGCGACGAGTACCACTGGTGCGTGCAACAGCCTCCCATGGCTGAACGCCGATGGTGTGCATATCGGATGCAACACAGGCAAAGGTATTATAGGGACACAGAGCAACCCCACTGTGCAAAATACTGATGGAATGGACGTTGTAAAGGATGAAGGTGAAGGTGTTGTGGCCTTACAGGACAGCTGCACTCTGCAAAACACTGATGCAGAGGACGTTGTAAAGGAGGAAGGTGAAGGTATTGTGGCCTTACAGGACAGCTGCACTCTGCAAAACACTGATGCAGAGGACGAAGGTGAAGGTATTGTGGCCTTACAGGACAGATACACTCTGCTAAACACCGATGGTGTGTTCGTCGAGAGGATGAAGGTGAACCGAAATGTGATCGTGCAAGATTCGACTCTGGATACTCATCCCCTCCTCCCTGTAATGGATTCAGCCCCAAATTCTTGAATAGAAATTGTAGCATGTCTGATGAACTGTCTTCATAGACAAGAGGCTGGGAGGTGAGTCATGGAACAGAGATGAGCATCTTTGATAAGGTTTACAATGTTTGTGATGACTTGTAGTTATGCTGCACCTAGGATATGTGGCAGCCTGTGGTTTTAATCATTTGCCCAAAATGAATTATTTTGCTCAAGTTTTTACAAATATTTATCCTATTTTGTACAAGCATGCCAATGCCTTTCTTGAAAAAAAATATGAGGGGAGATAAATTGTCATTGTCTGAATCTCAGCTTGCTGGTTCATGTTCCTTGTTGACTTCTGCGGACATGGTATTCACCGACATTCTTTTTCAGCAAGGAGGAAAGATCTCGTTTTTAGTCAGGCGAGTATTTGCAAAAGCTTATGTTCACAGGAAAATTCCTTTGCCCTGTACTTAGCTCTGTAAACTGATCCCAGAATAAGTAGAAGGTTGGAGAGGAAAGAAACGTACTTACGCGCGAGCAACAATCCCAGGCTGGAATTGGTGAAGCCACAGTACCCAAGAGCTGAATCGTGAGCTGGGTATACCCTTCTGCCCTTGCAGAAAGTGCAATAGCCTGGTTATAAGATCGTCAGAAACAAGGTGAAGCCAGTTAGCTTCCATGCTTTATGGACGACAGTAGTAATGAGGATTAATTTTACAGAGTCGGCTGCTCTTGACGCAGCCAGTGCTAACAGTTGTGTTCAAAGGGAAACCCTGGTCATTTGTGCATGTGTTCAAGACGATAGGTATAGCAAGCACATCTATTTTGAAGAGAAAGAAGATGGGCCGTTTTTCATGCCGATTGCAAGAAATCAAATCCCTCTATTGGTCATCAGCCCGTCACAAAAATGGCATTATTTTCCACGTCAGCATTTTGGGGCCTGCTGCCGGAGCACCAGGAAGAACAAATTCAAGTTTTGTTCCTGTTGTCACAGACGTTAAATGGTGGAAAGTGTCCAAGCATAATTCTTCTTGGAAGAAGGTCAGAACTAGAAGTCTTGGGTGGAAATCACAGACCCTGGGTCCCCAAGCCGTCTCTGGGAACGATGCTGAAAAAGGTTTTCCCTGGGAAAGATTCAGAGGAACAGTTTCATCAGGGATTTAATGAAGATTTAAGGGCTCTGTTGGGCAAACCAGGACAACCTGGCAGGTCTCCGATAATCTTGGAATCGGCAGCAAATGAGGAAAGGCGTAAGGTAATGTCTGCTTCCAGCCAGTGGAGCATCTGTTGCGTGTGGTTTGGAATTAACCCTGTGCCTTTGAGTCAGTTCAAAGTAGGCTGTGTGTTGGTAATCACCACTATGGCTTTAGTCTTTTATTTGAATGTGTTCATGATCACCTTGAACACTCCACATCTACAATGATGGATAAAACAGGGTCATGGGTAGTTTTATGTATGGCGACACGCTTACGTAAATAATGCATACTTCATGAAAAGCATTCATTTTGTTCTGATGCTCTGATTTGCAGTGTATGTGAACAAGCATGATCAGAATTTTGATCCTGACCGACTAGACTTTATGGGAGACCAGTGGAAAAGTAAGGCAGATAAACGAAAAACTTTCTCTACCTGTGCTACTGAAATTCACATGAAAAGCAGAACATACCCATTTTATTTCTCTTCTGGGATAATTTTGGCAATCTTCGGTTGCAGCCAGTTTTTGGGAAGAACACTCATACTGTACATTCATTGTATTTTCATCCTTGATTATCGTTATTTACTGTGCACTCGGTGTATTTTCGTCCATCATTATTATATATAGATTCATACACCACATATCTTATATTTGTGATTTTTTTCAGAATGTGGTATATCTCCGTGTGTGATGAGAAAAAAATCCTCAAAAAAGTTCAGTTCAGACATTTAACCCGAGATCATGTGTTCGATCCTTCTTGCAGCAGGGGTTGAGCCCCTACTCTTACTGCCGTTGTCCATACCCTTCTCCCTTTAGGCCAGAATCAAAGAGCTTGTTTGTTGCCTGTCTCAATTGTTTGATCAAGTGGATGGGCTGGGAGCAGATCAGAAATTTCCCTACACGTTTTCTCCAAATTTGAAAGGCTCCCTCTGACACCGTCTCAACTGGTTTGAATGATAATGATCAATGTATGCATACTTTTTTTTCTCCTTTTTTTTCCTGAACAAGTTGGACGATAGTAGGTATCTTGACTGCCCTAACTTCCGTCAGTTGACACCTGCGATCTCCGGTCATAGATTAGCAAGGATTGAGCGTTGGTCTGTGCCAAAGATACAGACTAACCCATTAACACATGTGCTTATGTGTATTCTTGTAGGCATAGATACAGTGCACCAAATGTTTACAGTACCACTGACCTGTATGGTGGACTTTCGTTTCCATTTAATAAGGGTGGGGGGGGGGGGGGGGGGGGGGGGAGATCAGTGCATGGGTTCATGTGAAGAGCAGTCATCTGCATGACCACTGAATCTCCCTACTTTAAACTTTCCTCTTCCCAATCAATCACAAATATTGGCTCATCTCTTTCTACGGCCAGTCATGATCTGGCCTCCATGGCTGGCAGGGCTAGGAGCAACTTGACAGCCTTTTCCCTTCTTGATTTAATAGACGTGTGCCTTGGGGGATGTTTCTCAGTACAGTAACCACCTTAAAAATTCTGTGGGCAGTAATTTCCCCTTTTCTGCCACTCCTTTTAACTCCCAACTTTTACATCTTCCTTTCCTGTCCTCCATTGTTTCTCTGCCTTTGTGATTCTTTCACCTGTTAGTTCTATACAGATGAAAGAAAAAAAGATTAAGAATTGTGTCAAACAAGTGGAAAACAAAAAACAAAACAAACACATGTTCCAACCTCTTTGGTCTTCTTCACACAAGACAGACAATATTCAAGACTATGGAAATGAAGTTCTGTAAATATTTACATTTGTTTCTCAAGCTACAACTCATTGCATGGCAGCATTTTTTCTTCTCTTGTAGTCTGATGACTGGATAGGAGATAGTAGACACAGCCTTGAGTAGACGCTGGCTGTGATTTTGCTCGTCTGTCCATTACGTTACCTTCCGTTCTGTGTGTTGACATCTTGAAAGAGATCCCATGTTGTCAGCTCAGAACAGTGTAGTGTGCAAGAATTAGGCTTTTTTGCCATGATGCCGGCGAGGCGAGACTGAAATCAATGGATTGTTGTGAACGTGGTATTTTGTCCGTCTCGGTTCATTTATCACTTGTGATGAACAATCGGCAACAACACTTGTTCATGTGCCTATAGCAACATCTGACTTGAGCATAATGGGATGGTATGGTGTGATGCGTCTCAGCTATGGCCATTTACTTTTCAGTGCATTTATTGTTTAGCGATTCTATAGTCCGACGCAGTTGGGAGAGGAAGGGTGTCTATGTACATGTATATATTGTGGACGTCTCTCTGTATTGAACATTATATTTGGATGTTTGGTATGACAACTGTTAGTGGATGTACAGATGTGGAAATGATTTTATTGAAGTTGATCAGAAATTTTTCCCTCCTATTTTGCCAAAAAACGCATATATTTTATTTATTAATTTTTTTACCACCATTTTGTTGTTCCCTCCCTCTTGCTTAATTCTTGCGATGTCATGTGGTTTTTGTCACATTATTTTACTTGTTTATTTCATGTGATGGGCTTCTGCAAAAAAAAAAAAAAAATTATGAAAAAGATTTTTATATAAGATAAGATAAGATAAATAATGTTGCTTATAGCCCAGCCGACCGCAAAGGGCCACATCAGGGCTGTCACCACGTTAAAATCAACTCACCAGTCATTAAGATTTTTATATGTGTTGGTAAAGCTGAAAAGATTTTTAACTTGAACATTATGGCATTTGTTTATCTGCATTTTTGCATCAATTTATTTATCATTTGCTCATTGTTTAAATGTCTGATTTGGTCATGCTTGTTGATGAAAGGTAAAATCTTTTTGGCCGACATCTTTTGGCTTTTGGACCTTTGTTCTTTCCGTCATAAGATTCAGACACGCAGCTGGCTTTATATGCTGTATATTGTTTGTATGTTAAGATTGAAATCAAAGTCCAACTCTTAGTTGCATTATGATATTTTGGCCATTATATGAAGTATTCGTTACAGATCGTGTGCAATGCTGCGTTTTGTAATTCAAATGTTTTTGTATTGGTACTTGTGTTGCAGTTTGTATATATTACTGTGTTTGTTACTTAGTCGTTTTGTTTCTTTGTTTTACTTGCTTTTTTTCATTTGTTCTGTGTGCTGTTTTTTCTTTTCCTTTTTTTAAACAGATTTTGTGCAGGTCGTTTGTTTTTGTAAATTTTGGGCTCCCTTTTAGAGATTGTGATCAGTGCTGTATTTTGTTTTTGTTCTTTTTTTGGGTTGTTTGTTCGAGGTATGCTTGTTTTACAGATTTGTGTACAGTGCTATACTTGGCTTTGTTTTCACAGTCAGCTGGTATTTGATACAGATTTTTTACTATGTAATGTGACAAAAATTTGCATTTGATTTTATACTGAAAGAACATGTTTGAAGAACATGGTTTGTATACTAGCGATAAGTGATGCTTTAGGCAAGAATTTCATAGTTTTGTTTTCAGACATGCCTTCAGGCGTTTGATGGCTCCTATAATCAGCTGGTCTGGAAACAACACGAAATAACATTTACGGAAAATAAGACAAACTTTAGGATAACACAGTAAATTATTGTAGGCAAGTTTTGAAGATTGAAGTTTTAGGACAACAGTTAATCAATGATTGTGATGTTCACCTCAAATACTGCTGTATTAACCGTTAAATCTTGTGTTCACCTCAAATACTGCTGTACTTAATGGTTAAATCTTGATGTTCAACCTTACTGCCTGGTTTGGTTCTTGAAAGCTGTGCCTTTGTGGTTCACAGTGGCTCATGTTTTATGAGAGATGCTCCTATGAAACAGGAATAGCTATAATGAATGTGTTCATTGTAGTTTCTGCGTCAGGTTCTATTGTTAACGAGGGCAACAATGTTCGAATCATGGTAGCATTAATTTTTGTTGTAAATGTGTTAAAAAAAAAAAATGTACGGAATTGTTTGGTCATTTGGAGGGTCCGATGGAGCAGGGATGAGGAAAATCCAAATGTTTCAGGTCGCCAGAAGCACCGTTTGTACATCAAAACTTGCAGCCAACTAAACACCATGACAGGCAGTTTAGGCATGTCAACTTTAGAACGTTTGAAGATGATAGGAGTGCATATGGATAAAAAATAAAACTCAAAAGCTCATTGGTGACAATGATGCCAGTGTGAATGGATTCAAATGAAAATCAAGGGCCTTTTGTCAGCTTTGCTAAAATAGAAGTGAAACTGAATAGAGCTTCAGACTGGATATAAAATCATGTTCTGCCTAGCCTCCTTGTGGACCTTTCTCAAATCAGAGAGGCTATTCAAGGTTAATTACCTTTCCCAGTTGAAATGGATTTCAGAGTTTGGATGAAATTTATTACTTAAATTATCTACTGTCAAATTCAAGATTGTATTGCTAGTGACAGCTGGGTGAGCTCTTTTTCTATCCCTGCGTGATGTGGTGCGAATGTATATATGTTTGATAATGGTGCTACTGATGCCAAATATGTCAGTAGAAGCCTGCATGATACATTAACACTGCCCTGTTCAAATTTATTGAACATTTCTTCATTGAATACCATGTTAGATGACATGAATCATAAAACCATGTGTTTGTCTGCCCTTGTATTGTCATAACACAAGTGTGATCTTTCACAGAGAATCAAAGCCGTCTCACAGATTCCAAATTTAAATGTGGAGATCTTCACAACAATGTAGCTGCTTCAGTTTGCACAACAATCGCATCAGTGCTAGCTGACTGCAGCTTTTGCTTCCACTGCACACAGTTGGGAGATCTGTCCAATTTCTACAGAACAGCATCTTTCTTTCTTTCCCTAAATACATAGATAACGCCAACAAAAAAACACTTTTGCACCACATGCACATTTGTCTCTTTAGAATATCGTGCATGCCAACAAATACTACACACCTCATTCACATTCTTCTCTCCTGTGCATGCCCAACAAATACTACACACCTCATTCACATTCTTCTCTCCTCTGTGCATGCCAACAAATACACACACTCGTTCACATTCTTCTCTCCTCTGTGCATGCTGACAACAAATACTACACACCTCGTTCACATTCTTCTCTCCTCTGTGCATGCTGACAACAAATACTACACACCTCGTTCACATTCTTCTCTCCTCTGTGCATGCTGACAACAAATACTACACACTTCACATTCTTCTCTCCTCTGTGCATGCCAACAATACTACACACCTCGTTCACATTCTTCTCTCTCTGTGCATGCCAACAAATGCTACACACCTCGTTCACATTCTTCTCTCCTCTGTGCATGCCAACAATACACACCTCGTTCACATTCTTCTCTCCTCTGTGCATGCCAACAAATACTACACACCTCGTTCACATTCTTCTCTCCTCTGTGCATGCCTACAAATGCTACACACCTCGTTCACATTCTTCTCTCCTCTGTGCATGCCAACAAATACTACACACCTCGTTCACATTCTTCTCTCCTCTGTGCATGCCAACAAATACTACACACCTCGTTCACATTCTTCTCTCCTCTGTGCATGCCAACAAATACTACACACCTCGTTCACATTCTTCTCTCCTCTGTGCATGCCAACAAATGCTACACACCTCGTTCACATTCTTCTCTCCTCTGAATGTGATGAATATCAACCAATGAAACACACCACATTCACATTTCTCTCTCCTCTGAATAGATTAAAAAAAAAAGAAAGAAAGTTGTTAACCCAATTCACCGTACTTGGATTTCTTTCTGCTCTTGAACTTCACTACTGCCAACAAACACGTGCACTGTAGTAATGGAACCAGCATCAGCAAAAGGGACACAACCCCAAAGCTCCGACACCATTACTGTCAGAAATGAAAATTGTGTCCCCTTTAAGATGCCGATGTTACCAGTTTTCCGTCGGGCAATTTCCTTCAGCATTGCCTCGGTTTGGAACACACAGTTCCAAACTCTGGTCACAGGTTGATAATGTTGAAAATAGTCCAGAAAAATAATTAAGAAAAGGCCAACGGTTTTTGAAAAATCTCAGACAAACTACACAAAAGACAAAAAAACTGGACACTGTGTGTGTGTGTGGCGCGTGTGCGTGCGCAAATTCATATCAACCTGTGTCTATATCTGTTATCCATCTTATCTACTTGATCAGCATCATTCTCATATGAATAGTTCTGTATATTGAATTTTTGTTCACACAGCTGTCTAATATCCGAGTAGATACCGGTTCCAAAGGGCGTCCCATCAAAAATCATGATACAGGGCATTCCTTGGCCCCATTCATTTGCCACCATTGTGGAAACGACAGTCATCATTTTTGTACAGAACTGTCTATACCTTTGCCACGTTTTCAAATAATTTAGTCTGCAATCCTCATGTTTTGGTGTTCATACTGTGGTCAATACTTTGCCATGTTTTCAAATAATTTAGTCTGCAATCCTCGTGTTTTTATGTTTATACTGTGGTCAATTTGATTTTTTTTTCTCGTGGCAATATTTTTGGTAATTTTTTTTTTAATCAACACTGCTATTTCTGGAATGGCAATGCAATAATAAACTTTAAACAAAAGAAAGGTTGGTCATGTTTATTAACTTCTGTTTGTCAACAAGTTCTGTCGTTTCTTTCGCGTGCCACATACACACTTATAAATACATACACATACATGCATGTATGCACACAGTTATGCATGTATATGCATTGTGTGCTTGTAGGCACACATTCTCACACCCATGCACTTGTTCCGAACCACAGATCATCATCATCTTTGTATTGGCAGACTAACTTGGGAGTTGTTCCGACTTTTTGTTCTGTCATTTGAAAATCAAAACAACTAAATAAAACTGCTTAAATAAGCACAGATGAATATAAAACGAGACTTCAAAATTAAAGAAACTGACATAAAGATATTACAATATTTATACTGGTGCATATGAGCATGCACATCTACAGGGATGTATTCACACTCGCTTGCACTTATACACACGTGAGGATGTCAGCAGATACACATCTTACACACAGCTATTATATATATATATATATATATATTATATATATATATATATATATATATATATATATATATATAATGCTGAACAATTAAGTAGTGGGGGGAAACAAGTGCAGGTTAACAATTCTTCAGTCGTTATAGTAATGACTTTGCAAAGATTTGAACTTTAAAAAAAAAAAAATTAAAGATAAAGAAAATGGGGAGAATATACTATAAATATGAGAAGCCCTTCACTAGCTGCCTGAGGGAACCATCGTAATCCCTCTCGAAGGCACATTTATTTGTATTGCCTGCTCCTAGGCCTTTCGTCCGCTGGATCAGACTCATCAGGGAGACACGGCTGATTGTGTCTGTGCTCTTGGTGTCAAATAGACACACCACAGTCCATAAATCTGTGGTGCTCTCACCACCAAGGGTTAAAAAAAAAAATCCAACAGCACCCTCAAAGCAGCCAGAGAGGGGTAGTAAATGGAACAAAACAAAAGTGTGGAGAGGAAAAAAAGTTGCTGAAAAACTAAAAGCATTATTCAAAATATATATATACATGCATACTTGTGCAAGTGTGTGTGTAGACACACACACCACCACCTCCAACAATATGAAAAATGAACCAAACATGAGCAACCAAGAACATGAACAGTAGTGACAGTGGCAGCATGAACAACAGTGATAGCAATATCAGCAACATCAGCAGCTGCAAAAGAACAGTAGCAACAAACAAGATGCAAAGCATATAAACATACTCCCAGTTTATCCTGAACACACGCGAGATATTCCATAAAGAGGTAAAACCGTCTTGGGTTGGTGTAACCGTTCGTAATGGCTATTCTGGTAAACATCGGCCATCATCTGTGACCTATAATGAACATACAAATTTTCAAAAAGATCGGCCAAGAACTTGAGATTTTCCATAAAAAATAAAACCATTATGTGCCGTTAGTAACGGTTATAACGGTAAACTAAAACATCGGGCATCATCCGTGACCCATAATGAACATACCTACAAATTTTCAGAAAGATCTGCCAAGTGCTTTCCGAGATATGATAAAACATGAAAAACCGTTATGGGCCATTATAGCCGTTAGTAACGGCTATAACGGTAAAACTAAAACGTCGGGCATCATCCGTCGCCCATAATGAACATACCAAATTTTCAGAAAGATCGGCCAAGTACTTTCTGAGATATTCCATAAAGAAGGAAAACCGTTACGGGCGGTTATAGCCATTAGTAACGGCTATAACGGTAAACTAAAACACGGGTATCATCCGTGACCCATAATGAACATACCTACAAATTTTCAGAAAGATCGACAAAGTGCTTCTGAGATATTCCATAAAGAAGAAAAACCGTTATGGGCCGTTATAGCCGTTAGTAACGGCTATAACGGTAAACTAAAACATCGGGCATCATCTGTAACCCATAGTGAATATACCTGCTAATTTTCACAAAGATCAGCAACATACTTTCTGAGATATTCCATAAAGAAGAAAAACCGTTACAGCCGTTAGTAACGGCTTTAACGGGGTAACTAAAACATCGGGCATCATCCGTGACCCATAATGAACATACCTGCTAATTTTCACAAAGATCGGCCGCGTACTTTCTGAGATGTTCCATGAAGAAAAACCATTACAGGCTGTTACAGCCGTTAGTAACGGCTATAACGGTTAACTAAAACAGAAGGCATTATTCGTGACCCATAATGAACATACCTACAAATTTTCAGAAAGATCGGCCAAGTACTTTCTGAGATATTCCATAAAGAAGAAAAACCGTTACAGGCCGTTACAGCCGTTAGTAACGGCTATAACGGGGTAAACTAAAACATCGGGCATCATCCGTGACCCATAATGAACATACCTGCTAATTTTCATAAAGAAAAACCATTACAGGCTGTTACAGCCGTTAGTAACGGCTATAACGGTTAACTAAAACAGAAGGCATTATTCGTGACCCATAATGAACATACCTACAAATTTTCAGAAAGATCGGCCAAGTACTTTCTGAGATATTCCATAAAGAAAAACCGTTACAGCCGTTAGTAACGGCTATAACGGGGTAAACTAAAACATCGGGCATCATCTGTGACCCATAGTGAACATACCTGCTAATTTTCACAAAGATCGGCTAAGTATTTTCTGAGATATTCCATAAAAAAAAAACCGTTACAGCCGTTAGTAACAGCTGTAACGGTAAACTAAGACATCGGGCATCATCCGTCACCCATAACGAACATACCTACAAATTTTCAGAAAGATCGGCCCAGTAGTTTTGTCTGGAGCGAGTGGAGCACATTTTGACCACCGATGGACGGACGGACGGACGGACGGACACACACACACACACACACACAGCATTTCTTCGTTCTCATTCTAAAGTACTCCCTGTTCTATAAGAACTGGGAGTACAAAAGCAATGATAACAGTGTCAATAAAACAAATTCAATTCAGGAATATGCTATTGACGGGGGGTGATATCAGCACAATCCACGTTTGGAAAAAGAAAAAAATACTCGCCAAAGTGCCAACGGGACCCGGACTGTGTTCACTGAGAGTGTGTACTGGCCACTGGACGAACACGACAAAACCTCAACTAGAGTGTTCCCATGGGTATTACCAGCCCGTATCTTACGACTGCAGGGCCCATCGGCGAAGAACGCCGCCGTTAAGCCACTGCCGTGTGCATCCCGCAGCCTCACTCGTTGCTGTTCTGCCGACAGGTACAGACAGCACAACTCCACACAACCAGCTGATAGCCCATGTATTACTGACTGCAGTGCCCACCGGTGAAAAATGCCCGCCCGTAGATGTCCCGCCCTTTATCCGCGCCCCCTCTGCCCAATACACTCGCCCACGTCACACCCTGCATCCAAGACCCCTCTCTGTCCCAATGCGCCACAGTGTCACCGCACTCTGCCCCAATGCGCCACAGTGTCACCGCACTCTGCCCCAATGCGCCACAGTGTCACCGCACTCTGTCCCAATGCGCCACAGTGTCACCTCACTCTGTCCCAATGCGCCACAGTGTCACCGCACTCTGCCCCAATGCGCCACAGTGTCACCGCACTCTGTCCCAATGCGCCACAGTGTCACCTCACTCTGTCCCAATGCGCCACAGTGTCACCTCACTCTGTCCCAATGCGCCACAGTGTCACCGCACTCTGCCCCAATGCGCCACAGTGTCACCGCACTGTCCCAATGCGCCAGTGTCACCTCACTCTGTCCCAATGCACCACAGTGTCACCGCACTCTGCCCCAATGCGCCAGTCTCACCACACTCTGCCCCAATGCGCCAGTGTCACCGCACTAAATTCTACGCGCCCCTTCTCCCTCCCTCCCCCCCCATCCCCCCCCCATCCCATCACAAATGTCATGATCTGAAATCTGTGCCCTCTACCATCATCTATGTCAAGCTCTGAAATCCGTGCTCCCTGTACACCCATCCATGTTACAACCTGCATCTTCATCCCCCTCCCATGTACCCCTACCAATGTCCAGCCCCGAAATCCGCGCTCCCTCTGTATCCCCACCTATGTTACGCCCTGCATCTGAACCTCCTCCTCGTCACCCTACCCATGTCACGCCCAGCAACCGCGACCTCCATACCCCCACCCATGTCACGCGCTTTATAACCGTAACCATGTCATATGCCGCATCTGCGACCCTGTACCCATGGCGTATCCTGCATCCACGTCAACGTATCCACACAGGTCATACCCTGTAATCGCTTTTCCCCCACCTCCCTTCCATGACCAGCATCCTGCGCATTGTCCACCCCCCCCTCCTCCCATGTGACGCTCTCCATCTGTGCCTCACCGTCCGCCCGCCGACCAAATCAATGACTGAACGACCTACTGACCAACTGAACAAATGAATGACTGACCGACCGACTGAACAAATAAATGAATGAACTGACCGACCGAATAAATGAACCACCGACTAATCGACTGAACGACCGACTGAACGAATGAATGACTGAACGACCGACTGAACGAATTAATGACTAAACGACGGCCTGAACGACCGACCGACCAAATGTATGAACAAATGTCTGAACGATCGACTGACTGACAGAACAAATGAATGACTGAACGACCGACTGAACGAATGAACGACTGAGCGGCCAACTGATCGACTGGACGAATGAATAAATTGAACAACCGATAGAATGAATTACTGACCGACCAAGCGACAGATTAAAAAAAAAAAAAAAAAATCGACGAACGAATGACTAAACGACCGACTGACTAAACGAATGAATGTACGACGACTGATCGACAAAACGAATGACTGACTGAACGAACCACTGACAGAATGACTGACTGAACGAGGGTCCGACTGACCGACTGAATGACTGATCGACGGACTGACCGACTGACCGAGCGATCGACAAACAATTGTACGAACGAATAACTGACCGACCAACCGACCGAAAGAACGAATGACTGACTGAACGACCGTCTGACCGACTTAACGAATGAATAACCGAATGACCATCTTATCGAATGACTGACTGACCGACTGTCTGACCGACTTAACGAATGAATGACTGAATGACCACCTGATCGAATGAATGACTGAACGACCGATTGACCGACAGAACAAATGACTGTCTGAATGAGCGACCGACCGAACAAATGTACGAACGAATCACTGAACGACCGACTGACCGAATAATTGAATGAACGAATGACTTGACTGACTGACTGACCGACGACTGAATAACTGAACGACCGACTAACTGACTGAACGACTAATTGACTGACCAAATGAATGACTGAACTACCGTCCGATCAACTGAATGAATGAATGACTGAGCGACCGTCAGAACATATCACTCAATGAGCGATGGACTGTTCAAATCTACGAATGAATGACTGAATGACCAACTGAATGACTGACCGACAGAACGACAGAATGTCTGAAAGACCGACTGAACGAATGAATGACTGAAAGACCGACTGAACGAATGAATCACTGTACGAGCGACCGACCGGAAAATTGTAAAATCGAACGACTGACTGACCGACTGACCGACGGAATGAGACACTGAACGACCGACTGAACGACAGAACGAATGCCTGATTGATCGTGCGACCGACCGAACAAATCTACGAACGAATGACTGAACGACTGGCTGACTGACTGACCGAATGAACGACCGACTGAATCAATGAATGACCGACTGACCGAATGAATGACTGAACGACCGATTGAATGACTGAACGACCGACTGAATGATTGAGCGACTGAAGGAGCGACCCATCGAACAAATATGTTATAACGACTGACTGAACGAATGGATGACTGAACAAGCGACTGACTGACTGAATAAGCGACCGACCGAACAAATGTTCGAACGAATGACTGAACGACAGACTGACCGAATAAATGTCTGAACACCGACCGACCAACTGAACGAACGAAAGAACGAGCAACCGGCCGAATAAATCTACGAACGAATGACTGAAAGACAATTGAATGTGTGTGCGCGCGCGCGTGCGTGCGCGCGTTTTTGTGTGTGTGTCGCGAGCGCTTGCTACTCTGTGTATGTGTGTGTGCGTGCGTGTGTGTGTACGTGCAAGCGCGCGTGTGTGTGTGTGCGTGCATGCGTGTGAGAGTATGTGTGTCTGTGTGCGCATGTGTGTGCGCGCGTGCACGTGTGTGTACGTCTGCGAGTGTGTGTGTGCGTACGTGCGCGTGTGTGTGTGCGTGTGTGTGTGTGTGTGTGTGTGTGTGTGTGTGTGTGTGTGTGTGTGTGTGTGTGCGTGTGTGCGTGCATATGTGTGTGCGTGTGTGCGTGCATATGTGTGTGCGCGTGTATGCGCGCGCACCTGCGCGCGTTTGTGTGTACGTGAGAGAGAGAGAGAGAGTGTGTGTGTGCGTGTGTGTGTGTGTGTGTGTGTGTGTGTGTGTGCGTGTGTGTGTGCGTGTGTGTAAGCGCTCACAAACCACCTATCCGATTAGAACTATTACTATTAAGAAAACTCAAGGCATCAAAGAGTTTCAAAGTTCCAGCAGCCTTTCTGCATTCGACACTATGCCCTTTAAATGCAAACACGGAAGATAAGATAATGTTGCTTATAGCCCAGCCGACCGCAAAGGGCCACATCAGGGCTGTCACCACGTTAAAATCAACTCACCAGTCATAAAAATAAAAAATAAAACAAAAAAAAAACACCTTTATGCAAACACGGAAGATTCTGAGTATTTATACTCAGAGGCATAAAAAACGCGAAAACAAACTGTATAGAAATTTCGATGTAATTTGGCTACCGATTCCTTTGAACTGGTAATAGAAAGTGAGAAAAAGCAATCGAACACCGCAAAAGTGTCCTTTCAAAGTTCATTCTGGTAGAAAATAAGGTCAAATGAACTTGACCTTGACCCTGTGTTAACAGCAGAATGTCAGTATCTGGTGTGACCACCTCGAGCATTGATCACAGCTGTGCACCTGCGGTACATCGAGCGCACCAGAGTGTTGGTCTGCCTCTGGGGGACTTGCCACCACACCTGGCCCACAGCAACAGCAAGCTGAGCTGCTGTCTGGGGTCTGGGGTTGAGCTGGTTCAACTGCCTCTGAAGGGCATCCCAGAAATGCTCTATTGGGTTAAGGTCGGGAGAACGGGCTGGGTGAGGCAGCAGATTGATGTTGTTCTGCCTCAGGAAGTTCTGCGTAGCACGGGCAGTGTGCGGCCTTGCGTTGTCCTGCTGAAACAGGTTCTGTGGATGCCGCTGGAAATGCGGCAGGATGTGGGGCCTTAGAACTTGGTCGATGTAATGAACAGCAGTGACCCCGTTACCACGTCCTGGACCCACATTCTGGAAGATGACTGGCCCAATACGGCGATTTATGCTGATAGCCCCCCAGATCATGATGCTTTCACCACCCCATGGGTCCCTTTCGGTGATGTTGGCATCCGTGAAGCGTTCCCCCGCTCTTCTCCAGATCCGGATGCGGCCATCGCCTGGGTCGACGCAGAACCGGCTTTCATCACTGAAGAGGACTCGGCCCCAGTCCCGATGGCGCCAATGCACGTGGATCTGTGCCCACTACAGACGGTTCTGGCGATGCTGGAGTGTCCGGATAGGTCGCCGGGCTGGACGCCTGCATTGGAGACCAACTGTGTTCAGTCGGCGACGCACGGTCCTGTTGCTGATTGGCCTGCCATGGTTGCCGACTGTGTTCCTGGCTGTGTTGGCAGCGGTTTGGTAAGGCTCCCGTCGATGCTGACGAAGAAGATGGCGGTCTTGGGCTGCTGTGGTGACCCTCGGTCTGCCGCTCCTCGGTCTGTCATCAGTGGTGTTTCTTGCTTGAAAGCGGTCCAGAAGGCGATAGACGGTGGAAATGTGGACTCTGAATGCGATAGCGACCTGCCTCATTGGAACCCCGGCCTGCAGTTGCCCCATTGCTATGCAACGATCTTGACGAGAAAGTTTCGGCATTATGTTGGCGCCTCTGGAAGGGATGATTTGAACTTTTTGGGGTTTGGAAATTTATAGCCCCACAATGGGGGCCACATTGAGTTGCAATTCACATTGATGCACGTGGCGTAGGTAGTCCACATGGCAAATGCACTCCTCGTGCCAAAAACGCTGACCCGGCAACATTCACCCACTGTTACGAGGTTACAACCGGCCAAGACACCACGTACTGCTAATGTTGCACGTGCCAACGACATTGCTTACGTCCTGTTCACAATGTGAACAATCGTGCACTGTCTCTATTTTTTCGCGTTTTTTATGCCTCTGAGTATATTATAAGGATAACTGGTTGCAAAGAATAGAAACTATTCAGAGAATTATTGGAAAAAAGAGATCTTAGTGTAACGGGTAAAATACATATTAAAACATTTTTATTTTAAAAATGGTCTATGTTATGCAAACATTTGCTATTCCTGACAAGACCTTATCAGGCATAAATCGCATGGTTTTTTGGATTTCTCTGGCGTAAAAAACATTGTAATCTAAAAGCATTTGAAAAAGTTAAAAGAAGCGTACAATGTGCAGTGAATATGAAAAATGAGGATTAAAAATGACAGATCTACGACAGATGCAATCTGCTTTTCTCCCGTTATGGGTTGTAAGAATTTGTGAGGCCACAAACAATGAAAGATGGACTTTCATTCCGAGAAAGATAGTTCTACCCTTTGGTGAGAATGTCACGTGTTTCTATGCAAATATTAGAAGCGTACTTTTCAAAGGTCAAGACAACATACATTCACATTTTGGAAAATTACTTTGTAAACATAGTTAGATCTTAATGAACATGAAGATGTCTCACCCTTTCCCTCTTTACTGTCGAATAACCAGAATATGAAATATCGTGGGAATGTCCTTTTCTTCCCCGACTAGATATAGGGCAAAGATAAGATAATGTTGCTCATAGCCCAGCCGACCGCAAAGGGCCACATCAGGGCTGTCACCACGTTAAAATCAACTCAGTCATTAAAAAAAAACAAAAAAAAAAACAACCCTTTCACACATCTCTGTAAATGACATCGTCCAGAAACGTACCAGAAACTTCTTTAAAAATCTTTCTTTCGTAAAATCTTAAATCAGATGAAAAATGTTAATCTCTCTCAAAAACTCGAGGATCACATCAGGCGGGACATCCCTGAAAAGGATCTTCATGGACTCCGCTGTAAAATGTTTGTGTCTCACATCGTGCAAGTCCCAACACTCTAAAAAACATGTTTCATTGTGAGTGGAGCATGACATGGAATGCACCACGGAGCTTCTTCACTCTTTAAAAGGTAAGAATGGGTAAAATACGAATGGCCGGTGTGCAGCCGGCACAGAACCGTTTCCTCTTTACGACCACCCGACGAAGATGGGAGGAAGTCCTTAAGGTTTGGACGGATCTGAAAGAGTTTGTTATTCGTCTGTGTGTTCCAATCCTCCTGCCAGAGGTCTCACATAATCGTTAATTTTGGGTTTCACATCTGAGCAGGGGATATAAGTGTTGGACAGTTTCTCTCTTGTGGCGTTCTTGGCTAAACGATCAACCATTTCGTTCCCGCCGATGCCAACATGACCAGGAACCCAAGCATGAGTAATGTTGTAACCGTCCACTTTCAACGTGCTAAAAAGTTCAAAGAAATGCAAAAGTTCTGGATGCTGAAGGTTGCGGCCAGCTATGGCTTCCAAAGCTGACAGCGAATCTGACAGAACCAGAAAGTCCCTCTTTGAAGATTGTGAGATTATCTTCAAAGCCAAAACCAGAGCAGTAAGTTCAGCAGAATAGACAGAAGCATCTGAATGAATATGTTCCAACAGTATCTGAGAAGGAGCCCCAGAGCAATAGGCTGCACAGGCCACTCCATCTTCAGACTTGGAACCGTCAGTGAAAACTTTTTGACAGGATGGGAATTTGGAACAGAGGTCAGCATACAATGCCTTGTACGCCAGAGAGCTGGTAGACTCTTTGCGAAAAGCTGCAAGATCAAAACGAATCTCTGGTGTGAAAAAGGTCCACGGAGGCTGATCCGGAAACTTTGAAAATCCGACACAACTCCTAGGTCTAGACCTGCATTCCGCACGTGAGGCTGCATACGAAGACCAAACGGCGGAATACATTTCAGGTTGTTTCAAACTACTTTGGAACGGAGGTTAAAGACACAGTCATAGGCAGGATTCTGCGGTTCTGAGAACAGTCGGATATAATAATTCAAAGACAGTTTCAGCCTGCGGTTGGACAGTGAAGGTTCACCCGCCTCTGCGTACAGGCTGTACACAAGGGTGGTGCGGAACGCTCCAAGACAGAGACGAAGCCCTTGATGGTGGATAGGGTCCAAGAGTTTGAGATAAGACGATCTTGCGGAGCCGTACACGCACAACCGTAGTCCAGTTTGGAAACGGACCAAGGCTCTGTAGAGGTGCAGCAAAGTTTCTTACAGCGCCCCAGTCGGTGTGCGCTACGACCCGCAGAATATTCAGAGCTTTCTGGCAAGAAGTTTTGAGGTTTTTGATGTGGCGAGAAAGTTGAGTTTTTGGTCAAAAATAACTCCCAGGAATTTGGCTTCTTTACAACTGAAATGGTGGACTTGTCCAGACGAATTTCAGGATCAGCAAAGAATCGACGAAAATTGTGGAAATGAATTGACTGAGTTTTGGAACGGAGAAGGTAAACCCGTTTTCCTCGGCCCACTGTTGGATTCTGTTGACACAAAGTTGGAGTCGACGCTGTACACTGCGTAAGAAGCTCCAACTGCATACAGCGCAAAGTCATCAACAAACAGACTCGGTGCCCAGGCTTACCGATTGGACAATGTCATTTATTTTTAATGCTGAAAAGGGCGGAGAAAGGAGCTCCCCTGAGAACACCCAACTCCTGCCATGGATGTCAGAGTGTGGTGCCAACACGCACCTGGAACTGTCGATCGCTAAAAAGTTCTGAATGAACAGAGGCAGGTGACCCGAAAACCAAGTCTGTGCAGGTCCATGAGACTCCTGCTTTCCACGTGGTGTCGTAAGCCTTTTCGAGGTCGAAAAAGATTGCGACCACATGCTGCTTGTTAACAAGGCATTGCGGATGGTGTTTCCAGACGGATTAGATGGTCAACGCCGTCGAGTGGTACATTCCGGAAACCGCACTGTTCACTGGCCAAAAGACCATCGGTTTCCAGCTTCCACATCAGACGGGAGTTGACCATCTTTCCATCAGCTTACAGAGGCAGCTGGTCAGAGCGATTGGGCGATAGTTGGAGAGGGTTGGTAAGGTCCTTTCCAGGCTTTGGAATGGAATGATCAGGGCTTTCCACCAGGAGGGCGGAAAGGACCCTGTGGTCCAGATATGGTTATAGACTTGGAGAAGAGTCTGGAGACAGCTTTCTGGAAAATGTTTCACAACCTGATAATGAATGTCATCCAGACCAGGGCAAGAATCAGTGCAGGTTGTAAAGCTAATTTGAGTTCAACGATTGAAAAAGGAAGATTATAGGTTCAGAGTTGTCTGATGTGAAATTGTATGAAGATTTCTCTCTAATCTCTTTGTTTCTTAAAAAGACTGCAGATTTATTTGAAGATGAGGAGTTCTGTTGGATGTGGAGGCCAACAGATTGGCAACAGCTTTGTTTGTCAGTGATCAGAGCATCAGCAAGTTTCAAGTGATGAATGGAGGGGTTGGTGTTCTTCCCTTTGATTTTTCTAATGATGTTCCAAAATTTTTCTTGAAGTTTTCGATGTCAGCCTGGAGCAGAAGCTTCTCCAGGACCGACGTTTACCGATTTTAAAAGTGTGTCTCGATTTGGCACGGAGTTCAGATGGCTCGAGCGTTGGACCCGAAGGTCGTTGGTACACCCGACGCTGAGCCCGTTTTCGAACTTTGGAAATTTGTTGACAGTCCTGAATCGAACCAGGGTGTTTTTGGCATTTGAAGTTTATCGGAAGACACTGAAATACAGGCTTTAGCACACGTGATCACAGTGTTAGTCAGTGATTCTGCTGGGTCCGGACTCTGAGAAAATCAGTGTCCTGGAATTCTTTAGAAATAGTGGCTGCAAATAGATCCCATTTTGCCTTCTTATAATTGAGATGTTGAAGACAGAGGCGGTTTCAGTAATATGGGCTGTAAAAGAACAGGAAATGGTCACTTCCGTGCAGATCGTCATGGACAGACCACTCATAGTCCAGGACCAGCGAGGGGTCACAAACCGACAAATCTAAACACGAAAGTGAACCTGTGTTAGAGTGGAGGTAAGTTGCAGATCCATCGTTCAGACAACACCAAATCCAAATCTGAAAGGACATCCTCAATTAGCAGACCTCTGGATGACGTATTGACACTACCCCAAAGAGGATTGTGACCGTTAAAGTCACCCACAGCAAAAAAGGTCGAGGAAGTTCTATCAGACTGACAAGGTCCTGACGACAAACCGGACAGGAGGTAGGTAAAGAGAACAGACTGTCACAGTCTTGTGGAGAGTGACTCTCGCAGCTACAGCCTGAAGGGAAGTAGACAGAGCGACAGGACTATACAGCAGAGTTTTGTGTATGAGAAGGGCAACACCGCCCGACAGACCCAACGTGGAAGGTTGTGCAGGTTTTGAAAGAATATTAAAGCCAGAAAGGTAAAGGTCTTCTGGCTTTGAATTTGAGTTTCCTGAAGAGCCACGACGGAAGGTTTTATAGATTGACACAGAAGCTGCAGCTCCTCGAAGTTGGAATTTAGTCCACGGATATTCCAATGGAATATTGTACTATCCATGGTGCAGAGGGCGAAAAGGAGAGAGATCAGGTCATCTCCTCATCAACGTCTGCTTCCAATGGAGTGAATTTATTTTTTAGTTTCACTGGACTGTGTTGGTCTTCAGACCTGCTGGCAGACTTGCCAACAGGTGAAGAAGGTCTGGATTTGGGAGACGGAGGTTTCTTCCTCATCACCATCTCCACACTGGGATGAACTCCCTTGCCCGCACGGGCACTGGACATGGGAGTTCGATAGGCGGGAGTGCTGGTTTTTTAATCTGCCCAGCAGCAGATGTTGTAGACTGCTGGGCAGTCTGAGGGGTGGCGGATTTTTTGCCTCCACCAGGGGCATTCACTTTGGATTGGGAGGTGGACCTGCTTCCACCAGAACTTACAATTCTTTCTTGCAGTGTCTTGGAAAAGATAAATTCAGTCTGGCAGCAGACTGACCGAGTGGAAACTTTCTTTACGGCCGAAGCATATGAAGATGCTGTTGTCTGACTGCCCACAACCTGTTTGCGGGCCTCAAAAAAGGAGATTTTCTTTTCAGTTTTTATTCGTTGTATAGTGGATTCCTGAATCCAAAGAGGGCAGTTTCTTGAAGAGGAGGGATGGTCGCCACCGCAGTTAGCACAATGTGCCGGATCTCGACACGGCCCATCATGGGTTGCCTTGCAGCAAAAACCGCACACCTGCCCAGAGCAGGTGTCTCTGACATGGCCAAACCTCTGACGCACCTCAACGGGGACGGAACATATAACTGAACCCTGACGTTCAAGTAACCGACTTTGATGACCGGAGGCAGCACAGGGTTGCAGAAGGTCAGAAAGAGGGTGTTGGTGGCCACTCTTTCCGCACCTTTTTTTACCGTCACCCTGCGCACCTCCGTCACACCCTGGGACGCCAGTTCCGTTTTGATCTCAGCCTCTGAGACACCTGCTAATTCTCGGCAGCGAATCACACCTTTCGATGAATTCAACTGTTTATGGGGAGTCACCCTGATCTCCCTGTCAACTAGTTTTGTTGCCCTCAACAGCTGTTCAGATTGTTTTTTTGATCGACATTGAATGAGAAACGAGCCATTCCTCAACCTTTTGACGGACTGAGGGTCACCTGCTAGACCTTGAAAGCCCTTCTGTATGGCAAAAGGGCTCAGACTGAAAGGGGTCTTTCCTGCTCCGTCCCTTCCATCACGAGCCAGGAAGCCCAGAAACCTGTCTTCTGTCTTACCTCTATGTCAGAATCACTGTCAGAATTGAAATCCGCTGAAATAGGGATGCTGCCTTCCTCTTCTTTTTGGGGAGATGTTTTTTGAAAAAGCCATATTTAGTATACGTTTCATCTCTCCCTTACCCACCCACCTTGGAGTCCAACTAAGGGGCCAGGGCCAAGAAACCAATGTCTTGACCCTTCCAGGCTTCGGGAGAGATATACGACAAACAGAAACCACCAACCCTATCCCCCTGATCATGCTCAACTCCCGGGAACAGAGAGCTGAGCACTGCAGGGTTTACTTGGCCAGCAGGGGAACTGCCTGTCTTGACCCAGCCCCAAGAAGGGGAGCCGATTAGTACACCCGGGCCAAAGTGTACTCCCTGTCTAGGAGAGGTCCGAGCCAAAGTGATGTGTTGAGAGCGCTGGCCCTCTCAATCACCAGGATCTCATCCCCCTCAGACACAGGTCGCACCGCACGGCCAACGCGGCGGATCTTAAGACCACAGAGAGAAAAGGAGTGTGAAAAGACTTGAAGGGAGACGAAGATAGAAAAGGGCCAAATGAGGAGGCAGAAAACAAAAGGAGAAAGGCGGGTTACTCTTAGTCAGGATCCTCACCCTTAGCCTATCTGACATGGAAGCCCTACCAGGGGCATCAACTCCTTACCACGTTACGCTTAGGCCAGACAGCATCTTGGCTTCTCGGACCTAGCAGTTTGAAAAAACCAGCCTATCTCCAAGTATTGATGCCCCCGCCAGCAAAGCCTAAGGGATCACTGGACCGCGCAAGCCCTCCGACCACGACAAGGTCGCAACCCCCGGAGGGATATAGGGCAAAATACTATGTTAGTGACATGTATGGTCCAAATGGAATGCTTTCATACCAGGACGTGTGGTTGATAAGATAGGAGCCACCCCCTCAAGGATCTTAGAGTATAACCTAATGTCAGCGGCCACACACACTTTTATTACCATGGTTAGTGATCAAGATAGATGTGATACAGAATTTTCAGAACCACCTCTTTTCTGTAACAAAAAGCATATATCTTGCAAGGACTTCCGTGCATTGTATTCCCTCAGTTACACGGAACCATAAGCAGCCTGTTTTTGGTCTAATAAATATGGACTGGAGTTAAACAAAAATATATGGAAGATACCCCGCCTGTGCACAAAAGAAACCACACTGAGAATTTTACAATGGAAAATCTTACAAAATATATACCCGACTAATATAATGCAATGCAAAATGAAAATCAGGGATTATCGAAGTTATTCATATTGCGATGATTAAATTGATTACAATGAACATTTCTTTTTTCTATGTCATAAGGTTAATTCGTTTTGGAAATTTGTCAGTCAATAGATATTAGCTGTATACAACATAAAAATCGTGTTTTCTGAAGAAAATGTGTTTTTGGAACTCTTAGATCAGAAAATATTGACAGACATATACTACTGAAAATAAAGCTATTGTGATTACTGCAAAGATGTGTATAAGCATTTAAAAACAACAAAAACGGCACCTAAGCTGCCAATCTGTCATATTCAAAAATCAGTTGCAACTGATTTTTGAATATGACAAAGAGCTCTCATACATGCATTCACTCTCTCTCTCTCTCGCACACACACACACACACACAGTAACAAATACATGCACGTGTTTGTGCATTATGCGTGCGCGCACATGCACTATAACACTACAGGTACACATACACACACATGCATGCACACATACGACACAGTCTTGGTGACGTTTCTTTCATAAAGAAAGTGACCCCAAGGTAAATATGCCTTTTTATTGTCCACTCCTCTGTACTTTCTTGCACTCTTTCGTTTTCGTATGTGTAAGACTATTGCACACGGGCAATGTGGAAAATGAGGGGGATCATGCATACAATTTTTTCTCTCTATAAAGCAGATACATACACACGCACATCCGCATGCATATCAAGTGGACGTTTTTAAAAAAAATGTTTGCAGAGTTGTATCGCACATAAAATGTTAATTTGGAGCGTTATCAAAGCATGTAAAAGTTAGTTCTTCATGATTAAAGTAACTATTTTGTTGAAAATATAACAATTCGTATCATCTAATATGGTGTAGCTACACAAGTATCTGTGCAAATCGTCGAGTTCATTATGCCAAACTCAATTGTAAGATTTCAGATTTGACACAAATTTTGTGTACGAACGGCACCAATTTTGAGAAGAATGCCATAGTTGTTTTTGAGCAATAATAATTTACATTCCCAGTTATTTTCATTCATTAATGGAACAAATGTAATCTTCGGAAATCTGAAAACCATTTTTATGTATCTATTTAGTTAGTCAGTTGGTCAGGTAGCTAGTTGTTACATAGTTTTTTTGTTGTTTGTGTGTGTTTTTTTAAATTTTACATGCATTGTTTATCCACACTCATACTTTGTGTACACGATCACGCATGCAGTCACACACCTACACCTTACATGGTATGAGTGAATCAGCGCACCATACAGCAGGTCACACAGAAACCCTGGTGCTTTTTTTTTTTATCAACCCCTAAAATGTAAAGTATATTCCTATTGTACATGTCTATAGGTAACATAATTATACGAGAGCGAGCGAACATGGCACGGAGACAGAGTATAACGGTCAAACGAATGAATGAGTCGATGCACCACACGTTAAGTCAAACAGAAACCCAGACTCTTTTATGCCATAAAAAAAACACTAAACGTTGGCCACAAATGTCCATTGTAGAAATTCAAACAAACAGATATGCAAAGAGGAGAGAGAGAGAGAGAGAGAGAGAGAGAGAGAGAGAGAGAGAGAGAGAGAGAGAGAGAGAGAGAGAAGAACGAACGAACCGAACGAAAATGTTTTATTGAACATCGCCACGGGCCACCATTCAAGTGGAAAAAAGGGGGGCGGGGGAGGGGAGGGTGAAAGGGACAAGGGGACGAGAAACGGGTGGGGACATGAGCCTGCACATTACAAATTCGAAACAAGAAATAAATATAAGATTCGAACCACAAAGAACAAGAGCATAAATAAGTATGTGATAAACTCCTCGGAAACTTCCTATCGATCAATATGGATGATAGTAAACATGAATGCATTTGCAATTATATGGGAAAAATCATTATCTTACTATCTTCATGTTTTCATGTATTATCATTTAAGCAGTCAGGCTCTGTCTCCTTCGAATTGACAGAAATATAAATTTTGAAAGTGGAGGGTTCATTGATACTGATGTGCCTGAAGAAGAGTGGACATTGGTAAATGAAGATTAGATATAAGAGCTGCACGAAAATCTGTATACAGTGGGCAACGTTATCAATGAATTTCATCTTCTATTAAAAATTAACACAAAAGGGGCCATTTTTGCATAAGAAAATACTAAACCCTATGAAAATTGCCCAAGGAAAAAACTTTAAAGTCTACCCAAGAGACAAGAAACCCAAAAAAAACAATAAAAAATAAATGTTACAAAATACTTTTCCCGTTCAAAAATTTTTTTTAACGTTTTTAAAACATGCGTCCCTTTTCCCCCTGCCCCTCTTATAGATCCGCCCATTCTTGAGCAAAAAAACTAAACTATTCTTTGCCTAAAAATTCCCAAGAATCCTCGAAAAACACCCACCCCCTTTTTGTACCCAAATTAAAAAAGTTAAACCCAGCCCGCGCATAAAAATTCTCTTAATTTTGTCCCCCCAAAATTTTCTTTACGTTTTGATCTAGATTTAACGCTTTTCGAAATGCTTGACGAGGAACCCTTTTGGGTTGGCCCCTTCAAACCCGGCTTAAAACCAAAAACTCATACACATATAAAAGTTGATAAAAAACGGATATCTTCCCATTTCCCCCCCCATATCCCATTTTGTTTGGGGGCTTATTTGGGGAACCCAAGAAACGTTTGAATCCCAATCAAATGAAGTTTTTTCTAGCATTCCAAAGGGTTTAACCCCCAAATTTCCCGTTTTAAAAACCCAATTGGTTTTTTTTTGGCATAAAAAATTTTAAAAAGGGTTATCTGAAAACCCTAATATTTTTAATTTTCGGGAAAACCCCCTTTAAACTGATTAAACATGCTTTTTCCCTTTTGGAAACCAAATGTTAAAGTGCCGATCCTCGGGCTGTTTTTTTTTTTTTTTTTTTTTTAAACTATTTTTAAATTTCTTTTTAAAATCAAGGGTACACAAAAAAAAAAACAACATTGGTACAAAAAGGAGTAAAAATTTTTTTACCAAACATACACAAAGAAAAAAAGGGCTATAAACAACAACAACAACAAAAACCCAAACAAAAAAAAACCTAAAAAAAAACAATCCACGACCCGTACTTCTATGTGACAAACAGCAAAACCCCGATCAACATATAGTTTAAAACCCGCAACACAGCAAGAATAAAGACTTTTGGTATACATGAAATTCAAAAATTTGAAAATGCACCCCAAAACTTGTAACACTGATGAATCCAACCCAAAAAATATTTTTTTTGTCAATGAAAAATTTTTAAACGGGAGAAAAAAATCACACGTAATTTAAATTTTTTTTTCTTTATTTTTTTCATCTTTTTTTTCCTTTTTTTTTTTCCCCTTTTTTTTTTCATGCCGTTTCTAAAAGGGGAAAAATATGGTAACCATTTTTTTTTTAAAAAAAAGTCCTTTCCCAATTTATTACTGCTTTTAAATTTTTTCTATTTTTAAACGTAAAAAGTGGGAAAACCTTTGGGAAAGGAGGCTATTTTTGGGAAAAGACAATGGTCAAATTTAAATTTAAATTAGATATATTTGTTTTTTTCCTAAAAAAAAATTTTTAAAATCAAAAACCGAGTCGAAGAAAATAAAATTTCATCATTTTCCCAAAAAAGAAATAACTTTCTCAAAAAATTAAATTTCCCGAAACCGGGAAAGCATTTTGATTTTAGAAAAATTCCCCCCCCCCAAATTTTTTTCCAAAGCTTTTTTTGAGTAATCACACCCCAAAAATAGTTTGTATGTAGGTCCTTAGTTTCTCTACAGAAATCAAAATTGTTTTCCCCCCAAAAACCCCCAAATTTCCTTTAAAACACGTTATTTCCCAAAGAATCCGTGACGAAAACAAGCTGCAGAAAAATTTAAGTTTTATTTCTTGTATTTTAGAATTTTTTTAAAAAACCCTTTCCCCCCCAAGAAATTTCTTTTCCCTTTTTTCGTCCTTTCTGGCACAAATTTTAGGAATTTTGCTGTCAAGTGTAAAAAAGGTCTTAGTACAGTCTTAAACCCTTTGGGTTTTAAGTAAATTTTTTTAAGAGCCTTTTGGGTTTTTTCTGTTATATTTTGATTAATTGAATAAAAACGACCATTTTTGGTGTAAAATATTTCCTAATAGGCTTACACAGCCTTTAGAAAACCCCAAAAAGGGCATCCCACCCAAATCATATTTTCTATTAAATTAAAATTTAATTTAAAGAAAATTTTCCGTCGTTTTTAAAAAAAAATGTAAAACCAAGTAAACCCTTTTCCAAGCCAATTATTTTTGGGATTACATTTTTAAACCTTTTTTAAATTTATCATTATGAAAGATTTGGCTCGACTTTAAAATCCGTTTGTTTTTTGCTTTCAGGGGGCCCCTGAAAAAATCTTATAGGGCCATGAATTTTATGGTTCCAGAAATTTAATTAATATTTTTTTCAAAGGAAAACAAGGCCCCTATTTTTCAATTTCTTTCGAAAAGGGAAAAATTTACACAAGAAAAATTTTTTTTTCCCCACTGTGTTTTGTTTTTTAAAAAATCTTCTCACCGGGAAATTTTTTTTAGACTTTTGATATTTTTTTCCTAATAGGGGGTATGCCTAAACCTCCCCCCCTTTATGTTTTTTTTTGGCAATTTTTCTACTTATTTTTTTCCCTTTTTAAAATTCCAAATAAACCAAAAACACATTCTCTGGCAATCAAAAAATGAAGTCATCTGGTGGATTTGGAAGTAAAATCCATAGAAAAAATTTAAATTTTTTAAAAAAAAACGATTTTAACACAGCAACTCGTCCAAAAAGGAGAAATATTTTTTTTATCCATATTTTAAAAAAGGGCTGGTTATTTCTAAATTTTTTTTTTCAGCATAATTTTCTTTTCACGGGGTTTTTTTTAACCCCTTTGTCCCCCAAAATTTTCCCCAACATTTTAAATTTTTTGGGTTTTTCCCCTTGAAAATTTTTTAAAGTTGCATAAATTTTTATTTTTGAGTTTTTCCCAAACAACCTACCATATTGTTTGGTGTTTTTTCTCATTTGGGAAAATCCTGAAAATTTTCCAAATTCCCTTTAAATTTGGGACAGATCTTTCAAAAGATATTCGATCCCCGTTATTCATTAATTGTGAAAATCATCGGAAATTTAATTTTTTAAGTTCTTTGTTGTTTATTTTAACCCCTTTTTAAAAATTTAAATCTTCTCTTACCCTGATTGCTAAATTTCCAAACACATAGTATGAATAGATAAGGCAAAAGTGGATCTCCCTTTCTACAACCTCTTTCAATGTAAAAACCAATCCGAATTTTAAACCTTTAAACCCTATAACATTTGTTTTTAAATGTTTTTATAAAATGTTTTGTATCCAACAACATATAAAAATTTTAAAAACCCAAAACCCTCTCAAAATTTAAAAAAAAAATTTTCCCACCCAGAGATAAAAAGCTTTCTCAAAAATCTAAACAGATTAAAAAGTCCGGGTAATTGTCTCCCCTTCCAGATAGTTTATTGGGTGCAAAATTAAGCCGTTTTTTCCCCCAAAATCTATTCAAAAAAACCTGCCCTGATCTTCACTTATTAGGCTGGGAAAACCTTTTTTTATTTTTTTTTTCGATGATGCGCCCCAAATTTTTAAACAAAACCTTTAAAAAATTGAAATGGGGCCCCCTTCCAGTTTTTTAAAATTCTCTCTCGATTTGGCCCGGGTTTTAGGAAATCCAGGTAAATTTTTTCCTTCTTTTTAAAGGGGTTGACATTCCCCCCACCCTTTAAACGACAAAATTTAAGACACGAACAAAAAAGGACCAAGTTTTTTTTTCCAAAAAATTTAAAAAATTTTTCACCCAAAAACCGTCTGAACCAGGACTTTTTTTTTTTTTCATTTTTTTTTCAAAGAAAAACCGGCTTTTTTCAAAACTTATTTCTCCTTTTTAAGGGAATTTTTGGGTTTCTTCTCTAATATTTTTTTGGACACCTTAAATTTAAATCTTTTACGACACAGTATCTGGGTTTTTTTTTGGAAAAATACGTCTTTATTAAAAAAATGAACTTCTTTCTTTTTTTTTTTAATTTGGGCCAAAATCTAAAGTGTTCCTTTTGCGTCCACCAATTTTGCCCATACTTTATTAACATAGTGCCTTTTTTCCCTTTTAAATTCCCAAAAGTAGAAGATATTTTTTCCCCCTTCAGCAACCCAAATTTAGCTCTTGATTTTAATATAACTCCCTGTATTTTCTTCTCTCTGAGTGTAACTATTTTGTTTTTGGGTTTTTTTTTTAAAAATTTTTAAAATCATTTTTCTGTTTTATTTCCTTTTTCTAATACGGGCGATTTCTTTTAATAAATCATCTTTTTTTTTTTAAAAACCCTTTTTTTTTCCTCATAGAAAGCATGGGCCCAATAGTTTTTCAAATTTTAAATTTTAAAGGGGCAAAAAGTCAATAAAAACTTTATCTGATACAGTAAAGTTCAACATTTTTAAAGTGGGTTTTTGGAGAGAGGGGTTTCAAACGTCATACGTTTTTTTTTTCGAATATTCACAAATTTTTTCCCCTCGATTGAAATTAAATTATTTTTCGCAACATATTGTTTGTTTTTTAAAAAATTTCACAATTAAATTTCCAGAATTTTTATGTTTAATACCCTTTTCCCAAATTTCATTTTCAGAACAACCATTGAATAAATCTGTTCGATATCCAGGGTACTATTGCGCCTTTCAAAAATTCAACTAATCTTCCGGGGTAAAAAAAAAAAAATCAAACCAACTCTGTTTTTAAAAAGGGGAGGGAATTTTTGGGGCCATGATACTTTTTTAACTTGGGATTATTATTCCCCCAAAAAACGTCTGACAGAGCGAAATCACCCCATCATTTTTTCCCAACCATTTTTTTCCCTTTTGGGATTGTTTAAATTTTCTATAATTACAAAATCAAGTGGGGATCGAGGAAAAAAAAAAAATTTTTCCATCACCAACTAAAGAAAGGTATTTTTTTTCATATTTCGTATTTTCCCCTTTAATTTTTTTCGTAAAATTCAGGATTATTTTTTATTGGGAAACCGTAAATATTTCCCCAGCAGAATCTTTTTCCAATTTTTGGGTAAAGGGACATAAGAAAATTTCCTTTTAAAACCCTTTCTTTTTCTTTTAATTTTAAATTCAAAATTTTTATTAAATATTTTTTCAACCCCCTTTCTTTAAACTTAAGGGGGAGAAGAAACACAAAACCCCCAATCGGGACGTTCCAAACTTTAAAGGGTTTTTCATTGAAGTGAGTATCCTAAAGGGCATTTAGATACAGTGGGGACTTTTTTCTAAGAAAATGAAATACGTTTTTTTTCCTCTGAAGGTCTCCTATTCCCTGGCAATTCATGCCAAAAATCGTTATTTGATGCCAAATTAAGTCGAAAGGGCTTTTTTGCATAAATAATTACCGTACATCATTTCTCTACAAATTGAAAAAAAATTTGTGGTTTTTTCACATAAAAGTAAAAAAATTTGTCCATAATTTTTGTCTGTAAAAAATCATTTCCCCTTGGTATAAAAACAAAATTTATAGCAACAGAAAGGGCCAATCTGTTGAAAAGGTAAATGAAACTGAGGGGGGCCCTGGATTAAAAAAAAACCAATTCTTTGAAATTTACCCTGCTTTCGATACATGAAGAAACCAAAAGGGCAAAAAAAAAGGCAAAACAGTGAAACGAAAAACAACAACAAAAACAACCTAAAAAACCAAACATAAAAAATTGGGGAAAAACATATTCTTTATAAATGACAACCGCACTGGAAGCACGGGGTTTTTGATTCCCTGTTAAAAAAAACCCCACAAAAAAAACCAAAACCAAGGGAAATATTTTTTAAAAAACAGGGGGGCCCAAAAGAACCCGGGGAAAAGGAGGGAAGAAAAAAAAAAAAAATAAAATCCAAAAACCCTTTCCCCCCGAAAGTTTTTAAAATTCTCTGTATCGTGTGTGTGGGGCCCCCCCCCAAAACCCGCCCGCGCACACCCCCCTGTCTTTTCACCGATCCCCCAAAACATTTTTCAAGTGAAAATGGAAAAATTAAACACCCCTGAAATTTTAAAATAAAAATAACCTGGGCAATGAAAAGAAGAAAAAGCCAAACCACCCGGAGATAAACCAAAACCAAAAATAACAAAAATTGGCAAAAAATTTTCCCAAAAGGTTGCCACCACCGACATGATCTGCGTCGCCCCCCACGTCTTTGCACCAAGTGCCCTTCTGTTTTCCCAATTTGGGGAAAAATTAAAATGCATTTACAAAGCACCTGAAAGGGGGGTAAACTAAAACCCCACATACACACACACACACACACACAAAAACACACACCCACACACACACACACACACAGCAACACCCAAATTTGGCGTAAGCCCAAGTGGAAAAAAATGAGTTCACAAAAATAAAGAGAGAGGGGAGAAGGAAGAAAGAGAAGGGGGAAAAGGGGAGAGAGGGGGAAAAAAGGGAAAGAAAGGGGGAGGGGAGAGGAGAGGAGGGGAGGGGAGGCAAAAAAGAAAAAGGGGGGGGGGGGGGGGGAGGGAGGTGGGGGGGCAGGGGGGGGAAAGAAAAGAGGGGGGGGGGGGGGGAAAAAAAAAGTAAAGACAACCCCGAGGCACATTCCCCAATTTTTTTTAGGGGGTTTTGTTTTTTTGATAGGTTAAAAAAGGGGTTTAAAATGGAAACCTTTTTTTTAGTGTACATTGAAAAAAAACTTTTTTGTTTAAAATTAAATTTTTTTAAATTTCGTCAAAATTTCGTTGTAATATTGTACTTACCCCCTTTTTTGGGAAAAAAAAATAAATAAAAAAAAAAATGATAATTAATGTAACATGACATTTTTTTTTTTTTTTCAGGGTTTTCCCAAGATTGCTTTATGACATTTTTCCCCCCCACTGTCTAGGGAAAGGGTTTCCCCTAACTGATGAAGCTCACTTTTTTTTTTCTCTCTCTCCTGTACATCTTTCTGTCTACCTTTACCTCTTTTCCCCCCCCTTCTCTATCCCCTCTTCTCCCCCTCTCTCCTCTCCCCACTCCTCTCTCTCTCCCCTTTTCTTTCTCTTCTCTTTCTCTCTTTTCTCCCCACTCAATCTCTCCCCCTTTTCCACTCTCTCTCTCTCTCTCTTTTTTCCTGTTTCTTTTCTTTTTCCTGTTCGGGGTTTTTTTTTCTCTCCTTCCCCCCTCTCCGGCTGTCAACACTGATCTTTTTTCCTCCCTCCCCCCCCCCTCCCTCTCCTCTTATTCCCCCACCTTTTTTCCCCCCTTTTTTTCCTTTTTTGATGAAATCATGCTACCACTTATGCTATTACCGTGCACAAACAGATACATGGGATTTTTGCAGACAAATCCTGGTGGCAACTTTTGGGGTTTATTGTAGTTTTAATTGTTGCAAATTTTTCAGGGTGGGGGTTTCTTTTTTCTTTAAAAATTGTCACTGTTTTTGGAGGTCCACCAAATTTTAACCTTTGGAAATGGAGTTTTTCCCTTTAAGTTTTTCTTCTTTTTTTGGTTTTAAAGAGAAAAAGCTTTGGGGAAAAGTAAAGACATACGTGCTCTGCGCGCGCGCGCGGCGCCCACACACGCCCCAAACCGCGCGCTCGCGCCCCGCACAAACGCGCGCGCGCAGCGCCCCACGGGGCCCCGGGGGGCCCCCCGCGCCCCAACACACAGCGCACTGCGTTTATTATTTACAGGACTTTAACTAACTGTTTAAAAATTAGCCTTCCCCTTGGGACTTTTTTTTAAAGAAAAATGTTTAAAATTTTTTTAATGAAACCAAAAAATGATGTTGACTTTTTTCAATCATGGGTTTGTTTGACTTGATTTATGAAATTAAAGCTTTAATTAAAAGGCTTTTTTTTCTTTTTGCTTTAACGGAGGTTTCATAGTTAATGAAGCTTACATGTTTTTTTTCTGCCCCTTTCTTTCTGCCTGTTTTTACCCTTTCCTCGGGTTTGTTTTTAAAGGGGGAAAAAAATGAAACCCAATAACAGTATTGTTTCCCAACTTCAAATTTTGAAATTCCCAAATAACCATTTTTTCACTTTTCCCCAAAAAAACCCCCCCTTTTCTAAAGACCATGACCTTAGTTTTGTCCGTTTTAAATTTTCCCATTTTCAAAATTGGTGCAACATGTCTGAAGCACGTTTACTGGTTTTGCAGACCAACTGGGGTAATGTTTAAAAGAAAAATTCCATCGAAAACAGCAAATAAACTTTTTCCATCATCCCAGGCCCAAATTGAATCCCAGTCAAACCTTTTTCAGATAATGATTCGCTAACTGGTTTATAAAAAATTTTAAAAATAGCGTTGGCCCAAACACACACCCTTGTCTACCCCCAAATTGGGAAAGTCAAAGAAGTCTAATTTTCAAAGGGGGGTTTCTTACAAAAGAAACAAATGAGTTATACATTGCTTTTAAAGAACAAAGAATTTCCCCTTAATCCTTTTGTTTTCTAATACCTGCAATAAACAAATCGTGTTTTAAACGGAACCCAAAACTTTTCGAAGCCCACAAAAGCAACAAAAGCTTTTTCCCACGCGGGAGACAAGCTTTTTTAAACCCATAAAAAAAAAAAACAGTAGATTTGGTCTATTGTAAATTTTTTTTTCCCCAAAACCCCAGCTTGACTTCCAGAAAACGGGTTGTTACTTCAACCCCAAGCAATAAACGATTATTTAGAAATAGTGCAAAACCCCATTTTGAAATTGAGCTTTAATAAGGAAAACCCCCCCCAATATAGTTACCCCCCCCCTTCTCTGTATCTCCCTTTTTGTGGATTGGGATAATAAAGCCTTTGCCCACATTTGGGATAAATCCTTTTGCAAAAATTAAAGTTTGAAAAGGGCCTTTTTTAAAAAAAGGGGAAAAGTAAATTTCACTTCCCCGCCTTCAGGGATTACAAAATGACTCCAAATGGTTCCACATTCCAAAACCCACTTTAAATTGTTCACAAACAATTGAAATTTTTACTTTCAGTGATTTTCAGCATTTAGCACGTGCCTTTGTGCTCAGTCAAATCAAAGTGTCACAATGTTTTCCCCCTCCCCAATTACTAACATCAAAATTTAAAATACATTTTTTAAAATGATCGTAAAACCCTTTATCAATTTAAATGTCATTTTGAAAATTTTTTTCCCCTTTTCTTTCCCCCCACCCCTTTTCGGTTTAAATTTTCCCCAAAAATTTGGGTGAATCAAATATTTGACGCTAAAAATTTCGGCCACCTTCGTTTAAAACTTCTTTTTTTTTAAATTTGCAAATTTTTTTTACTTTTTTTTTGCTTGTACATACTGGGAAAACTTTTTTTCTATTTTTTTTTAAGTTCTTTTTGAAAATTCCCGATTTCAGTTTTCGTAACCCTTTTGGGTTGTCGACACTCCCGCCCAAAACCAAACCCAAGACTTTGGGGGAGGCAACCAAATAGACTTTCTTTACCATGAACTGCAAACCGATAGCAGGCAACTTTCAAAAAGAAAACTTGCACCATCAACATCAACTTCCAAAAAGGCGTCGCCCCCTTTTAATTTTATCCCTGAAAAGTCTGTTTTTTCTCAATTCTCTAGAAAGTCCCTTTTTCACCTTGCTTATCCCAAAAAGTTTTTCGATAAAAGAAAGCTCTTACTTTTATGTTTGCCGCTTTTGCTTGGGGGGCAAAGGAAAAAAAGTACAAAAGGCAAGTGATTTAGATTCGGGCAGAATCTTCAACAACGGGGGAAAATGCCATATTTTGCAAACCCTAAGTTTTGAACATAACAAAATAAACAACATTTCTGCAACCGGGAAATGGATATTTAAAAGGGGAAAAAACCAAAGAAACCAAGTTCACAAAGCCCATTCCCAAAAAAACAAAAACCAAAAGTTGCATTTTTCTAACAACTTTGATCACCAAATACCCTTTTTAGATTCATCGGGGGAAGTCTACAATAAGGCGACTGGGCCCAAAATTCTCTATAAAAATTTTCAACATCGAAGCCCCACATTAATTTTTTGAGGCTTTTCTTGCCCTTAAGGGGCCCCAGTTTTTTAACACATAAAAAATTTTATGTTCATACAAATCCAACAAACATTTCTAATGGTTTTTAAAACCCAAAACCCTGAGTGTTATTTTTCCCCCGGGATTTGACTCCATTTTGGGGTAAATAAGACAAATCCAAAATCCAAATTCCCGTCGGGATCGAAGAGCTTATCAAAATTCAAAATGATCGATTTCAGACTTAAAATCAATCCGGTAAAAAAACTAAAAAGGTCTTTTAAATTAAAACAATTACTCCTTTCCCGAAAAATCGTCCTTTGGGGGAAAGCCAAATTTCTTGTTAATTAAAAAACACGTAATCATTTTAAAAAGGGGGATTTGAAATTCCCCCCCACCAACAAACGTTTTCAATTAAACACACAAAAAAAAAATTGATTTGATTAACCCCAAAATCGTTTTTTCTCCAACTTAGAAAGCAAACCATTTTTTCATTAAAATTTTTTGAAACTTGATTGGGAAATTCTATTATTTTTAGGTATTCTTTAGAATTAAATTTTTTAAGGATTGCTTTGCAGAAAAGTTTGCACCACCGTTTTTCGTTCAAATTTCCAAAAAGGCCCCCCATATCCTTTTTTTTTTTTTTGGGAAAAAAAATTAAGCTTGGCGCGGGCCTTGGCGTCCCCCCTTTTCCGGGGAATGTCCCCCCGGCCCCTTTCCTTGGGGGGCCGGCACGTTTTGAAACTGTCCAGTATAGTGTTTTTGGGCGGCATCCCCCTTTGGCCCGGATTTTTTCCCTTCTTTGGGGGCTGTTTCTGGTTTGGGTTTTCATCTCCCTGAACACCAGGGAAAAAAGAAAGTGCCACGTCCTGTTGGCCCCTTCGTCGTGTTGTTTGGTCAACAACGGAGTTCTAAACTGTTTTTTCTGACCGCTCACCATCCCCGTCTGTCCCGTCCTGATAGCTGTATGAGAAATGTATGGGCCTGTGCTGAGTGTGTGTTTTGGGATGTCTGTGTCCCCCTGGGGGTTTTCCTTGGGGGGTCCCCATGTGTGTCCCCTAATTTCGCCGCTCATTCTCCCGTTTCACTGGTTTTTGATATTTTCCCTCTGTTCCCTTCACTATAGTTCAACGTCCCTTCCCTTTTCCCTTTTACTCACAGGTTCAAAGTCCCTTTAAGATTCCCGCAAGAAATTTGAGTCACAGTAATTCCCCAAAGGGGGGGGTTTAAGCGACTTTTGTCTCGCTTGCAGGGGCCCCCCCCACTCTTGTCCCCTTGAAAGATTTTCATTGGGAAATTTAACCTCCCTTTTCCCCCTTTCGTCACTGAATTCCACTGATTTTTCCTTTCTTCTGTCGGGAACTGTTTTGGTTTACCCTTAAGTAATTTTTCCTGGGCCGTATGTCCCTGAGCCCTGTAAAAAAGTCAGGCGGGTGAGTCACCTGTCCCGTATGAATTACGACTTTTTTCTTGGTTTTTTTTTTTTTTTTGGGTTTTTTTTTTTTTTTTTTTTTTTTTTTTTTTTTAAATTTTTTTATTTTTGGGGTTGTTTTTTTTTGTTTTTTGGGGGGGGGGGTTCCCGGGGCCTCGCTGGGGAAACCTTGTCAATTTGGCCCTTCCTCTGTAAAACCCTTTTTCTTTCCTCTGCGGCCCTCCCCGCTGGGTCCCGGTTTAAAATACCAATTTTTTTTGGGGCAAACTGCGGGGGGACCCCATAGCAAAATGAATTTCCGTCTTCCTGTCCCCTTTTTCCCCGTCCCGGGTGCCCCCGGAACGTTTGGGTTAACTTTTGGGGGGGTTTTTTTTTGGGTGCCACCCCCCCTTCCCCCCTGCCCGTGGTGCGGGGGGTTTTCCCGGGGGAAGGATTACCCCGAGTAGGTTGTTGGAAGGAGTTTTTGGAAAATAAGAACGGAAAACGACTATGCGAAGGCTGCAAACTTTTTCATGAAGTCTCCATTATAAAAAAAAGGGCCCTTTTTGCCCTGGTCCCCTGAAAAACTAAAAAAACGCCTCTGGGCCCTTTTGGTGAGGTCCGCAGTCCCCTCGATGCGTTTTCGCCGCATTGCAAACACGCCAAACCCCCCCCCCCCGGGCCCCCGAGGAAGGACATCCTTTCCCCCCAACACAGAACTGCACCCCAGTGGACGGGAGCGCCGTTCCCGGCGTGGGCTGCCAAATTTCCCATAGCACTTTTAATGTCAGAGGCCAAGCCCCAACAAGACCGGGAAAGAAAGTTTAGAATTTCCTTTACGATTCCTCCCTTGGACAATCATTTCCCCCGTCGTTTTTTCCCCTCAAAAAACCCCAAAAAAAAATTTGATGCGTTTCTTCTTGTGTCTATTTCTAAAAACTTTCCAAATTTTTCTTCCAAACGATCGAGAAGGGCCAAAGTTGGGCACTGTTTTTCCTGAAGTTTGACGATTTGTTCAGCATTGTTGTCCCCCACTTTTTTTCACCTTTCCTATTTCTATTTAAAAACCGAAAATTTCTTCTTGCATCTGGAATTTGGGCGGGCTATCAGTTTGTGTTTATTACGGGAAAGGAGGGTTTGGGGGCCATTCCCTCAACTGAGCAAGTCTCCCAGCAACCATTGCCAAAAAAAGTTATTTTCTTCAAAGGGCCCGGGGTTTAGCTCGACATTTTACTTATCAAAAAAGGGCAGAGCACAACCATTAAAACCCGCCTACACGACCCCACGTAGCGGCTTGCAAAAAGGGGCATCGGTTTACTGACTTTTTTTGGGCGACCGCACGAAACAGCGCCGCGAGAGCCAGGTATGACACTCCCCTCACCTCGGCGGGCGGCGGTCAAGGGAGAAGCGAGAGAGAAAAGAAAAGAGAAAGAGAGACAATTTAAAAAAAAAAAAATTTTTAAAAAAACCGACTTTACAAAAAAAAAGGAAAAGAAAAAAACCCAAAAATGCAAAAACAAATAAAAAGTACTCCCCGTTTATCTTGAAAAACGCGTGTACAGTCAAGAGCACCCTTTACTATAAAAAACCCATGAACTACCAGTCAGTTATTAAATTTAAAGCTATTCCCGAAATCCGTTTCGGCCGGGATAGCCGTTAGCCAAAGGGTATTCTGGTAAAATAAAACATTCGCGCATCTCCCCTGACCCATAATAAACATACCTACAAAATTTTTAGAAAGAACGGCCCAGAGGTTTTTTTCTGGAGCGAGTGGAACATATTTTGAAACCCGGACAGACACCAAGACAGAAATTTTTTCGTTCCCCCTTGTAAAGTACTCCCCGTTCAATAAGAACGGGGGTACAAAAAGAGAGAAAAAAAGACAAAAAAAAAAAAAATGAAGGGGGGGGGGTTTGGGGGGAAAAAACGTTTAAATTGGCAATAAACAGGCGACTTTTATTTTTTGGGGGGCCAACGCCAAATGGGCACTCGCAGGTATGGCTGCAGACTGGGCCTCAAACTCTGAGCTGACCAGAACCGAGTTAAATAAAAAAAAAAAAAAAAAAAAAAAAGCATAGTTGGGTATTTTTTAAGTACGGTTTAAAGTTTTCTTAAAAACCCAGCCGACCGCAAAGGGCCATATCAGGGCCCTCACGTTTAAAAAAAAAATCACAAGTCTCTAAAAAAAAAAAAAAACCCCCTTTCCCCACATCTCTAAAAAAACATCAAAAAAAGCACCAGAAACTTCGTTAAAAAAACTTTTTTTTTCCCAAAAATTTTTAAAACAGATGAAAAAAGTTCACCCCTTTGGGGGCTATTTTTTCCCTTTTTTCCCCCGACCTTAAAAAAATTTTTACTGTTAGCATCAATTTTCATAATTGTTTTTCTGCGTTCCCACAGGGCCTTTGGGATTGTTTGCCAATTTTCCACCTTTTTAAAAAAAGCGGACCTTTCAGTTGAATTTAAAACTTTCCCCCCATCTATAAATAGCCAAACACCCCCTTTGGGATGGGCACGCACTCTTTAAAAAAACCCGAAAGAAAAAGCGTCGTTTTTGGTTGGGGAAAAAGCTTTTGAAAAGGGATTTTTAGAACACGAGTGACAAAAAAAACCAAGGGGAGACAAACCACCATCAACCCTTTAACTATTCAAGGCAAAAGGGGGGAAAGATGGGGTACAGGAGCGTGAGGGGCCCAAACAAGTTACCGGTTGGGAAAAATAGCCAAGTAAAAGGGGAAACCCCTTTAAAAAATACCAACTGGCCCCGATTAACAGCTCAGACGAGGAAAGAGGTTATTTATTTTCAACAAAATTGCCCCAAAGACACGGAAAATTTTGGGGACATTATTCTGGGAAACCAAAGGGAAAGTTTTTGGCAAATGCCTTAAATAAACCCAAAAAGCTTTTTACCAAATTTTAGAAAGCTGTTGGGCCAATCCAAGCAGCGTGATTGGGGCAGGGGGGAGCTTTGCTGCTGAAGTTTTTTTCGTTTCCTTCGGTTGGAATTTTTGGGGGCCCCCTGCTGCAGAATAACATGAAACCCCCTGCCTTTTTTACCCCTTTATCCTGCATGGAGGTTTTGGAAAGGGGTGCAGAAAATTCGATTTAGGGGACAGCCCTCCCCACCATCAGTTGGGTGAACTCCAAAGAAGGACACAAAATTTTTCGAGTAAAGCCCTCAACGACAGGAGACCTTTTTGTAAATGACTGCGTTTTTTTCAACGAGGCCTCAAATCACTAAAAAGTGCCCTTTAAATGCTGCTTCAAACACAAGGGAAAAGGGGTTTGGGGGGCCTTTTAAAAAAAATACCATGACTTTTGTGGAAAAAATGGCCCCGAGGGTTTGGGCGGGAGTTACGAACAGGAGAAAAATTTACCAAATTTTTTCCCCGTTCCCTTTTAAATTTCAAGCTGAAGAAAAAGACCTAGAGACCTTGGGACAAATTAGAAAAATACCAATTTTGAAATGCTTTACAAAAATCTGGGATGGATGCGCAGAGTACCAATCAAAATTTTTTTTTAAAAATTACACATGGATGCTTTGCGCATCAACACAGATCAGCCGTGGAACCCCCCCCAAAAAAAATTTTTAAAGGGGTTGATTCTGAAAATTTTAAAAAAACGCAAAGAAGACATAAACTGATTTAAAAACTACAAGATCCCCCCAAGGGCAGCCGTCCCACTTTTCAAACTTGGGTTTCCCCACTCGTATCCTCAGTCAGCCCCCACCCAAAACGAAGGCCCTCAGAAGAAAAGTCCCCCGCCACAAAACCGATATTTACAAAAACTTTTTTTTCCCCCTCACCACAATCAAGGGGAACAACTCCCATTGCATATCCAACAGTTTCCCCTTTTTCGGGCCCCCCCAAAACGAAACCTTTTTTTCATTAAAAATCCAGTTTTTCCCCCCCCCATATTTTTTATAATGGAAGTAGGGGAAACACAAGTTTAAATTATTTTCGTAACTCTTGGTATGAGCAATTTTTAATTTTAACCTAAAACCCGACACCTAACAAAAACCCTTTTTGCGCTTTCCCGATATCCACAAAAACATCCGAGCACTTTCCCACTTTACTGTCCACTTTCAAAAAAACCCCACACCGAACAAACACTATTTTAAACCTTCCCCCCAAATCCCGATTTTTATCCCCAAATTTTCCCTTCATTTGGAAAAAATATCCCTTAAAAGGGAGAAACAAAAAGCCCCCCAAGGGAAAAAAAATTTGAAAAGGTTCAAAGGTTTTTTCTTCTCACAAACGTTTTGAAAATTTAAAACCAAAAAGCCTCAAGGTTTTCAGTTTCCTAAGTTAAAACCTATAAATTTTACCTCTTCAATTTTAAAATCCTTTTACCTATAATTTAAACCCTTTTTACGGATGTCAAAAGGGGGTGGGGTGCTTACATCCAAAGTCCCGATTGTCCCTTTTTCCATTTTGCAGGAAAAATATTTAAAATTTTAACCCTGAAAACTGCAACGACCAGTTTGCACCCATTCCTTTAAGGGGGCCCGACGCCTTAGCAGCCCACAAAACCCAAAAAGGGGAATACCCGGTTTAACCCTTTTCTTTATTTCTTTAAATTTTCCCTAGTTTTTATTTTTAATTTTAAAAAGCCAATTCTAAATGTTTTGGGTCTTTCTTTTCTTTTCAAGTAAAAGCACAAAAATATTCCGTTATTTTTACCTTTTTGGCAAGGGTTTTAATTTTTCTGTTATTTTAATTTGTTTTTATTTTAAAAAACAATTTTTGGGGAGGGTGCCCTCAGTCACATGTTTATTCTGCAAGTCTCACTGCCAGGGCTGCTTATAAGAGTCCTCTTGTTGTCCTGGCAAATGTGCGTTGTGTTCAATGTGTATGTTTACAGTATATTCAAGGAAATAAAACTGTTCAAACCAAGTTCGTCCAAGCCATCAGAAGAGTGCGGCGAGGACCTGGACCAGACGCTGCAGAAGGCTCACTCCGAACTGTACGCTTTCTGCTGCTCCGATCTCGTGACTTTTGCCTCAGAGACCAGGCTGCCTGGTGCCGCCTGCCACAGTCATCGCCAGGAACTGGTGGCCACTATGCACCTCATCAACAAAGGAGTTATGAGGGCTTCTTTCTGCCAGCGCGTTGCCAAGTGGATCGGATCGTCCGGTCGTCAACAGGTGCGCTCTGTGTGCGTAACGCTGTGGAGGCCAGAGAGCTGCTGGCTGTGACGAACTGTTTCCTGACAGACGCTGAGAAGTCTGGCTATCTGTCCATGGAAGATTTCATTGCCTGTCATCCTTTGAGGACACGTATTTGATCGTTAAATGGGAAGGCCAGGAAACTGACAATTGAACAGCAAAGGGCACACTGATTATGACCTGTCTGGCTCAGTGCGATGACCACCTGAGGCTGCTCCAGGCCTGGGAAAAACTGGATCAGCTGACGGAGGACCTTGAGCGGGCCCGGCGAGACGACAGTTGGATCCAGCAGCCTCGAAGTCAGCGCCCTGATGGGCTCCCTCTTCTGAGAAAAACCCCCCGTCAGGACCCAAATGATTTTGTCCACATGGGTCTGATCTTTCAAAAGGGTTTTTTCCCATGAAGATAAGCAAGGGAGGACCAGAGCTTTTACAAACGGTATAAAGGGTTAGACGACGGTTTGTTTATGGGGCCTTTGCACAAAAGGGGGTTTACATCTTCGCACAGAGCGGTGAAGTCAGCCCCAGAGGACAACAGTACGGAAGTGCCTGGATGCCTACTCTGCATGCGGGATCCACTTTCGCAACACGACCCCAAGGCTTAGTAGGGGAAGTTTCGGGCATTCTCTGTAATGCACCCCCCCCCCCCCCCCCCCCAAAGCCCAGTCCGGCTTTTGGAAAAGTCCCCTCTTTCATACTGAAAACGAAAGAGCAAAGTCACTACCAAAAGCTATCATCGGGTTTCCCTCCCCCCGCTACCGCAGAGAACCGTCTGACCTCTCCTGGACAACAAGGGCATGGGATCCTGGAACCCATACCGTTTTTATTCTCAAGAAAGCCCTGATGCTTTTCGTTTGTGTGTGCCTATATACAAACATATACACACCACACATATTTTATAAAAATATTATAATTTTATATATATATATTATATATATAGATTATATATAAATTTTTGGACGGGTCTCCGAAGCCCCCCTCTTTTAAAATAGATTTTCAAAATTTGGGGTCAGGGGGTTTAACAGAATATTTCGCTTTCACAACCCCAAAAGCTCTCGCATAGGCACCACACTCTGTCACTCCATCGGGCCCGCCCCAAAGGGGACGGGGAAAACCATAACATTTATAAAAAAACAAATTTATTTAACTTGACCCCACCCCCCCCTCCTACACAACACAACTACTGTTCAACAAATGTAAACAATACAAAAAATTCAAAATCGCATCCTCTAACTTGGGGTCCGAGGTTTCGGGGGTTTGAACCCCCCCCCGGGGCGCGGGGTTTTTCCCCGGGGAAAAGGTTAATTTTCCCTTTGGAGTTAAAAAAATTTTTG
>CM031600.1:31390846-31393346 GCA_018398815.1 Conus ventricosus | reverse complement strand
CATATTAACATTAAGTTGTAACTGAGATGCAACAGCGTGTCTGTGAGCCAGTTACTGTTTCAAGTAGTATGATAAATTGATCAGCCCCCCCCCCCCCCCCCCCCCCCGCCCCCCCCCCCCCCCCAAAAAAAAAAAAGGAAAAAAAAAAAAAAAAAAAACCGTTCGATGAAATCATTACCACAATATATTCCATTTTCTGTCCTTATTGATCATTTCCGCCACAATCTCAAAAAAAAAAGGGGGGGGGGGGGGGGGGGGGGGGGGGTGGAGGGCAGCAAAGTCCCCTTGTTTGACCCCCTTTGTACAGTTAATGAAGCCCGTATTTTCACCCACGACGGACATGTACTTTACAATTTATACATACTTCTTATACACCAAAAATTTGAGAGAGAGAGAGAGAGAGAGAGAGAGAGAGAGAGAGAGAGAGAGAGAGGGGAGAAAAGAGAGAGAAAGAGACCCAAGACTCAAGATAATTTATTCACATCTAGGCCATTGTCCCTCTGAAGGGGGTTGCAAGTTAAATACAGTCATTTTAGCATCCGAGCAACTGCACGCAGGCATAACTAGCACTTATTCGGAATACTACTTTATTGAAGAGGAGAGAGAGAGAGAAGAGAGAAAAGAGAGAAAAGGAGAGAGAGGGAGAGAGAGAGAAGAGAGAGAGAGAAGGGGAGAGAGGAGAGAGAGAGAGAAAACAGACAGACAGACAGACAGACAAAGACAGAGATACAGAGAAACACACGCACACACAACACGCACAGAGAGAGAGAGAGAGAGAGAGAGAAAGAGAGAGAGAGAGAGAAGAGAGAGAGAAGAAGAGAGAGAGGAGAGAGAGAGAGGGACAGCCTGTCATTTTCCCACACGTTAATCCTCTTAATTAATCCTGAAACACCCGCAGTTGGGATCAGCTTAACCCGGCTCCGCCATGCCATCAAGAGATCACCCCCTAACTGAAAAAAAAATGTGAGCAATGACTGGACAGGGGTGTGGTAACCTGAAAACTTCGTGGCTGAGTCGGACGAAGGCAACGATGTTGGTGAGATGATAGCAAAAAAGACGGTGTGGTTTGAAACAATGAGAGTGATAAAGACCTTCAAGATTGTACAAAAAAACATGAAAGGGATGAGGGAAATAGATGTAAAGGTAAAACAAAAAAAAAAAAAAAAAAAAAAAAAGAAAACGTTGTTGTAAGTATTTGTGCAGTAGGTCCGTTCATATCAAGCTATGGTGTATACGCAAGACAAAACCCTATGTACAAAGAAAAATATATGTGTGTGCATATATTTTATATAGAGAGAAGAGAGAGAGAGAGAAGAAAAGAGAGAGAGAGAGAGAGAGAGAGAGAGAGAGAGAAAAGTAAAATATATTTTTTGCAATAAAAGGTATGTGAAATGAATAAACAACTAAATCTGAAAGAAAAAAAAACAGATACCGTTAGCGTGTGTCCAATTAGTCAGTCCCTATAACCGACAAGCTATGAATTGGACCCAAGAGGGGAAAAAAAAACAACAAATAAAACAAGGCACCAAAAGCAGAAAAAAGAAAAGAAAGGGGAAATAAATCAAGAGAAAAGAAAAGAAAAGAAAGGGAAGGGAAGTAAATCAAGAGAAAGGAAAAGAAAAGCGGCCAAGGACTGCTTGTAAGTAAAGCCCACTAAAAAGGCCGTAAGTACATTTCTAAAAAAAAAGCCTCAATCATTAGTCATTTGCCCCGACATCCACCTCTGGAAAACATAAAAAAAACCCGCATGAAAGTAAAAAGCTTTTTCCTTTTGCTACCCTGATTGAATATTTATAGTCAACAATTACTACCTTACCAAAGGTTTCTACCCACTGTTCAACATTCAATGCCATTAACCATACCCTCACCCCCCCCCCCCCACACACACACAACTCCACTGCGCTTTCCCTTTTTCCCTTCTCTCTCTCTCTCTCTCTCCTCTCTCTCTCTCTCTCTCTCTCTCTCTTTTCTTTCTTTTTTCAGTTGTAGCTGTTGCCAGGTTTCACCAAGTAAGGAGTTCGGGCCGAAACGCTTGTCTGAGAGGGGGGATTTCCTTTTCTAAAGACCTGCTGTCACGCTCTCCACAGAGTTTCCTCTTACTGCATCTGGTTAAAACTCAAACTTTTTTACCAAGTGAAGTGAACCTACATTCGCACAACCCTGTGGGTTTGACGCGGACGAGTTCTTTTCCTCAAAGAACAGACAGACGAATAATATGATCGAAAAGAATTCCATGCACCCATAACGCTACACAGGCACACAAATGACTAAACCGATAAATAAACACTTATTGCACACGCATCGCAATAGCAATGAAGTCAGTACAGTACAAACAGCCAAATCTCAAAAAAGGACACATATACATTTCTCACCTGCTGGACGTTTTTTTTTTTTTTTTAAATTCCAAGTTCAGTTCCAGGCGGTCACTTCCACAAGAAAAAAATAGTCAACGACCGCAAAACGACAACAGAATCTAACCCCGAGTTTTTTTTGAAAATCG
>CM031600.1:31273346-31383346 GCA_018398815.1 Conus ventricosus | reverse complement strand
ACTACTCTGTCCAACATTGTCGTTTCCACGCTGACTATGAACACTGGGGGAAAGTGGTTTGCGCATCTTGAAATGTATGTTGTTAGTTATGCATGACGAAGACACATTTGTCGAAAATCTCTCTCTCCTCCCTCCCTCTCTCTCTCTCTCTCTCTCTCTCCTCTCTCCCTCTCTCTCTCTCTCTCTCTCTCTCTCTCTCTCTCTCTCTCTCTCTCTCTCTCTCTCTCTCTCTCTTCTTCTCACAGTTTCACGATCCAAAAGAGTTAAAAAAAACTTTCATCTATTTGTGATTTGTTTTTCAAGGATTCTTTGGGAGTTTCGTTTCCTCCACAATTCATGGAAAGGATTTCACCAAGTTGTCTGCAACCAGTGCACTTTCTGGCTATTCGCTGATTAAAAAAAAAAAAGTACTACTACTATTGCTACTGCTGCTGCTGCTGCTGCTGTTGCTGCTGCTGCTGCTGACACCAACCACCAGCACCAGCACCACCACCACCACCACCACCACCACCACTATCATCATCATCATCATCATCATCATCATCATCATCAATGCAATTTGTTCTCATGAAAAGATTTCTCACATCGAGAATCCCATAAACTATTTTTGTCCAGTTTTGTTTCTTTCGTTCTTTGTCTTTTTTTTTTTTTTTCGCTGTCACTTTTACCTGAAATCTAGTGTTCCTGTCCAGTGAATGATTCTGTATTGATGGGTATCGATCAACCTGATCGAGATCGATGTCTTTACAATCAGTGAGCGGCTGCCAGTAACCAGTTGAACGAATATCAATGCAGTGGAACGAACCATGGAGCAGACAGATAGTCGACGGCTCCCATTTGAAAATCACTCACCCATGGAGTCAGAGCAAACGGCAGCTTGAATAGGTAGGCTCCCTCACCTCCCTTAAACCGAACCTCCATTACTACCATGAGGGGTGGGTAGGGTGGGGTGGGATGGGAGTTGGGGGGGGGGGGTAGGGGAGAGGGGCTGGTGTACTTATGAAAACTAAAATAAAAAGTTACCAAGAGAGATTTTTTATTTGAAGTCTTGCAATGTCTAAGAATGCTTTTTTAAGTCATCATAACAGATATCAACCTCCCACCCCTTCCCAGTAAATCACTGCGCTATCTTTGGTTTAAAGATGTACTCTCTCTCTCTCTCTCTCTCTCTCTCTCTCTCTCTCTCTCTCTCCGCCGATCAAAATGTCGCATTCTATCCGTTTAGGCAGTGAGGATCAATAAGGAGGACCAAGCTTCCACAAGGGAGATGCAAACCCTACGCACTATCACCATCCCTGCATAAATGAGACTGCGTCCCCATACTTTAAAGGATACAGTTTTTCTCGCTTGTAAACGTTGTGTGTGTGTGTGTGTGTGTGTGTGTGTGTGTGTGTGTGTGTGTGTGTGTGTGGTGTGTGTGTGTGCGTGCGTGCGTGTGTGTGTGTGTGTGTGTATGTGTGTGTGTGTGTGTGTGTGTGTGTGTGTGTGTGCGCGCGCGTGCGTGCGTGTATGCGTGCGTGCGTGCGTGCGCGCGCATGCGCGCGTGCATGCGTGCGTGCGTGCGTGCGTGTGTGTGTGTGTGTGAGACTGATAATTCGGGCGTTTCTGTTCTGTCCTTGTTTACCCTGTTGTTGAAAAATTAATCATTTGTTACCAGGCTAGCAAATGACAGGCCGGCAGACATCAACAGGGCATAATAAACAAAGAAGGTAAATTTTCCCGTGGTTAAAACGTAACAGACAAATCTACAGGGAAGCTTACGTTCAAATCAAGTGATCCTGCCGATATCCCCATCGTCATCCTGACGTGCGTTTCAAATCAAATATTTGAGTTTGGGCTGTTTGCTGTTTGCTTGACCAGTAAACCGAGAAAAGGTAACTCTATATGCAGCGAGAAGACAGGCATTATCTTTTCCTGATTTTTTTTTCTTCCGGAGCAGGTCTATTGTCTCACCTGGTTGAATTTCGTCTGAGAGAGAGAGAGAGAGAGAGAGAGAGACGTGGGGCGGGGGTGGGGGTGGGGGACCTGGGGGTAAGGGATGAAGAAAAGCGAGACTGAAGTCAAAACGATTTCCATATTTTCCACAAACGGTTCTGTCGTTAAAGGCGGAGGGCCGACCGGATTAACAGCGGTATCTGATCGAAGAACCAGCTGTAGCCTAGAGAACAGCAGCGTGCCACCGCCGGGTGAAACTAATAGGTTCAAAAGGAAGAATCAATCTTTGTGTAGGGAAGATTATCTCAACCCTCTGGCCAGTACTTAGCACTGGGTATAATACTAGTTTAGAAGCCCCCCTTTGGTGTTCCTTTCCTTGACTGAGTGCTCAAGAGTCAAGGTTAGGGGGTAGTACTTGAGATGGCCAATCCGATACGCCATACTCGGACACAAGGAGGGTTGGGCTTCCGAGCTAGAAATATCCGTTCGCCTGCAGAAGTTCCGCTCTCCTCTGTGGTTATGTGCATGTGCGTCCGTATCTCGGTCTCGTTGCGTCTGATCTGGTTAGTCTCTACCTACCCCCCCCCCCCCCCCCCCCCCCCCCCCCACTTCACCACTTACTCGTCTAATATCGCTGTTAGTGTAAAGATGGTAAAGTCAAACAACAACAACGACGATGCAACGACAACGATAACAACAAAATAAAAACACACACGAGCGCACGCACGCACGCACGCCACGCACACAAAACCACACACACACACACACACACACACACACACACACACACACACACACACACACACACACACACACATGCATCTTGTTTTCGAACATATAATGAAGCTCAAATTTTACCCTTAGATGATCAGAGGGAAGTGGCTGCCATGAAATTTGTGATAAGAAGCTTTCCAGTTAAGAATGATGTGAAAAATTAAATTAAAATTAGATCAGATATCGACTTTCCTACACGTGCAAAAACAATATCTTCAGATTACTTGCACGTATAATCTGCTTAGCAAGCCGGGATTATGTAGACGAAAAGTCTGTATCTGCAGGCGTCTTTCCTCACCACCTGGGAACTTCAAAGGGCCCATTTTGATATGACCACATGATTTAAAAAGAAGGACAATATAAATATAGTGGCAAGTAATGCTAAATTTCATATTGAAGAAGTATCCAAATCATTTAAAAGTATACACAGATGGGTCATTAATCCAGAAAAATGCGGGCTCTGCTTATTTGATACCTGATTTAAAAGTAGAGAAATGTTTTTCACTGGGAAAAATAAATCGGTTTTTACTGCGGAACTTACTGCAATATCAATGGCGTTAATTATCTTCTAAATTTCCGCGATCTATATTTCAAGTAACTTTTTTGTGTTGATTCAAAGTCTGTGCTTCAGGCATGAAATCATTAAACTGCAGATAGATCAGAAATGATAATGAAATTTGTTTAATTCATGCTCTCTTATACAAGGCACAGCATACTTTTGTGGATACCGTCACACTGTCGTTTAATTATAACGACAAAGTAGACAGAAGGTGCAAAATGTAGTTCAGAGTCTCTCAGAAGATTCCACTTACGTTCAAGAACATTAGTATTAGTGGTTTCCCCGAAGATGGATATGGCTGCTTAATGGCGGGATAAAAAAGGGTCTTTATACACACAAACTCACTGCTGGTGCTATACAGGGAGTGTCCGCAGGAGTATCAGTTGGTCGCATAAAGAAGATAAGAACAGAATAGTATAGTGGAATCATTTGCTTGGAACCATTTCCAGAATTACTTCAAAAAGTCTCACAAAAAGCTTATTTACGCAGATTTTAGTATTGCAAACTTAAAACCACACTCCCACATCACCAGGAAGTTATCGTCCCTTATGTATAAGTGGAAAGTCGATGCTTTTACAACAAAATTAGTAAAAATGCCTCATGTGTTTGTGGACAGAGCATCACAGCTGATCATATTATCTCATGTGCCGCTATCAAACAATTTATACCCACACTTTCTACATATACTATTGCAAATATTTTCGAATCACCAGCATTAACCTATGAATTCTTTATTCTTTATCAAAGAGTCCAATAAGTAAGTACTGATAGTTTCTTACATTTATTTACTCATACTTATGAGGTTACTTTTAAGTGAGTCAATCATTAACCTACTACTAAATTTACATAACATATACAAAAGGACCATCCTTATCTGTCCCCTACCTCTCACTGTACTCTCCCATATCAAAACCATTTGTAGCTTTCTAGCTTTATCACTTTATCATGAGGGTTTTGTTTGACTGTTTTCATTGATGTAGGTTTTTGTTTGTTTGTTTGGTGTTTTTTTTTCTCGTCTAATATCACCTGGAGTGGATAGACGTTAAATTTGAAACTACACACACACACACACACACACACACACACACACACACACACACACACACACACACACACACACCGGACACGAAATAGCATACGTGTACTGACTACATGTTGTACATATGTGTACAACATATATACGTATACTGACTGTATGCTCAGATGGGAAGAGAGGAACTATACAGTCGAGTAATGGATGTGTCTCTGAGAGTGTTGCACAGATGTAGCGAATCGTGTTGCAGATGTCTATATCTCTTGGACCGGCTTGATGCTTGGACTACATCATGAAAGACAGCGTGGAGTACAGTCCTGTCCACAAGTCTCTGATATTGACGGCTTACACCACCAGCACGAAAATCCGCCTTTTCAACTCGAACATCAAATCTGTCCTCTTGTACTGGATCGGAGACCTGGAGAACCACAAAGACCACCATCACAAACTGTCGACCTTCCTTAACAGCTGCCTGCGAAAGATCCTCCACACTGACTGGCCAGAGACAATAAGCAACAAAGAGCTGTGGGAAAGAACTAACCAGCTGCCAGTAGAGCAAGACATCCGGAATAGAAGATGGCGGTGGATAGGACACCCTCAGAAAGAATCCGACAACACCACCAAAAACCTCTGACCTGGAATCCCGAGGCAAGAGGAAGCGAGGAAGACCAAAGAACACCTGGAGGCGGACACCAGGTAGATGGGTTACTGCTGGGGAGAAATGAAAAAGATTGCCCAGGGTCGTGGTCTTTAGCGGGCAGCTGTTGATGGCCTATGCCAGACCAAAGAGCCTATGAAGAAGTTGCCAAACACAAAAGTAACCACTTCGTTAAATACGGCATGAACTCTTTATGAGGCCGAACATACGATTCGCTATAGGTGGCTGGGGACCCAAAAGCATTTCGTTAGGGAAATTTTAGGGATGCTAGACAGGAAGGGTTTGTCCCTCGAAGAGGCAGTCAGCTCTGTGGCTGTACGCTGAATACTGTCTACATTGCTGCAGTAGACTGTGCAATTTTTTTTTTTTTTTTTTAAATATACGCATACTCCTAACGCTATAAAAACACTGAGTATGCACACCACCACGCACGCACGCACGCACGCACGCATCGCACGCACGCACGCGCGCGAACACACACACCACACACACACACACACACACACACACACACACACACACACACACACACACACACACACACTGTAATATCACAAAGTGACGTTAATGCATGGGGGGAGGGGGGGGAGGGGGTCAGATTTCAAGCTTGCAAGACAGTTCTGCTGATTACCTCATGATGGTCTTAGTTTGGGGGAAACATCGAAGTGCACAAACTGACATTGCAAGCCGAACTGTAAAATATCTCCTCCCCTCTACCACCCATCCTCTTCCTCCTATTGCCGTTTTCTCTCTCTCTCTCTCTCTCTCTCTCTCTCTCTCTCTCTCTCTCTCTCCTCTCTCTTCTCTCTCTCTTCTCTCTCTCAATTGTACGTTATAGTACATTTCTATATGCTCCACACCCACCCACCCCATTCCTCTTCTTCCCCTTCATTATTTTTTCATTTCTCTTTTTTAAATTTAAATTTGATGTTCCATTATGATTGCAAGACTGCTTTGTTTGTTTGCTTTCATAAGTCATTTCACTGCATGTTGTAGACCCTACTCAGGGCGAGGACTGGATGTAAAAAAGCGCGTCAACTGGTGCTTATCTATTGCCTCGTAAATAAAGAATTTTCTCTTCTCTTCTCTCTCTCTCTCTCTCTTCTCTCTCTCTTCTCTCTCTCCTCTCTTCTCTCACCACGCGTCAACCCCAACAACACACACACCTCGCAACACGCACTTAATTTACTGCAGATCTGTACACTCACCACCACACCCACCACACCACACGCACACACACACACTTCCTCTCTCGTCTCCTCTCCTGATCTCTGTGCAATCTCTCTCCTACCACCTCACTCACTCTCTCTCTCTCTGCGCGCAGTGAATTTACTATAGAATCTGCATATGTGGACACGAACATCAAAAAATGAAACTAAGAGTACTCGTTCCTGAAAAGCTGTGAGTTCACACACGTGCATTGTGTTTCGTTGGGTCTACACCTCATTAGTTCTGTTTAGAACAAAACACCAGCGTTCTTTGTTTACATTCCAAAAACTGACTGGACCGAGAATAATTAGGACTGAATTTTCGCGAACCACGGATTTAACTGGAAGGAGCGGGGTAGTTACACTACATAGTGTGTGACATACACACTCCAGTCACATTATAGTGTAAATAATACTATTTTAACAGGGTCAAGGCTGGAAGGGGGGTTGCAAAACTCCAACTCCGCTGAACAGCTCGCAGAGACTGAGGAGCACTTGAGAGGTTTGTTTAATTGCCGTCAGTTGGGCTCACGATCAACAATTCGACACCAAACATAGAAATAGTATCCCGTAGGAAATTCTGAGGCAGCTTGTTTCAATTTGAGTGGCCCGTTCGACACTGATTATATCCCTGGCATTCTGAAGGCCTTACGTTTGTATTTTGCCGCCCATATCTTTAATGCAATCATGGGACTGCTATATATTTGTGCCCCAGCGAACACACACACACAACACAGTGACACACACACACACACACAGCGACACACACACACATACAATGACACACACACACACACACCACACACAATGACACACACACACACACACAGAGTCACACACACACACACAACACACACACACCACACACACACACCACGGCTTAAAGGATTTCTGTTCAAGATAACCAAATTGGTTTCAGAAAGTGGCCCAGATCCATGCAAGTGTCGGTGTGTAGCTGGTGCAGCACAAAACTGAATCACTGTGAACTGACTTTGAGAATTAGGAAGTACTGCTGAAGAAAGGTGCTTGGGGGGAGGGGTAAGGGGAGTGAACAGATGTTCTGCAAGTGCAAGCAGATGCTGTGCATGTGATTTAACACCTGGTTAAAATTTAGAAATAGAGGGGGTTAGTTACCGCCAAGGACATAGACAAACATAGCACAGGACAAGACACTATGTATTCGACCCAAGAGTTTGAAATACATTGTCTTGTCCTGTGCTATGTTTGTCTGTGTCCTTGGCGGTAACTAACCCCCTCTCTTTCTAAATTTTGCTTCATTTTCCACCCTCAGTCACTCCATTTCGAAACCTGGTTAAAATCTTTTAGAATGAAAACCTGCCCTCCTGTAGTTGTGCTTTATAAAGAGACCTGATTTCTGCATTCTACCTAAAGTTGGGAAGATCTATGACACAAATACAGAATATGACAGATTTCTCTGAACTAAATTCTATTGTGTGTGAGCGTCTGTTTTTTTTCCTTCTAAATGCTTGCAGACAGCATTTTCAAATTCAGCCTCAGGATCATGTGAGTGCTGAAGTTAAAGCCACACATAAATACACATGGAAACAAAATGTCCTCATCTGTTAATTTTAACTCTGCCCCGTATTCCATGGGCTCTGGTGACATTACTCCCACCCCATGTTCGGCCGTTCCAGGGCTCGTTCTCCAGTTCCAGTATCAGCAGTACACCAGAAGCTAGCTGCTGATGTCTGGTTGGTATCAAGCCATTCAGTGATTCACCAAAGGAGGTACTGCACTGATGCTGAGTCACTTTCAGTGGCATTCAGTCTGATTTAAGATACGCGCAAAAACACACACTGTTCATAATTATTGCTTCCACGTGGAGTGAGCGTTCCACTGTGGAGAGGCAGACAGCATTATACATTTAGCACTGGTCTCTGTTAATCTGCTCATCTAAACCTAACACAGAGTTTCGTCGCAAGTATGACATTAAAAACTAAAACACAGTGAGAGCAAAACGTGACAGAACACGATTTTTTTTTTTCCTTAAAAATCACCAGTGACAGCCAGGGTTATAATGATGATGCTAAGGAGTTGGTTTTTTTTGCTCTGAGAAATCGTTGAGTTGTACTCTGTGCAGTATGTTTTAGTTCAGTGGATACCCAGTAGTCAGCGTAGCAGACTTGAGAGATTGAAAGGCTGCATGATGGGTCAGGAAATATAAGCAACATCCAGAAAGTTCCATTGATTGATTGCTTGGATGAAACTAAGCTAGCGTGTATGTGGCACCGGTCTTTCCACTTGAGCCCGTAGCACACTTGCAAAAGAAAAGAAGAAAAAAAAAGGCAATATAGTATATGCACACATATAAAGTATATAACACCTTAGCACTTATTCATTAAAAGTCCTTGTCTTTGCAGATTTTCCCACACACAAAAAAAGTGAAGTGTGTGAGTGTCATGTTTGTACATGCAGTTAGGATAAGATAAGATAATGTTGTTTATAGCCCAGCCGACCGCAAAGGGCCACATCAGGGCTGTCACCACGTTAAAATCAACTCACAAGTCTTACATGCAGTTGCAGAGACACACACACACACTCTCTCTCTCTCTCTCTCTTCTCTCTCTCTCTCTCTCTCTCTCTCTCTCTCTTCTATATATATATATATGTATATGAATGTGTGTGTGTGTGTGTGTGTGTGTGTGTGTGTGTATTTTTATTTTTTGTTTGTTCAGGTCTTCATGTAGAGAAAAATGAGAAAGATGCACACAGAGAGGCACACATGAATGCATACACTAAGAGATGTTTACGCATGCACAGTGTGGATGCATACATGTACTCAAACGATGACACACATGTGGCAAACACATGCTGCACAAATAATGAAGTCCACACACACACACACACACACACACACACACACACAGACACATACACACACACACACACACACACACACACACACACCATTGTGTCATACACACACACACACACACACACACACACACGCGCGCGCACACACACTGTGTCACACACACACACACACACACACTCACACACACACACACACACACACACACACACACACACACACACACACACACACCACACACACACACATACATTCATTCTGGACCATTCATTACTGTGCAAATGGCATCACTGTCAATGTCATGTACAATTTTTCATTTCTGTGCCCAGATTAGGAATTCAGTATGGCGTACTACCTTGGAGTGGATGTTGGGACAGCCAGCACACGGGCAGCCTTGGTGTCCAGTGATGGTGCCGTGATTCAAACGTCCGTGGAGCCCATCGAGATCCAGAATCCCCAGTCTGGCTTTTATGAACAGTCTTCGGAGGATATCTGGAGAGCTGTTGTCAAGACTGTCAGGGTGAGGAACTGTTTCCTCTGTGTTGTAGATACTTGAGGTGACTAATAGTTTTAGATTTTTCGTATAATGCAAACACTTGTAGAGATTTTTTTATACATCATGTCATGTCTCTATGGACGGGCAAAAGTGCGAATGTATTGAGTGTGTGTGTATGTGTGAGTGTTGTGAAGAGCATCAGGTATATGGGTGAAAAGCTGATTGAACATACAATCAACAAGGAAAGGATTCTTTCTTTCTTTCTGCGTACGCAGGCTGATACTCCTGCGGACACTGCCTGTATAGGCAGGCAGTGGAGTTTTGTGTGTATGACCGTTTTTTTAACCTGCCATTAAGGCAGCCATACTCCATCTTCGGGGAAGGTGCATGCTATGTGTAACGTGTCATCCATACCAACGGCCAAACTGGCCTTCTCTTCTGAAAGTTGGTGATGGGATTTTACGTGTGTGCAAGATGTTGTGCGTGCGTTCACACACGGAACCTCGGTTTATAGTCTCATTCGAAGGACTCTATGGGGAATGGAGTCAGAGCCAATGTTAACTCTGAGGGAAAAATCCCCGTGTATCGAAATTCGAACCGCAACCCCAGGATCACGAGTCCGGCGCTCTGCCATCTGAGCTATTCCAGCCCCAAGGAAAGGATAATGTTTTGTTCTGTTGTGGTAGTTTTAACTTGAGATGTTTGTAATCGTGAATGAAATCTCTCAATGTTTCATTTACAAAAATGTATTCTAAGAATGTGATTGAATCTCTTTAGATATATGTGCCAATATTTAGCTTTGATTTTTATACATATTTTAGAATTTTTGTTGTATGTTTCATGAAACACAAAGAAAGAGAATCTTTTTGGGTATCTTAACCTCAAAACAACTACTAAGCAAATGTTTTGGTTGGCATGAATGATTTCATTAGTTTCCACTTTAAAACTTTAGTATTAGCGTTATTTGGCAGACCAGACATTTCATCAACCAACATAAGGCTAACTTGTAAAAATTTCAGTCCCATCAGTTTTGATAAAGTGTACCCAACCATGATGAAATTCTTGTACTGCAGCTGAATCAATCTGCTTGTTACTGTTATTGAACTGTTTCAGGAGGTGATGAAATCCAGCGGGTTAATGCCAGCTGAAGTGAAGGGCATAGGTTTTGATGCCACCTGCTCCATGGTAGCTCTGGATACAGACTTTGAGCCTGTCTCCTGTAGCCCTACAGGTAAAAGACCGAGGGGGATTTTGAAAACATGATGTGATGTACATGTTTTGACACTCACTCATGCATTCTATACGTATGTGAGAAAATGGGAACATGGATTGACTGTCTGTCAGAACCTTACCAAGCACTGTGTCTGTTGATATGTATTAGTGCCACAGCTTTATGATTTTGTTTGGCATCACTCCTGCACAAATTATACATCTGGTGATGCGTAATCATGCTAACCACAAGGGATGATAAAGGCAACAGTTCCAGCCCTGTCTGATTCAACATTATGCGGGATAATATCTACTGCACCACTTCCTGATGACTGGTGTTGCTTGGTTATTGGGTCAGACTAAGGTGTGGAAAAATGTCACTGTAGACTGCCTCCTAAGAACAGTGTGAGAGGACATGGCTTTCTAGCTGAATCAAACAGGCGCAAGTTTTGATTCAAGAGAGTTCAGGGGAAATTACCACATAGTGGCCCAACTCTTTCCTGATGTATAGTGGTGAAGTAAGTCTTTCCCTATGTACATGCAATATTCATGGTTGCATAACTATCACTTTGTAGCATATTTAGCAATTTGTAACATGTTGTAAAACCTTGTTTTAGATTTCCAGTCTAGTTTCATGATTGGTATTGCCAACAGACTGAATTCTAATACCCCAAGTTAGTTTTAGATTACCAATGGGCAGCATGTTACGAACAGAACATAGTGCTGCTGCCCTTATATGGATGGCACATATGGAAAAAGTGAATTATCTGAGATCAATGATTTATTATGCTGTGAACTAATGAAAAAAGGGATGGTTTAAAAGGGATGGTTTAAAAGGGGTGGTTTAAAAGGGATGGTTTAAAAGGGATGGTTTAAAAGGGATGGTTTAAAAGGGATGGTATTATGGTTGGATTTAAAAGTGAGAGTAAGGAGAGAAGGTACTTGAAGACGAGGGAATTCCAAAATTTAGCAGCAGAATGGGATTTTATTTTCTGGACAAGTTGAATATTGATTCAAGGGAGGAATTTCCATGTGGCAATAAATGGTAGAATAGCAAATGGAGCATTTGGAGATGTAGTCTGAAACAAGTCAGAGAGACAGAGCTGAATTTGTTAAAAATTTGTTGCAGATATAGGGGCATTTGTACTAAATTGTGCATAAAATAGGAAGCCAGCAGAGTTGTAAAAGTTGAATTTTGAATGATTTGGTGTGGTTGAATAATATTTTGAGATGATTTTATGGAAAAAAAAAAAGCACTGCAGTAAAGTCTCAACAACTGCATTTCATGCGTTCAGGTGACAAGCGTTTTAACATCGTCATGTGGATGGACCATAGGGCCGAAAAGGAGGCAGCCATGATCAACTCCACAAAACACAGTGTTCTGCGCTTTGTGGGAGGAACTATTTCTCTGGAGATGCAACCACCAAAACTGCTGTGGTTGAAAAAGGTGGGAGAGGGGCTCATGCTTTCATGAGAATGATTTTGAACGAGATGTATAGTGGAACCTTCCAATACCAACCTCTAGAAATTCTGTAGAATTGGATCGTAAAGGGAAGGAAGTCCATTGGAAGGTAAGGACTCCTGTTACCATGGCATAGTCTGGGGCTCTGCCTAGGAGGTTACAGGTTCACAATGATTCAAAGGCACGTCATATTTTATATTGTTTTTTCAGCCATGGCATATTTTACTTAGAGCAGGTGTCCCACTTTTCTGTGAATTCTCAGATTTCAGAGAAATATGAAAATGAGAAACTGAAAAGAAAGATAATTGAAAACTGAAATTCAGAGTAGAGGGGGAAAAAAGTGGCAGGCAATTTATACAAATCTGGTCACATTTTCTGTATGCTACAGACGACACCAGTGTTACAAAAAATAAGCTTCCTTACAAGAGCAGGTAGCCACCATGTCTGCTCAGCTGAACAACTTCAAGGCAAAATATTGTCACATTCTCACATCATGCATCAACAAGACACTGCAAAATTGAAAGATACTGATTAAAGCTCAATGATCGAGTGGTCCTGGTCGGGGTTCATCTTCATCTTCATCCGTATAGTGTCCTCAATCAACATACTGATTATTCTGACACTTGTAACAGAGGGGTTGGTGCAAAAAAAAGAAAAAAAGCAGCTTGTGACTACTGGTGGAGTTTACGAGCTCCCGACGTGAACACGCCAAGAGACGCGGCTCCAACCACAGCCTCAGTCAGTGAATCGTTCCACTCAGGGATGGTTCGCGGGAGGAATGAATAACTCCGGCAGTCCCGTTGACACTGAAGTGTAGCAAGCTGCCCTGAGTGTGCTATTATGTCCCTCTCCATAGGTGCTCTCAACTTTGGCTTCTGGGATTTACGAATTTTGCCAAAATCCACCCAACAGTGGACAACACACCCCTCAATGCTCAGATTTGCTCCAGATTGCTGCATTTTGGATGCAAGTTCCAACTTTCTGGGTATTTTTTTTTTGGAGAAGGCTGGTGAATGTGTTATGGGCTCAGATGAAAGGACTGGAACTACGTGGTCAAGTTTTATTCTCAAAATGGACGTCCTCACTGGGAGCGTTGCTCAGATTTCATGAGATTGTGCCGCTGGTGTCTGTATCACTCGGGTTGGTTGACACTGGTATATATTCTAGAAGGGAGGCCTAACATGTGATGCATTTTGAGAGCAGATTGGAGCTTAATAGCATCAGCACTGTGATCCTGGTCTCAGCTGCTTGAAATGAACCTCAGTTTCAGTTACCCCTATGCATTGATATCTGTAGTGAGATTGTCTCATAGTCTTCAGCGATGACAAGTTCTTAGCGGACTGTTGTTGGAAGGGCGTGGAAGTTGTCTCCCCCGAATGTAGGAAGCTTTGGACCTGTTGTCTGCAGCGAAGTGATAGGGGGTGACTTGCATATACATAGCATCAGAACAGGTCACTTAACATCTGCAGTATCTCTTCAAACAGGTTGCCTCAGAAATGTGTAACATGATGAAAAATGAAACAATATGACATTTTTTTTTCTCATTTGGGACAGAGTATTTTTCATTATTGAATACTCGATGTGCAAGTAGATCAATTGTTACCTTGTCGTGCAGACTTTTGTTAAATGCTATAACGACAAAGTACTGTAAAGACATTAAGCGTGTCTGCTCTGCAGAATTAACAATGGAGCATATACTGGTAAAATGTGCTTCAGTGAAAAGTTACATACCTCCGAAGTCGTAGAATGTATTTTGCCTGTTTCTAATGTTAAGTTATTTGGGATCAGTTTAATCTTTTTAACCTTTCAATATTTAGGTTTGATAAGATAATGTTGCTTATAGCCCAGCCGACCGCAAAGGGCCACATCAGGGCTGTAATATTTAGGTTAGCTAGTTATTTGTTATGTAGTCTTATTGCACGTTTCTTGTAACTCTCTCTCTCCTTTGCTCTCTCTCTCTCTCTCTCCTCTTTCTATCTATCTCTGTTTCTGTCTCTGCCTGTCTGTCTGTCTCTCTCTCTCTCTTTCTCTCTCTCTCTCTCTCCCCCCCTCCCTCCCACCCCCTCTTTCTCTCTCTTTTTATCCCGTTAAAAAAAAATTTGATTATGTTAAAAATTAACAAAGATTTGCTGTTTTTTTTTATGCTAGAGTCTGAAATCATCAACATGATGAAAGATTTTAAATAAAAAGCCAACCAAGGTTGCCTCAGGAAGATGTAATACTGACTGTTGGCACTGGAACTGCAACAGGATGATCCCGGATGTGGCTGTGCACAGGACGGCAGGTTGAGCACGCATGGGATTAGTGCCCCAAAGAGGGCAAAGAATATGGAAGAGCAATTTCTTTGTTTTCCAGTGTGTACTTAAATGAAATATACAAACCAGGATGAACAAAGAAAAACACCATCCAGGGATGGTGAAGGGAGGAGGGAAAGGGATGTATTTAGTTACTGTTAAAGTTCTTGCATTGTGGAACTGGATGTTGATATGTGGCTTTAAAGCAAAGGGTGCATAGAGTTTTGTTTTCATTACAGAATTTGCCAGAGCAGTGGAAGAAAATTGCTCATCTCTTTGATCTTCCCGATTTTCTGACGTGGCGTGCAACGGGTAACCTTAGCAGGTATGTAAAGATGCAAGAGAGAATTCAATGCATTTTTTACTGGGGTCAGCTCCAGTGTCTTTCAGAAAGCCCTTTAGACTGCCATGCTGAAAAGAAAAAGGAAATGAAAGTATGAAAGTAACAACTAGTAAAACCATATTTTTCAAGATCTTGAACAGCGGATGTTCTTACACCAAGCTTTTCTTGCTTTTCTGCATCTACAGTGTGAAAACTAGCATTTTATGTCATATGCTGGAGCGTGTGTCCAGTCAGACTGTTGCATACAGCAGTGAGCATTCCCAGTGAACCTTTAGTGTGGAGGCTTATTGTCACGGCATCGCCACTGTTAACTTCATTGCTCAGCACAAGGTGACGTGTGCTTTGTGTACAAAGTGTTTTGAAGATAGTGATTACCTGCTTTTGACTTTTTTGTTTGTGTGCTTCACAACTTGAGCCACAGACAAAATCACTGTGAACCACAAGAGAAATTTGAAGGTGTTTGAATAGTGGAGACACAAGTGGAAAAAAATGGGGGAAGCCATATACTCTTTTATGGCAGTTCTGTTCACTTTCTCTCTCAGAATGCTTGTGAATGGGATACATGAACCAGATGATGGATCCAGATGACTTTTATGGCATACTTGTTTTTCAGTGTGTTTATTGAACAAGTTGCTCACAGTTCCTCACTCTCTTAGTCCACTTCATCCTGTCATCTTGCACACACGTAATTTCCCATCACCAGCTTTCGGAAGAGAAGGCCAGTTTGGCTGTTGGTATGGATGACACGTTACACATAGCATGCACCCTGATAAGAAATGGAAAGAATGAAGGAAGTAAGGAAATGTAGTGAACAATGTTGAATAATATGGACTGGATGACAGGGAAACGACTGAATGAAGTTCCAGCTGGCAGCTCTTCAGTCAGCACTACCCAGGTAGGCAGCCCATTGTGTAAACGAGTGTGGATTGTAAAGCGCTTAGAGCTTGGTCTCTAGCCGAGAATAGGCGCTATATAACTATTCATTATGATAATAATAATAATAATCTGAGACCAACAGGACCCCTGTAGCTGTACCTGTCTGGTTCATTTCTTACAGTGGATGGTTTCATGATTGACTGCAGAACATGACAGGTCTGCGACGCAGTACTGCAGCTCTGTCCTGGCTAGAATCGACGCAGACTTCTGCTATTCCAGCTTCCCCAGAACCAGAAGCTGCAGTGTGATCTACCCAAGGCTCACCTGAACCCTTTGTTTGGGTGGCATGCACCCTCCCATCCATCTCCCGTAAAACAGAGGCAAAATGAGAGACCGCTTCCTACTTTGTTTTCAACATTTTCAGAAATCATCACCTGGCTGACCTGTCCCACTCAACCAGCTTTCTGGAGAGTGTGGCGTTGGAAGGAAAGGATGCCTAATGCTTGTTTCAATTTTACAAGCTATACAGCTTACTTAGCCAAACAGAGATCATCTACAGACACCCATTGCTTGTTATAACCATAGACATGAAGACTGTCTAGGAATTATGGTCCATTTTGTATGAATTAGAGTTGTGATTCTGATGAAGACTGTCTATGAATTATGGTCAGTTTTGTAATAATTAGAGTTGTGATTCTGTGCATTTTTTCCCCCCAATAAACTATTCATTAATTAGGTTGGAAATAAAGGAATGATTATTCCTTGCTGTCCCTATGCTCAGTACATTTAACTTACGCTAGCTGTGGTGCATTATACAATGGAGTCCATTCAAGTTTCAGGGGACCAGGAAAATCTGTTTGTGTTATGGAAATCTTTTGATAAACAAATTAAGTGACATGTAAATGTGAAAAAGCTGATAAGTTAAGACAGTCACAGTGTGCTGGTTCTTGATCCATTTTCATCTGTTCTATTTACAATGGCGCAAAGCCAGGTAAAAGGATGCTGATATCAAGTTCAAATCTTAATCTTCAGTTCTCTCACAACAAGATTCTGCATTAACCATAAAAAATCTAACATAGAAAAGGAGAACTTTGTTTGGAATGTGAAACTTGCTTGTGTTTACCGAGTAATTGTGTTACTGAGATTTGTATGGCTAGGATTACTGTGTTTTCTAATTGTGAGACACCAGTATTCATGTGATGATGGTGGGTTCAGTGGACGGGTGTGTGATGATCAGATCGCTGTGTTCCCTGGTGTGTAAGTGGGGCTACGAGATCCAGACACCGCAGCTGCATGGATGGAACGATGATTTTCTTTGCACGGTGGGCCTGGAGGAGCTGCTGGAGAACAGCCACAGCAGAATTGGTAATGGGAGTCGGATGTTGTTCTTCATGGCTCCTAATTAGATGTTGTTTACTTTGTTGTTTTTTCAGCTCACCACATGGCTGTAGTAGCAGTAGTCGCTGTGTGTTGTTGTTCTGTTAATGACGTATTTACATTTTAGTCACTTTTTATCATTTTTCACCTTCAAGCAGGTGCTGTAATCCTGTTTTTGGTGTTTACATGCCCATTCTAACTGGTGCGCAAATATCCTAAGTCCTGTGTTCGGTTGACTTGCCTCTGTAGGGTGATACATTGTATTAGTTGAGTAGTTAACTAGGATCAGCTTCAGTCACAGCATGTTAGTTATTAAGACACTTCAGCTTCCTTTCTTGATCCATTTTAGCAAAAGAGTAATGCCCAGGCATCTTGTCTGATGGTGCAGGCCAGACTGCTGAATACTTCCACACACATTGGTGATGTAGAATGGTGTAGGAGGCCTGAGAGTCCACAAGAAACTTCAGAATACATGAATTTAAGTTGTCATGCACATACATATATGCACAGACACTTACACACACACACACACACACACACACACACACACACACACACACACACACACACACACAGCACACACACACGTGCGCGCACATGCACGTGCTCATGCACACGTATATGTAATCGCACACACATTTGCAACTGTGCGGCTGATAGCCTTCAGCTCCATCATCTTCATCTGTTATCGCTGCTGCTTTTTGGTCTCGGTACAACTCCTCTACCTCCTCCTCCTCCTACAGTGGAGCCTCTCAGTAGTGACCAGCCGAAATCATTAAACATCAGGTGGGTACAGGAAAGAGGTAAACCCAGGATAGACCAAGAGAAAAACATTCAAGAAAAACAAGTCTTTTGAAGGAAGGAGTTCTTATTAGAAGGTAAACGTAGAATAGACCAAGACAAAAATGTATCAACTAAAGACAGAAATGTTGCAGAAAATAAGGCCTTTAAAGGGAAGAAGACTTTGATGGGGAATGAATCTAGCACAGACAGAAAAATATTCCGGGAGAACAAATCTTGAACCAGAGGAAGTCTTTTTTGAGAGATCTCACTCTACAGTGAAACTTCTCTGCAACAACCTTGGAAAGGTCATGGAAGAAAGGTCATTATGCACAGGTGTTTTTACAGGGAGGTAGACCAACCAGCCCAAACGAGTATGTACACAAGTAAGAATCCGCGCATACAGAGAGCAGACATTTTGATGTTGTTTCTCTTTAGCCACTTGTCTGAACATCCTGTTGAGGCTGTAAAATCATCTTGCCCTGTTTCCAGTGAGAGCATAAAGGCCTTTAGTTGGATTAGTTTCCACTGTAAAGGGAATCTTCTTTTTTGTTTTGACAATGGACCACTGCTGAGATCATGATCATGTGCCCATCAAAATGTTGAGCTTGTCTCAGTCACAAACATACTTTTGCAATCATTTTAACTGATTCAATTCACAGATACGAAAATGCTCAGGACTTGTCATTATGACAATTGTGTCATTGCATGGAAAAATGTTACAATTCCCATTCAGACCTTTCATTCCTCATAAGGGTCAGATGTCATGTTGCATACAATCAGAGGAAAAGTTCTGGTAAGTCTCTTAAGATCACATTCAGCAGGAAAACAAAAATGGCTGAAATGACTGTTAGATGGACGAGTTTTTAAACAAATAAAAAATTGGGTTGTTGAGAGAGTGATGCTTGTATTTTTTTTTTCAACAATTGGAAAAAAAGAAAGATTGGTTGTTGGTTATGCTACAGAGGCAAAAGCAGAATCACTGTATGAGAGAAATGATCCCAACAGAATTTTTGCTGGTTGTGACAAGGTTGTACGTAGTGGTTGTTAACATAGGTTCCATTGTACCACAATTACATCAGCCACTGCCACCTTCCATGATAAGGCCCACTGGCTCTAGGCCATGGGAAAAAATGCAGACTGCTGCTACTTTCATATTGAGACTGGTGCCGTCATATCTACTATGAATACTATGAATGCACATCCTAACACTGCAGCAACTTTATCTGTCATACCGCCACATCCTAACACTACAACAACATCATCTATTATACCGCCACATTCTAACACTGCAACGACACCATCTGTTATACTGCACATCATAACGCTGCAACAACACCATCTGTTATACCGCCACATCGTAACGCTGCCGCAACACCATCTGTTATACCGCCAACATCATAACACTGCAACACACAATTGTTATGCAGCAAAGTCCTAACTCTGCAACACACCATCTGTTATACCACCACATCCTAACTCTGCAATGACACCATCTGTTATACCACCACATCCTAACGCTGCAATGACACCATCTGTTATACCACCACATCCTAACGCTGCAATGACACCATCTGTTATACCACCACATCCTAACGCTGCAATGACACCATCTGTTATACCGCCACATCTTAACTCTGCAATGACACCATCTGTTATACCGCCACATCCTAACGCTGCAACGACACCATCTGTTATACCGCCACATCCTAACACTGCAACGGACACCATCTGTTATACCGCCACATCCTAATGCTGCAATGACACCATCTGTTATACCGCCACATCCTAACTCTGCAATGACACCATCTGTTATACCGCCACATCCTAACTCTGCAATGACACCATCTGTTATACCACCACATCCTAACTCTGCAATGACACCATCTGTTATACCGCCACATCCTAACACTGCAACGACACCATCTGTTAGACCGCACATCCTAACTCTGCAACGACACCATCTGTTATACCACCACATCCTAACTCTGCAATGACACCATCTGTTATACCACCACATCCTAACACTGCAACACATCATCTGTTATACCACCACATCCTAACTCTGCAATGGACACCATCTGTCATACCACACATCCTAACTCTGCAATGACACCATCTGTTATACTGCCACATCCTAACTCTGCAATGACACCATCTGTTATACCACCACATCCTAACTCTGCAATGACACCATCTGTTATACCGCCACATCCTAACTCTGCAACACATCATCTGTTATACCCCACATCCTAACTCTGCAATGGACACCATATGTCATACCACCACATCCTAACACCGCAACAACACCATTGTTATACAGCCACATCTTAACACTGCAACAACACCATCTGATATACCATCTGCAATACCACCACATCTTAACACTGCAACAACACCATCTGATATACCATCTGTAATACTGCCACATCCTAACACCACAACAACACCATCTGTTATACAGCCACATCTTAACACTGCAACAACACCATCTGATATACCATCTGCAATACCACCACATCTTAACACTGCAACAACACCATCTGATATACCTCTGCAATACCACCACATCTAACACTGGAACGACACCATCTCATATACCATCTGTAATACGGCCACATCCTAACACTGCAACAACACCATCTAATATACCATCTGTAATACCGCCACATCCTAACACTGCAACGACACCATCTGATATACCATACTGTTATACCGCCACATCCTAACACTGCAACGACACTGTCTGTGTGTGTCAGGAAGTGACGCTCAGTCCCCGGAGAGCTGTGTGGATCGGGTCTGAGCAGTCAGGCAGCGGCGGAGCTGGGTCTGTCTGCTGGTACGCCTGTGGGAACCTCCCTGATAGATGCCCACGCTGGGGCCCTGGGTAAGAGGCCTTTCATGATAGATCGGCTCTGAACCTAGGTTGTGGATTTAGGATGTGAGACGTCAGAATGTAAACCTTCTCCAAATCGCTTGCTGTCCTACTTTTCTCATGCTTACTCTGTCTGTGTCTCGCTCTGTGTTCCTCACAACATAAGAAAACGAGCAGCCAACTTACCCTCACTGTACTGCTAAATTGTCTGCCCATCCAATCACTTTTTTGGTATTTCAACTTTTTAATATTAGGTTTAAGAGTTTTGTTCCTTAAGGGGAAATCCACTCCTTGCTCAGCTAAAGTAAGTTGGTAAGATTGATTCTGTTGATAAGGCACAGGCAGATTAATGTATGGTGTTTTTCTTTAATCCTGTCTCTGGTAGTAAAAGATTGTTAATAGATATTAGTATCAAAATGAAAAAGTATAGTATTGGAAAACTTTTCTTCCTTTTTCCATTGCTGGCATTTTCATTTCTAACTGGTGTTGTGAGTCTGTGAGAGATTATCACCCGAGTGCTTGGTATAGTTTTCTTTTCTTTTTCTTTGAAGGAACAGAAATTTCACCCCTTTTTATAAAATGCAAAATTTGTGGCAGAGATCTGTGGTATTGGTTTTAGCTGACATGCATGACAGGAAGCAATGAAAAGAAAGCTGCCTTTCAGTTTGAGAACAAGCTTGGGAAGTACTGTGTTTACAGTTTATCCGTTTTGTTAAATCACCGTGGGTAAATTTCTGGTGAATATTTCATATACTGTTACTGACAGGGCAAATGTTGGCTGTTGGAATTCTATATTGGCAATAAATTGGGGTTTTTTTTTTTTTTTAGAGGGAGGTTGCTAAGCAGTTTGACATTTTTTGTCATCTCTAGTCATGTGTTATGTTGTGCTGATATGACAAAATCTTTATCAATTAGGATAAGAGGCTGGGCAACTTCTTTTTCATGCTACTTTTATCCACGAGGAGACAAATGAGTAGAGAATATAATTAAGTAGTTACTTAAGACATTAAAGAGAAGTGGGGGGGGGGGGGGGGGGGAGGGGGGGGAGGAGAAGCATTCATGTATTTAAATCCACGCCATTGAACTGTGTGAAGGCTTATTGACAATAAAAAAAAAATCCAGACATGAATACATCAGTTGGTCATCCTTTCTACTCCACTACCACTCATTCAGAAACTAAGACAGACCAAATTTGACAGCAAATGAAACAACACAAAACTCTTAAGCTGTGATTCATCCCATGCACAATAAGAGAGAGAAAAGGAAAGCAAGAGAGAGACTGACAGATTAGTTAACAGACGAAGATAGGTTCAAATTAGGAGACAAATTAATGTAAGATTAAAGGAGGATTAGAGAAGGCGTTGGCGAAATGTAGAGACAGGGAGGTGCAGGAGGGGGGGGGGGGGGGGGGGGAGCGTAGTTGGGGGGAGAGGGTTGGGGGGAAGGGTATGTGTTGAAGGATCAGTTATTTGAGGAAAGGCAGTCTTCAGAAAAGGAATAGTGATTAAAAAAAAAAGTTTTCTTGAAATTGATGCAACAGTCATTATCGTTACTATTTTAGATTTGGAAGCATTTATTCATCATTTGTGGCTTTGAATTTTAAAGAAACAATTTTATTTGCGTCCATATGCGGAGTTGCAGTTGTTGGTTTATTCAGCATGTCCACAGCATGCCTGGGCTGTGTGCCAAACGACAGCAGCATTTCATTGCCACGCTGACCTCTCGCCTGGCGTTAATCTGTGGAACATCTACCTGTCACATGGTGGTATGCTTATATCTGATTTTTTTTGTGGTTGTGTGTGTGCGTGTATGCGAGCGCAGGCGGGGCGTGTGTGTTGTGTGTGTGTATCTGTGTGTATATGTGTGTGTGTGTGTATGTGTGTGTGTGTGTGTTTGTGTGCATGTGTGTACATATGTGTGTGTGTGTGCACGCGCATGTATTTGACGGTTTTGAATATGATGTTTGAACTAAAACTGAACAGTGGATGCATCCTTAATCCGTGTGATGCTTTCTTTCTCTTTTAGAAAACCTAATTCATGTTCTGTCTTATCATTTTATATTTGTTAGTGTGAATTCTTTACATTTTTCAAAAGCCGTTAAACAGCGCAATTCGAGGGTCAGCCAGCTTCATTCAGTTGTGTCCTGATTAAGTATATACATATGTGATTGGTTATCGCCGTGTTTGAAGTTGGTTATAGATGATGTGTTTCCAGTCATCTAGTTTTCTTTTACTTGTAGGTCATCAGTTTGCATGTTGATTGCTGTAGATCAGCTGTTTTCAGTTGTGTGTGGCATGTGACAGGTCAGCCGTGATGCTGTGTTTGTGCCAGGCGTGTGGGGGCCGTACTACTCCGCCGTGATTCCTGGTCTGTGGGGCAATGAAGGGGGACAGAGTGCCACTGGAAAACTGGTCGGTTCTGAGTCTGTCTGTAGATGTGTGTTGTGTGTGTGTGTGTGTGTGTGTGTGTGTGTGTGTGTGTGTGTGTGTGTGTGTGTGTGTGTGTGAATGCAGTTGTACATGTGTGTGCTTAATGTCACGGACCAGTTCCTTTTCCTCCTTTTCTGTATTTTCTCTGTTACTTGTTTGCTTTCGCTCAAAGCGCCTTTTCTGTTTAGCTCTATCTACCCTATTTAAATGTATTTTCTTCTTCCCTCTCCTTCACCTTGTCTACTACAACTGCCTGTCTCCCCTTCACTTGTAATGGGATATTCGCCCAGTCCACTCTTGTCACATAGGCCAATCAGCTTCAAGGCCACTTTGTAGAAGCTGGCCGCGCGTTGCGCCTGTGTTGGTCTTGGCAGAGTGTGGTGGTTTGCTATAGGTGTGAGTGTGTGGGCTGACGCTAGGCCCCCACTTGGGAAGTGTGTGGTTCTTGTTTGAACTCCACTTAGCAGTTTTTCACCTGCTGTACCCTCTGAGCATTGCCTATTGGCGTCTCTGGCTGAAGAGCCAAGTATCGGACCTGCCACCTTGGGACAGACATGGGACGCAGACCGTAGGGCTGCACTGAGACCCAGCCGTCCTCTACCTGGTGCTTCAGTGAGAAGCCAGGGCACTCTGCGCTGCACTGCGCGACAGCCGTCAGCCGAGACTGCGTGTTGGCACATCGCAGCGAACCTTCTGCCTGCGGCCGCGTTCCTTTCCTCTCCTTCTTGAGGGGAGAGGTCTTCATCGTCCTTGCTGAGCTCCCCCCACTCTCTTCTACTGTTCTTACTACAGGGAGGGGGGTAGAGCCTTCCAGCAATTTGGGCTCCAGAAGTCAATATTCGCCAGTTAGGCCCCCCCCCCCCCCCCCCCCCCCCCTTTTTAGAAGAATCAAGCTTCTGTGTAGTCGTGGACTGTGATTTAGTAGTGTGCGGCGTTGTTCCTCTTTTTCTACAAGGACTGTGTTCGTTCTTGTTCTTCGCCTGGTTTTCGCGTGAACCCAGTTGAACTTGGCGTGTCATCTTTGTGAAGAGTTCAAGTTGTATGACAGAGTAATAGTTATCACGGTTTAGTTAATGTTTCTCCGACATTGATTATGAGTGATATTGTTGTGTGTTTTGACCACGTTGATTGGGTAACTTGTTGGTTGGTCATTCCTTTGTAATGATAGTTACCTTCGTGCTGGTTTTAAGCGCAGTGGATAGTCACTTGTTAAGTGATATTGCTCTCATGTTGTATGACTGTTCTCTTCTCTTCTATTTTCCAACCTGTCCTTCTGTTCTCTTTCCTTCTATACTTCTAACGTTACTCTCTGATATTTTGTTTATTTGGAGAGAGTGTGGATTGATTGTTGATGTATATGTTTTTGTGGAGTGATTGTAATTAAAGAATTGAGAGGTGTACCTTGTCTTTGTCATAGTGCATGTGGTTGCGAGTTGGGGACATAAAAGGGATCACTATCCCACTTCCATTAGGGGAGTTACATTGGTGGAGATGCGGGGTATCGTTTAAAGGAAGGGAGGTGTTAGGAGGTTTTGTTGGGAGGGTGTCTCGTCTTGTGTTGTGTCGTTGAACGCAGGGGTATGTTAGCTGTGTGAGAGTGGGAGGTTGGTGGGAGTACCGGGGCTAAGCCAGGGGAGCCCTTGCCACAGTAGGATTAAGGTATCTTTGGCCAGCCTTTTGCCTAGGGAGCGCTACTTGGGCAATCCTCTGTTGGTACTCTACTTCTTCTCATCTTCCTTCTCTCACTTTCCTCTATTTTTCAATCTTCATTTTTATTTTCCCGTTTTCCCAGCTATTTTGTGATTTGTCGTGAGTTACCATGGCCGAGTCTGTAAAAGGAGTAGTGACTCGTCAGCGAGGTCGCGCTACCACGACGCAACCTTCCGCCGAGGCTCCTACAGTCACGTCAGCTCCGTCCTACGGCGCGTCCTTGGATTCAGGAGTGTCGACTCAGTACACCTCGACTCCTGTGACTTCTCTCCAGTTCGGTACTTCGACTGTTACTTCTACGGTTACCATCTCGACGCCTGGGGTTTCGTTGCTTACGCCGTCTCGCGTTCACGACACAGTGATGGCAGGGAGAGCTTTCCGTTCGGACGAGTTCGATGAGATCTCGAAGATAAGGGCCTTAGGGATCGCTTGCGGACTCACCATCGAGCAGCTTCCTGCGTTTGTCCTCCAGGAAAGAATGCGTCGAGAGGATGCCTTGAGACTGGAGGTCCTGCGCCGTGAGGATACGCTGAGACAGGAGGCCAAGCAAGAAGCCATCAGGAGAGAGGAGTTGGCACAGAGGGAAAGAGAATTCCAGAGACAGGAGGCTCGGAGAGAGAGAGAGTTGGAGAGACAAGAGGAGCTAAGGAGAGAAGAGTTCCAGAGACAGGAAGAACTTAGGAGGGAGGAGCTGGCGTTACGTCAGCAAGAGCTTGCGGCAATACAGGCAGCAGCAAACAGGACAGTAGAGGGTAGCTTTGTTGCGAGTGGTGTGGCTAGCACAGGCTCTAACTATAAATTGAAGCTGGACCCATGCGACGACCACACCGATATCGACACATACCTGGCACACTTTGAGCGAGTCGTCACCGCTAACGGATGGCCGAAAGAAGTCTGGGGATCTAGGTTAGCACCTCAGCTTCGAGGGAAGGCACGCAATGCTTTTGTCAGGCTAGACCCGGAAACAGCTACTGACTATGAAGTCCTCAAGAAAGCGCTCCTGGAAGAGTACAAGAGAACTCCTGAGTTCTACCGGCGCAAGTTTCGGGAAGCCCGCAAACAGTCCGACGAAACCTTCAAACAGTTCCTCCGGCGCATCGATGTGTATCTGGAGCGGTGGATCAAGTTGGGGGAGTGTCCTGTTTCCTTTGAAGGCCTGTACGATCTGATCTTAAAGGAACAGCTAGTAGGAACCTTCACCGGAGAGTTAGCTACCTTTGTCTTTGAGAAGAGACCCAAGACGGCAGAGGAGGCCGCTGAGTGGCTTTCCAACACCTCGAGGCCAGGAGGGAAGCTAAACTGAACAATCCTGTGCAGTCATCCGCCAACAGCCAGCGACGAAGTGGTGGAGGAGGTCTCATCAGGAGACATCGAAGGTCGCAGTGGCTCAGTCGGGAGGCAGCAAAGTGGGAGACACATCCAAACCCAATACACCAGGCACCGCCAACCAGACGACGGTTAGGAGGTCGGGACCACCCCGCTGTTACCGTTGCCATCGAGTAGGTCATTTTGGTAGGGATTGCCCGCACAACCAAGCCAGAGCCATGGGGACAGCTCCAACTACCACGAAGAAGTTATCTGACGTACCGGTGTCACTCTCTGCCACGAGTGCGAGGAGAAGCCATTCAACCCCGTGGGAAATGTCGAGTCAACGGCCAAGCTGCAACCAGTTTCCGTGATTCGGGGGCAGACAACTTGTTTGTCAAACCGAAATTTGTGTCGGCCTCAGACTACACAGGCAACTATGCGGATGTGGAAATGGCAGACTTCGGGCTCTCCGGCAAATACCCCACTGCAGTGGTAGATCTGGAATCCTATCACCTTTGTGACAGAGTGATCGCCGTCGTGATCGAGAGAATTAGACCAGATGTCTTCATCGGGAATCAGGTCCAACGAGTAAATGGAGATTGGCTGGAAGTTTCTCTGTACCCTCGACGTGAACTTATAGCAGCAGTACAGACCCGAGGACAGAAGAGAGAGGAAGCCAAACCCGTCAAACCCGTTCCTGTGATTGACGTTCTAGGTCAGGAAATAACGACTGCGAAGTTGAAACAGCTCCAGGCCGAGGATCCCACCTTGGCAACTGCTAGGCAAACCGCGCGTCAAGGCGGGAAGAGGACCCAGAGGGGCTCCGAACTGTCTTTCCGCTTGCCAAGGGAATTCTCCGAGTCTTCTCAAAGGATGGAGAGAGGTACACACAAGTATGTGTGCCACAGGATCTGCGCAAGACTGTGCTACAGATCGCTCATGATACCCCAATGGGAGGTCACCTAGGTGCCAAAAAGACCAGAGAGCGGATTTGGTCATCATTCTACTGGCCAAGTTTGTGTAGCGACGTCCGACGGTATTGCCAGTCTTGCGTCCAGTGCCAGAAAGTGTCTCCAAAGGGAAGGGTCCCGAAGGCTCCGCTAGGGAGTTTTCCGTTGACGGAGACTCCATTTGAGAAGGTTGGGGTCGATCTCGTTGGACCAATCAAGCCAGCTGCAGACAGTGGAGCCTGTTTCATCCTTGTCCAGGTGGACTTTGCTACGCGTTACAGCCCTACGACATCCTGGTGGAAGCCATTCCAGGGAACGAGAACGTAGGGGCAGACTACCTCAGCCGTCTGTAGGTGTGAGAATCCTGTGGAAACTGGTCGTGTTGTTAGACTCAACCTTGGTTTCGTCTTAAGGGGGAGTATTGTCACGGACCAGTTCCTTTTCCTCCTTTTCTGTATTTTCTCTGTTACTTGTTTGCTTTCGCTCAAAGCGCCTTTTCTGTTTAGCTCTATCTACCCTATTTAAATGTATTTTCTTCTTCCCCTCTCCTTCACCTTGTCTACTACAACTGCCTGTCTCCCCTTCACTTGTAATGGGATATTCGCCCAGTCCACTCTTGTCACATAGGCCAATCAGCTTCAAGGCCACTTTGTAGAAGCTGGCCGCGCGTTGCGCCTGTGTTGGTCTTGGCAGAGTGTGGTGGTTTGCTATAGGTGTGAGTGTGTGGGCTGACGCTAGGCCCCCACTTGGGAAGTGTGTGGTTCTTGTTTGAACTCCACTTAGCAGTTTTTCACCTGCTGTACCCTCTGAGCATTGCCTATTGGCATCTCTGGCTGAAGAGCCAAGTATCGGACCTGCCACCTGGGACAGACATGGGACGCAGACCGTAGGGCCTGCACTGAGACCCAGCCGTCCTCTACCTGGTGCTTCAGTGAGAAGCCAGGGCACTCTGCGCTGCACTGCGCGACAGCCGTCAGCCGAGACTGCGTGTTGGCACATCGCAGCGAACCTTCTGCCTGCGGCCGCGTTCCTTTCCTCTCCTTCTTGAGGGGAGAGGTCTTCATCGTCCTTGCTGAGCTCCCCCCACTCTCTTCTACTGTTCTTACTACAGGGAGGGGGGTTAGAGCCTTCCAGCAGTTTGGGCTCCAGAAGTCAATATTCGCCAGTTAGGCCCCCCCCCCCCCTTTTTAGAAGAATCAAGCTTCTGTGTAGTCGTGGACTGTGATTTAGTAGTGTGCGGCGTTGTTCCTCTTTTTCTACAAGGACTGTGTTCGTTCTTGTTCTTCGCCTGGTTTTCGCGTGAACCCCAGTTGAACTTGGCGTGTCATCTTTGTGAAGAGTTCAAGTTGTATGACAGAGTAATAGTTATCACGGTTTAGTTAATGTTTCTCCGACATTGATTATGAGTGATATTGTTGTGTGTTTTGACCACGTTGATTGGGTAACTTGTTGGTTGGTCATTCCTTTGTAATGATAGTTACCTTCGTGCTGGTTTTAAGCGCAGTGGATAGTCACTTGTTAAGTGATATTGCTCTCATGTTGTATGACTGTTCTCTTCTCTTCTATTTTCCAACCTGTCCTTCTGTTCTCTTTTCCTTCTATACTTCTAACGTTACTCTCTGATATTTTGTTTATTTGGAGAGAGTGTGGATTGATTGTTGATGTATATGTTTTTGTGGAGTGATTGTAATTAAAGAATTGAGAGTGTACCTTGTCTTTGTCATAGTGCGTGTGGTTGCGAGTTGGGGACATAAAAGGGATCACTATCCCACTTCCATTAGGGGAGTTACACTTAAATGTGATTAAGTGTGTGCATGCTGAGTGCCTTTTGTTTTTCTTTTTTCTTTTTTTTTTCCATTTTGCTGCCTCATCTTATGAACCTCTTTAGTGGCATCACCCCCATGCCGTTCATTCTCACTGCCCGTCCACAGCCGCACCCTGGCTGTCCAACCACAGCCCATGCATTGGCAATACATAGGGAGAGTCAATGGACGCCTTGAGGCATCCCACCAGTGGAGACACTGCGCTGCTGCAGAATCATTTTGGTGGTGTTCAGTGGTGCCTGTGCTGGACCCTACATATGTATGGCACCACCCACTAAGCCGTCCTCCCCTGAAGACAATCATTGTTGAACCAGTGGGAGTGAGCGTCCCCCTCCCGATGGTGCCACCACATCAGTCCAGTGACAGTCTCCATGAACTCGCTGATGCCAGCCAGTTTGAGATGAGCTCACCTAGGCATGGACGTGCATGTGCATCTTCAGATGGGTGTGATTGAAAGTGTCCAGTGTTTGAGCGTATCTGTTTTTCCTATGTATGCGCCACTTGCACATACATTTACACAGATGAGTGTGTTCAGGGTGATAGAGGGTAAAGTGTGTGTGTGTTAGTGGTGAAGAACTGGTTTTGTTTTCTTTTTTTCCAGATTGACTTTGTTGTTGAGGGTCATTCTGCATACAACACAGCCAAGACCAATGCGGAAAAACTGTAAGTGAAGTGAATATACTGTAACTAACATTTCAGTTTGCATCTAGATTTTGTAATTTGTTGCCTGTACAGCTGGCACTTCATGGGGGTCTTGGCAGAGGCAGTCCACCCAGGCCAGGAGTCCTGCCATACCTCATGAGCAGTACTACCTCCATGGGCCTGCAGCCTACCTAAGCATGCTTATCAGTTGCCGCATTGGGGACTGAACACAAGGATAATCTCGATGCTCAAGAAGGGGAACCACCTCCCTTGGACAGGGCAACGCTCTCCATTTGTTCCCCATCTTGATCAATGCCTGCACCTTCTGAGCAGCTGGCCATTCTTTGACAGCAGTTCAAGACCTTCTCAAGAGAACGGTCTGGGTATGGGTAAATCCCACTCATGGATTCTCCTCTTGGCTGCTCCTCATCCCAAAGAACTCCAGCGGTTGGCGGCTGATTCTCTCACCTCTCAGTTACTCTCTGAGGAAGGCCCAGTTCAAAATGGATTTCCACTCCGAGATCAGGGGCCCCAGCCAGCCAGGGAATGGGGTATCCTTCGTTGACCTGAAGCGTTTTCAGCTTCGACAGTATTGTGATGAAAAGTTAATGCAGGCTCTGTAAAATTCTCAGTCATTGTGTTGTTTTGCAATCGTAGGAGTAGGGTGGGGGAAAGGGGTAGAAGTATTTGCACAAATACCTGAAAAGAGTGATTGACAGTTTTGTAGGCAGTGCATGCCTACCATATCTGAACTAATCTGTGTCTGACAGTTTGCAGAGGCATGCTTGTGTACCAGGACATGAACCATGTTTAATTATTCGCAGCGGGGTACACGTGTACCAGTACCTGAACAGCATGTTGGAAAAAGCAGCTCTAAAGGAGGGAATGCCCCTGAGCCACCTGACGAGACACCTGCACGTCTTTCCTGATTTCCATGGCAACCGCTCCCCTCTGGCCGATCCCTCCATGAGGGGCATGGTAGGTGAGGAAGGGGAGCAGTGAGGTGCATGTGGCTCACGTTATTTAGACTTCTTCTACCAGGTCGTAATCCAACCTGACGTTTACCTGAAGGGGTTGGCAAAATCATAGTGCCCTGCAAAACCCAAGAGGAAGAGAGAGAGAAAGTTCAATTCTATTCATGTTGGGTGTCGCCCAACCGACGTTCAGAGGCCATTCCAGGGCTGGTCTGGCAACTGTGTCAGAGCATATGTGCCACAGACTTTAAGCAGTGCTGCTGAAAAGTTATTTTTGACACTTGATATGTCCTTTAAGATAGTGCTTTAGACTCTGGAATGGGCAAAAAGCTACTACCTTACTAAGGTTGCCATATTGTCACATCAGAAAGCACTGATCCGTACATTTTAATCACCAATGATGATTCAAAGGTTTCTGTGGCAAATCTCTAATGAAATGTCAAAATAGTTGTGTTTGAATGGATGTGTAGTAGTGGTATTATTTGTGTTTATGCTGTACCATCGAAAGACACTTTTGGGGATGGTAACTTACAGGCAGAAAGTATGCGGTACTGTGCAGCTTAATACATATAAGTTCATCAAATGGAGGGTTTTGAAAGAAGAAAAAACCCAACCATTTCAGTCAATATCAATAATATTTTGAACTGGTCCAACTTTTAGTGGTAGGATTTGCGTTTTATTTGAAAATCCTAGGAAATATTATACCTGATAAAATTTTTCCTGCAGTGTTCATGCTGTGTTGTGAAGATCAACAGGTGATGAGCATGATGTGTGTGTACTACTGTGTGCAGGTGTGTGGACTGACGCTATCCAGCAGGGAGGAAGACTTGGCACGTCTCTATCTGGCCACTGTACAAGCCCTCACGGTGAGTGACGTAGTCCGTTCTCCTGACGTCTGCCTGCAGCAGCTTGTAATCAAACCTAAGCATTTGTTATTTCAGCTGTACCTGGGTTAAACAATGGAGAGAAACGTGTTATGTTGAAATTTTGTGAGGTAAATTTTAGGTCCTTCTGAAGAAGAAACACTTTCTTCCCACATGTCATTTTTATTTGGGGAGGTGTCTTGATTCAAGATATATTGGAGGATTTTTCTGAGAGATAATGCAGTGAAGACCAGCTGTGAACTTTAACAGTCAGCAGCTAAAGGGAATCGAGGAAAGTGGTTTGTTAGTGAGGGAATGGTGAAATCAGGGGAAATCAGCTGAGTGGCCACATGATATGAACAGTGATAGTGCCCTGAAGATTGCTGGTGGTGGAACTGCAGCTGAAAGAACCAGGGTGTGGCTGTGTTTTGGTGAGAAGCTGTGTGCCCTGTTGTGAGTAGCACCACTATGAGGGCCCAGATCGTAGAACAGGAAAAAAAAGGTAACAAGGAGAAAGTCTGGGCACGTAGTGCTTGGATGTAAATCTTGCTGAACAATTAAGTAGTGGGGGAAAACAAGTGCAGGCTAACAATTCTTCAGTCGTTATAGTAATGACTTGACAAAGATTTGAACTTAAAAAAAAAAAAAAAAAAAAAAAAAAAAATTGAAGATGAAGAAAATGGGGGAATATATTATAAATATGAGAAGCCCTTCACTAGCTGCCTGAGGGAACCATCGTAATCCCTCTCAAAGGCACATTTATTTGTATTGCCTGCTCCTAGGCCTTTCGTCCGCTGGATCGGACTCATCAGGGAGACACGGCTAATTGTGTCAGATTCAATTTTGTCGAAACATTGCTGCTCTTTGACTTGCTTTGGTAAACTGGTTTTTGAGAATGGTTGAGTGGAGATGTTTTTTGAGAATGATTGAGTGGGTGTATAGCAAAAAAAAAAAAAAATTGAAATAAGTAAAAGGTTTCACTGTGGACAGAGATCATAGTGTAGAAGATTCCACATGGTGACAGATCTATTTCAGTGTGAAATCAGTTTTGTTTCTCTCCTCCTGTACGGATTGATTCTTGGAGAGGAGACAAGCACTGTGTTGTTCACCAGTTAAATGCTGTAATGAATATTTAAACAGCAACACCAACATTGTGGAAGTGTGTTGCATAAATTCTTTCCCTAAACAGTTTTTTTCTATATGAAATTCAGGATGTTCTCTCTGTGGACAGTATGTCACCGTACCTTGGCATCACCAAAGATGCCAACTGCCCCAATTTGACTGGAACAGCTCATGTTTTATGACTGTTGCCATGATCCTGTATTTTATGGCAAAGCTACAGTTATCCAAGAGAGGAAAAAAGGTGCTACATTCTTCAATTCTGTACAAAGTTGTGCCGCTCAAATACAATGGAGTAAAGACTTGATGGTTATTGAACAAAAAGCAACTTCCAAGCTTTTTGTTAGCTTTCCACTTCTGTTCTGTACAATGTACTGACTTTGCGAGAAAGTCATCTTCATGGATTATGTTTTCTTCTGCAAGTCTACCAGCAGGTGAAAGAAAATGACTGCAAGATGTGATTCAGAATATTTCAATGGGTTCGCAGTGTTCACTCAATCACGAATGAGTGATTGGCCTTTCTTCTGTCCCCTTTGTTGTGACTTGAAGATTACCAAGGGAGGACAGAACGATAACAAAGTGATGAACACCTTATGCAGCCAGCAAAGCACAAGCCATGTCCAGTTTCTACGGGGATCCATTTAAAATCAGCTCACTCTTCTCTTCAGAAAAGAACAATGATTAGCAATCATTTGAGTGGTGACCATCTTTACAGATTTAGTCTCACACACACACACACACACACACACACCACACAGTGAAAGAAAGAAAGAGAGACTAAGAGAAAGATGTGTTACAAACAAAATAATGGTTACTAGAAATTCAAGCCGTTTTGTGTCGGTGAGTTTGCCATACTAAGTGCGCCTTATTTTTGGTCTTTTGAAGCTCGCATCTCTGCCTCACCCATACTGTTTTCTTTTGTGCATGCATATACTTTTGTTTACCTACAAAAGGAATTCGCTTTTGAATTTTGCAGTGGATACTTCCATCTGTTGCCATGAAGTAATTTAAATTTGCTGAAGTGCATGTTGGGCATGGGACATTGGATAATCATCTCATTCAAAAGACTGGCATTCTGACCACCACTAAAGGTCAGGTGAAAAGGGGAGGGGAAGAAGTACACCGTAAAAGGCTTGAACCGTACATTGAGGATTGTCTCACATCCTAGACGAGTGAACTGTCCACTTGGCCTCCTTTCCATTGTTAATCCTGTGTTTGTTGTGGCATCCCTACTTCCTCATGGTCATAACGTGTGATTGGTAATGATTGATCGAGTGGATCGGTGAGGAGTCTTCCATATCTGATGGGTTTTTTTTTTTTTATTGGTGAGAGACTCTGTGTTCTTCTGACAATCAGCAGCTTGCTGCAGAGTTTGAGAACTGGTGGCCCGTTTTGTTTCAGTATGGAACCAGACACATTCTGGATGAGATGAATCGCAACGGTCACAACATCAAGATTTTGTATGTGTGTGGAGGACTGCGGAAGAACTCGCTGTTTGTGCAGACACACGCTGATGCTCTGGGTGGGTTATGTAAAGAGCATGAACACTCACACTTAAGAACACAGAAAGTGACTTCAAACAACAGATAAAAAGTATGGTTTTTAATCTCTAACTTTCAAAAAAAAAGGTACATTTTTGATCAATAACAGACTTTGAAAATAATATTCTACTTACTAACAATATTAAGAAATATTCAAATTACTAAGTCTTAAGGAACTATGTTTTCTGAGCAACAAGGAAAGCAGGAACAGTTGACTTGTTCAAGTGACTTGAATCAGAAATCCAAGTTTACTGTTAATACTAGCGATTATTACAGATCAATTTCTTTACACACATGAGTGCTGACATGCATATAAATACACACACACACGCACACGCACACATGCACATATGCAAGCACACACACATGAGCGTGTAACTTGTGGTTTACTTAGTGGTGAATGGGTATAGGAGGCTGTCTCTAGTGGAGTCTGATGTATTTTCAGTGCATAATGCTAACAGCATATCACCTGACTTCCTCCCCAGGTCTTCCTGTCATTCTGCCAGACGCTAAGGAGTCGGTTTTACTTGGGGCCGCCATTTTGGGAGCGCGGGCTTCAGGCAGTTTTTCAAACACTCAGGTGAGTTTAACCACAACACATGACAAAGAAAAGAAAGCTTGTCTGCTTTAGACAACATGCAGTATACTGAAAGAAAGGCGTCAAGCAGACGACATAATGAAACGAAAGATGATCTCTTTTTAGGCAACATATGAACATGTAAGAAATATTTTTTGGTATCTTTCATGCGGTATGCAACATATTGAAAGAATGACTTTATCTTGCAGACATCTTGAAAGAAAGATGGTCTTTTACTGACATCATGTAACATACTTAGAGAAAGATGTTGTCTTGCAGATGTCAGGCAACATACTTAAAGATGTTGTGTTGCAGATGCTAGGCAACATACTTAAAGATGTTGTGTTGCAGATGTCAGGCAACATACTTAAAGATGTTGTGTTGCAGATGCTAGGCAACATACTTAAAGATGTTGTCTTGCAGATGTCAGGCAACATCCTTAAAGATGTTCTCTTGCAGATGTCAGGCAACATCCTTAAAGATTTTGTCTTGCAGATGCTAGGCAACATCCTTAAAGATGTTCTCTTGCAGATGTCGGGCAACATACTTAAAGATGTTGTCTTGCAGATGTCAGGCAACATCCTTAAAGATGTTCTCTTGCAGATGTCAGGCAACATACTTAAAGATGTTGTCTTGCAGATGCTAGGCAACATCCTTAAAGATGTTGTGTTGCAGATGTCAGGCAACATACTTAAAGATGTTGTCTTGCAGATGTCAGGCAACATCCTTAAAGATGTTCTCTTGCAGATGTCAGGCAACATCCTTAAAGATGTTCTCTTGCAGATGTCAGGCAACATACTTAAAGATGTTGTGTTGCAGATGCTAGGCAACATCCTTAAAGATGTTCTCTTGCAGATGTCAGGCAACATACTTAAAGATGTTGTCTTGCAGATGTCAGGCAACATCCTTAAAGATGTTGTCTTGCAGATGTCAGGCAACATCCTTAAAGATGTTCTCTTGCAGATGTCAGGCAACATACTTAAAGATGTTGTGTTGCAGATGTCAGGCAACATACTTAAAGATGTTGTGTTGCAGATGTCAGGCAACATACTTAAAGATGTTGTATTGCAGATGTCAGGCAACATACTTAAAGATGTTGTCTTGCAGATGCTAGGCAACATACTTAAAGATGTTCTCTTGCAGATGTCAGGCAACATACTTAAAGATGTTGTGTTGCAGATGTCAGGCAACATACTTAAAGATGTTCTCTTGCAGATGTCAGGCAACATACTTAAAGATGTTCTCTTGCAGATGTCAAGCAACATACTTAAAGATGTTCTCTTGCAGATGCTAGGCAACATACTTAAAGATGTTGTGTTGCAGATGCTAGGCAACATACTTAAAGATGTTGTGTTGCAAATGTCAGGCAACATACTTAAAGATGTTCTCTTGCAGATGTCAGACAACATCCTTAAAGATGTTCTCTTGCAGATGTCAGGCAACATCCTTAAAGATGTTGTGTTGCAGATGCTAGGCAACATACTTAAAGATGTTGTGTTGCAGATGTCAGGCAACATACTTAAAGATGTTGTGTTGCAGACGTCATGCAACATACTTGAAGAAAACTGTTCTCTTGCGGACGTCATGCAGCTTACTGAAAAAAAAGATGATCTGTGGCCAACATCATGCAACACTGAAAGAAAGATGGCCCTTTGCAGACATACAATGCAATATACTGACAGAACGATGTTTCTTGTGCAGGTCATGCGACACATTGAAAGATAGATGGTTTTGTATTGTGCACTAAAAGAAAGATCGTTTCTTGCGCGCAGGTGACATATTTCTTTGCCTTCAGCGATATAGATTTGTTGCACCTCAGTTTTACTTCATACATCATCACACTCAGGATCATCTACCTGCAATTCAAAAGAAACTACCAGTATGGAGATCACCATGAGGTCACTCAATAGAGGCGACCCTGCACTGCTGCGAGGTGTCCAATGATGCATCTTGTGATTGACTCTGGACAGCAGCTGCTGAATTCCTGCTGAAAGCAGTTCTTGCTTAGTCAGAAGCTGGAATTTTTTCATTCACTCTGGAGGGATTGACATCGTATTTCTCCAAGGACAATCCGGCCCATGTGTGTCAACACAGAACACTTTGACACAATGGTAACACAGGGAAGAATTTGAAAACAGAAATCAAAATCAAAATTGCCACGAGAGCAGATCATGAAAGGCCACAAAATCTGACGATTTTTATTAATTTTTTTCTCCTTTCGATGATCAGTGATTGTGACAAAATACTGTAGAGTTTCATCATAGTCTGAAACTGCGTGACACCGGTGTGTGACAAACGCCTTGCTTCCATACCTCAGGTCAGCCAGGACCCCAAAGATGTAGACACCTGCAGCAGGCCGATCAGGAAAACTGTGCAACACTCTCAGAGAACAAGAGCTAGCTGGGACTGAAAAATCTTATTAATGTAAAATGGTTCTGATGGGGTTCGAACATTTCTTCAATTCTGGCCACTGTGTCTGCTGGATATCAGACAGAGGACATGACAAGGTAGCAGGGATAAAAAGAGGATCTTTGGGGTGAATGAATCAGACTGTGATGGGAAGAAAAGGTGTAAAATGTTGGTGTCGGCTAGGAATGTTGTTTCCTGTCTTAATGTGTTGGGTGAAAAAAAAAAAACTGGAACTCATTTTAAAAAAAGTGGGTCTTAAATATATCAGTAAGTACAGCAGAGTGAGTTCAGTCAGTGAAAGACATTACATGATCACATAGCAGATGAAAGGTACTTACTTACAAGTCAAGAAGAGACGCATGTTTTTTTGTTGTTGCTAAACAGTGACAAACAATTGAAACTTTTTGGGGGGTTTTGGTGCCTATCACCATGTTATTTAAGTGAAATGTTTTTTTGTACCTTAGTAAAAACATAAGCCTTGACTTACATGTTTTATGCTGCCTTCTTCTTGCTTTCTATAACCTGGAGTAGGGTTTTTGAATCGTTGCTGATGACTTCCTCAAACTATCTTACCGTTTCATGTAGTGCAAAGAAATCTTAAAGTTTTGAGGAATTATGTGGTCTCCAAACCATTTTTTTAGGGTGGGATGGGTGGGGGCCCCATCTCCATTCCACCTTGGTGGCATTGCACCCATGTTGCCAGTTCCAGCTCTGTGCACAGCCACAGCCTGGCTGTCTCCCACCTCAACCTTGGCACAGCCACAGCCTGGCTGTGTCCCACCTCAACCTTGGCACAGCCACAGCCTGGATGTCTCCCACCTCAACCTTGGCACAGCCACAGCCTGGCTGTCTCCCACCTCAACCTTGGCACAGCCACAGCCTGGCCGTGTCTCACCTCAACCTTGGCACAGGCACAGCCTGGCTGTGTCCCACCTCAACCTTGGCACAGCCACAGCCTGGCTGTCTCCCACCTCAACCTTGGCACAGCCACAGCCTGGCTGTCTCCCACCTCAACCCTGGCACAGCCACAGCCTGGCTGTCGCCCACCTCAACCCTGGCACAGCCACAGCCTGGCTGTCTCCCACCTCAACCTTGGCTCAGCCACAGCCTGGCTGTCTCCCACCTCAACCTTGGCACAGCCACAGCCTGGCTGTCTCCCACCTCAACCTTGGCACAGCCACAGCCTGGCTGTCTCCCACTCAACCTTGGCACAGCCACAGCCTGGCTGTCTCCCACCTCAACCTTGGCACAGCCACAGCCTGGCTGTCTCCCACCTCAACCTTGGCACAGCCACAGCCTGGCTGTCTCCCACCTCAACCTTGGCACAGCCACAGCCTGGCTGTCTCCCACCTCAACCTGGCACAGCCACAGCCTGCTGTCTCCACCTCAACCTGGCACAGCCACAGCTGGCTGTCTCCCACCTCAACCCTGGCAGAACCAAACCGAGGCCATGTGGAGAGAAAATCGAAACTGAGTTTACCTTGAGAGCAGGGCATGAAGGGCCACAGAATTTGAGACATTTTTTTATGCCGATTGATTGGATGATGGTGAAGATGATGCAGTGGATTTTCATTCTGGTTTGAGACTGCATAAGGCTGTACACTACACTTGCTTTCATAATATATCTTGGAGTCGAAGAGGCCCAAGAGATACAGACACATGCAGTGTTGGTCAGGAAATTCGAGCAACACTGTCAGGAACTCATCCATTCAGAGGATGAAATTAAGACTGTGTGGTCCCAGTCTTCCCAGTTGAGCCCATAGCAAACTCAGCTCTGGGTAGGTGCAGAAAAATGCTCGTTAAGTATATGGTTTTGGTGGGAATTAAACCTACAGACTGGAAATCCACCTTGCTAACACTTTGCCAAGGTGGCTTGTATGTCCTCAAAACTTAGTTCCTTTCTTGAAATGAGATTTATCAATATTATAGAATGCATTTGATATTGACCATCTATAGTTTTCCACGACAGTGTTATGTAAATAAATGTGCTATGCTGGATCAACTGGGAAATTGATTTTCAGTTATTCCACTGCTCACCAATGTGACAAAAAAAGATCAGTGATTTGACCAGTGCGTGGTTCTTTATTTCTGCACATGATACCTGGTACTGCTGTGTTGTTGTTCAGGATGCTATGCTCGCAATGGGAGGAAGCGGCAAAGTGGTCAAGCCTCAGGCATCTGAGAAACGGTCAGTTGTATGGTTTTGCGCGTTGTGAAAGATAAAATGCTCAAACCTTCCTGTGTTGTTTTGAGATTGTTCTTCAGTGATCAGAGTTGAAATCCAGGGAAATGTTTTTCATGTTGATGGCAATGTCTGGGACTACTTGGTAGAAATTTGGTGTTAAAGTAATCTGTCATCTCTCAGTTGCAGATTGAAAAGAATTTATAACATCAAAGTATCAACATGTTTGGAATTTGTTTTCATCATTTTCAAAACTTGTTGAAAATAACATAATGAAGGTTCTAAAAACTCATCACTGACTTACTTGTCATGGTTGAAGGCTATAGTCTCACTAGGAGGAAGTCTGACCATCCAGTTCCCAGTTACTGTGGCAGCGATGAACTCTTTCATTCCTACTTTTCTATGAACCATTACTTCCTCTTGTTCCTAGATTCTTATAATCCCAGTATTCCCTTCATTCCTGGATTTATAGAGAGAAAAAAAAGTGTAAAGTGAGAACTGCCATGTATGCAGTAGCAAACCGGCCAGACACGTATGCAGTTGCAAACCGGCCAGAATAGAGCGACGACCACTTTCCCACTCTGTAAGGGCCGTCTGGCATCCATTCCATTCATGAACACTGCCGCGCAAGCGACCTGGTCATGACGTGTACCAATGATGCGACTTGTGCGAAGTTCAAAGCGCTTACCACGAGAACTGATTTTCCGGGCTGCAGGAAGGAAAGGAGGGATTTTGTGCTGCCCTATTTTCAGGGCTGCAGGAAGGAAGGGTAGGATTTCTGCAAACTGGAAAACCGGGTTGTGGGGATGAAAGAGTTAAAAATGCAGTTTTGCTTCATGGTAATGAAAATATAAACCTACAAATCACATGTAATCTGAAGCAGATTTATAAAACTTTAACAAATTGTTACAAATGATTCTTAAACCGGATATCTTTCAAACTCAACCTTCAATGAAGGTACTGGTCTCAGGGAAAACAACAGTCATTGCCACATTGGCTGAACACCTACTTGCAGTCAGAACATCACAATTATCACTTGGCATCACAAGCATGCTGATGTTTAGTTTTGATTTGTACATGTGTTTTCATTTTAGGTTTCCTCTCATATTTCAATATTAGATGAAATGTATTTGTGTCGTATTGTCTTTAAAATGGTGTATACATTTTTGTAGTTGGTTTACTGGTTCAACAGTTCCAGCGTTGTAAATTTAATAGCAAAGTTTTCAGCTGCTTGCAGCCAGGGGAGGGCAGGTGATTACAGGGATAATTTCTTAAGGAATTTGATTAAAGGCAACTATAAGGAAACTTTGCTGTGTAATGTTAATCAACATCATCTCTCTGGTTTCCATTTGCTGCTGTAAGTTAAAGACCATCGCTTAATGAGAAATTTGATTGTATGGTTTGGCTTTGCAGTTTTCATGTACTGATCTTTTTCAGTCAAATACCATTTTTCGTGTGTGCGAGTGTAGATGTGCGAGCAATACATAACTGTGGACAATGGAAAGACAGTTAATTTCTTCACTTCAGTACTGCTTTCCTTGACAGAGCACTATGATATAAATCGTCAGTAACTGGAAGAAATCCTTTATGATTGGATCTTGAAAAGGAGAAGGGGAGGAGAGAGTGTGTGTGTAAGTGTTGGGGGGGGGGGGGGGGTGGAGGGAAGATGATTTGCAAGAGGAAGGTTGGAGCAAGGGGCTTGAATGGAAGGTAAAGGAAGTGTGGACAGAGAGTTTCATTAAAATCTTTTCAGGGAGTCTTATCTGGAAGGATGTTCATTGGGAGATATTATTCCCAGACGAACGATTGGTTTGTCTTGACAGGTACCATGAGCAAAAACATGCCGTCTACATGAAGATGCTGTCCGACCAGAAATCCTATGCAAGTCTGATGACAGAGTGACATGTTACTGGAACTGGGAAACTCTAGTCGACCTAAATGACGAAGGATGGAGTTCACTTGCGAAAAAAGCTCTATGTAGTTGGAGTTTACATGATCAGAGCAGTCTGAAGAGACCAAGATATGATGGGGAATGTGTCACCATATGGACAGATGGTTGGAGACAGGGTTCCCATATCCTCCGAGTGCTTCACTTTGTGGACTTTGGCTGGACAAGGCCTCAAGATCATCATATAGATCGAGTTTGATAAAAGAGTTCTCATCTTCTGAATACTGCTCTGTCTGTACTGTTGTGTATGCTTATTGGTGCTAACTTTGTTACAAAAGAAAAATGTTGAATTGAGTATACCGTGTTGCAAATAGATGTCTTGGATACTTCAGCGGAGGGGATGATTAAGTGCAACAAATTCTTTACTGTTTATAAAAACAGAAATGCAACATTTTCATTCAGATAGTATCTGTCTTCTGACTTCAGTTTCCAAAGTTTTAAAATGTAATTCTCTTGCAAATTGACTACCAAAGTGTAAACCTTGGAGCCTGTCATGGGGTAACTAATTATACTTGTTTCAACTTATTTTTCTATGTCAAGAACATGAAGTTTCTATGTTAAGAACATGAAGTATACTCAAACAAAAGCAAAACTTGGAACATTTTTTTCAGCAGTATATTTGAACATGAAAATTGAAATGGGGTACAAGTACAGAGTAAAACATGAGCATGCCATGGGAACAAGTGTTGTTACAGACAGGAGCTGGCTTGTCTTTATTGCCGATTGTGAAGTCTGTATCCACAAGTGTCTCTTGTTCCATAACTGAAGAGAATTCATGTCCTGCAAAAACTGAATCATAGTGGCACCATGTAATTTTTTTCGTTTACACACACAGTGTCATCTTGTATCTGTGGCTTAAGTTCATCCAAGAGTTTAAATGAATGTTATGTCCATCTTGTGTGCATTTAGTTAGACTGGATATGTTGTAGAATAGATCGATTGCCAGTATCTGTAGGTCATTTTTGACCATCAGCATCCATGCAAATATTTTGTATTTGAGCTTTTACAGTCAAATCTGGTGAGTTGCCTGTGTCTGGTCGAGAGGATGCATTTTGTACCAGTACTTGCTTTAACATTTGAACGTGTTATATGAATAACTTTTACTTTTCGTGTTATACAAATGTGAAGTATCCCAGCATATTTACTCTGTAGAATTTTCACATTACTCATGAACACCAAATTATTTGTTGCCATGTGCGAGCAGAAATGTCATTTATACAATTGTTTCCCCAGTCATCCTGGATGTCAGCTGGAAATCTGAGCAGATGCTGGTGCAAGTAGTTAAAAAGCATTGCCTTTTAATTTTTTTCAAACACCATATTTTTCTTTTTAGCTTTTTTCAATGTGTCACACTTTTCTTTCACTGGTTCGCTTGCCTTTATCTTTTTGCTGTACACCAGCTTTAAAATTTTCTTTTTCAATCATGCATGAACTACTGTTTTTGTAATGCCATTTTCTTTTTGGAAGAAAACGTGTAAAGTCATGTGTCAGGTGTGAAGAAATGGCAGTTTTCATTGGTAGCCACCAGCTCCCTACACACAAAAGAGTAGCCGTGACAGAGTTCTGGCAGGCGACTTTATTTGGGATTGTATTCACATAGTTTTAAGACATCTCACTGAAATCTACTTGCAAGAATGGAGATGAAAGAAAAAAAAAAACTTAATCTAGCTCTGTCAAACTTCCATCTCAATTTACCATAAACTAGGAGGCAAATTCAGCCTCCTTTCACATTATGACCGAATTCATTATGAGGCAAGGATGTGCCAAATGATGAAATGAAACAGTTTATCAGATAAGCCGAGATGTGATTTTTTTTTTATTATAATTTTTTGTTTGTTTGCTTCTACATCCAAAATAATAATAATGTTATTTTTGTTGTAGCGCCTATTTTGTAAAGATTAGGGCTCTAAGCGCTTTACATATTATATGATGAACACTCTTGCTTACACCATGGGCTGCCTACCTGGGTAGTGCCGACTGAAGAGCTGCCTGCCTGCGCATCATTCAGTCGTTTCCGGTGTCATCCAGTCAATATCGTTCACTCAGTTTCCTTCATTCTTTCTATTTCTCACGCAGGGTGCATGCTATGTGTAACGTGTCGTCCATACCAACGGCCAAACTGGCCTTCTCTTCCGAAAGCTGGTGATGGGATTTTACGTGTGTGCAAGACGTTATGCGTACGTTCACACACGGAACCTCGGTTTATAGTCTCATTCCAAGGACTGTATGGGAAATGGAGTCAGAACCAATGTTAACTCCAAGAGAAAAATACCCCTGCACCGAAACTGGCCAGCAGAGATTTGAACCCGCAACCCCAGGATCACCAAGATTACGAGTCCGGCGCTCTGCCAACCGAGTTATTCCGGCCCCTCAAAATCAAAATTGTTTCAAATAGAAAGCTCTTTCTTCATCCCTGAATATGAACATGGAAGTGCCCAGTCCCTTGGATGGTGTTTGGTGATGATGAGTTTGTTAAGAAAAAATGTTTAAAAAAAAAAAAATGTTTGTCGACTTCTGGAGATGGCATGAAATGTAGACACTGTGCAAAAGAAAAATGTCTAATGTAGTGTTTATGCAGTTGTTTGAAATGTTGACACTATGTGCCAGTATTGTGTAAAAGGACGGTCTTCCAATTTACAATTACTCGATTATGGTTTGACATTCGGTCACCGTCAATCCTGAAGCCTCAGAAATGTATTGTGTGCCACATACCCTTAGCAACAATAAGCTCCCCGGAAGAGATCATCTTCACCAGAAGTCACTTTGCACCATTGTACATGCTGTAGGTCCTCACGTCATGGTCATTTACCCCTATTTTTTTTTCAAAATATGAATTCCTTCTCATGACATTTCCATGAAAATGACAGTCATAGGGTTTCTTTCTTTTTTTTTTCTCTTAAGAATCTTATCAGACAACACAGGAAAAAACCAATATCTTCAGTTTAATCCTTTTCACACACAGCACTAACTACCAGCATCTCATTTTCAATACAACCACACACAGACTACCGTCAACGCTGCGTATGGGGAGTCCCACGTCAGTACTGAAAAAATGCCTCAAAGGGGGTAGAAGAAAAAATTGTAGAATAGTGTCATTTTGTTAGGAATGAGCTGACAAAATAAAGGTGTGTAGCAAAAATGATTTAGAAACAATGTGGTTATCAAAGCGGATTTCCTCAGCTCTGCATCCACACATCCTCACAGAAGTCTCAAATGTTAGCATGGTTTTATTCATTCATGAACACGTCTTTTCAATCGTTGAACAATCTGGGTCTCTTTGAAAAAAAAAAAAAATGTATTCAATAATTGCCATTCTCTGCCAAGAAAATGCCACTTAATTCAGCCTTGAAGTGCAAGCTGCCTGTTTTGTAATATAAGAATGATGAACATTAAAAAAAACAAACCCAAACCCCAAATTTTTTTCTAATATATTCCGATTGTTTGATGCTCAGGTATGTATATTTATACCCTACTTTACAGTTGTTCAATCAAGCTGCTAATTTGTAGTACGCTATCAAAATCTGGTCTTTTGGAGGTCATGCTCCGGAGGAGACGCTGCACAGTTACAGGGCCACTTTGGTGGTGGTTGGTTCATACACAAAGGACCGAGCCAGCTAAACCCCTTACCGACAACACTACTGTGCTGCCTGCAGTGCCAGACTTGATACACCTTTGAGAGATCCTCCCACCATTCTACTCCGTTTCATTACCTGCATTCACAGGCAAGATTTAAAACAACCATTCCATGCTGGACTCCACCTTTTCACATTCTGCTTTAATCCTTGTATTGCTGAAGAAGAGAAATCAACAATTACCCTCCGACACCGACATGCATCAAGTTGGTGGGAAGGGAAAACGCTCACAGAAATGAGTTTGGCACAACTCATGCGGATAACTTCTATGGTCATATCTCAAAAGTTTCATTCAAGATACGTGCTACTCATCATTGCAACAATGGCAAAGCATCTCCATTTAAAACTGAACGGAAAGGAAAAAAAAATCCCATAAAACCCCACTGTAATAATGCTGAGACAAGAGGGGACTCCACTGCAGACTATTTCTTGTAATACTGAAAACTGCAGAACAGCTGTTCCAACAGCCAGTTCAACGTTACGCATGCTCAGCACCGTCTCTGCCTTAGTCCCCCTATTTCCACAAAACAAAGAAAAGACGTACACATCAATCCTCCGCTCCTCCCGTGCTCAACCCTCTTCCCCTATGCCACTTTTTCCACATCCCTCCCCTGACACTCCAATAATATTGTTTAAGAGTGTGGCTTTCTTCCTACTATATGTTTCGAGTATAAAAGCTCAATACAAAAGATGTATGTTCTCAGTATTTAAATGAAAAGAAAGAAAAAACAGCAAAAAAAACTATGATAAAAAAAAAAAAGGGCTGATGGGAATGCTACAATAATCAATACCGAAAGGAGACAGGAATACTCTCATAGGGATGGAAAACAAAACTGTTAGTTCAGGGGGTATAACAAACTGGTATGGCCAATGACTGTTATTAGATCAAGTCTCCATTCAAGAGCTCCAAGGTGAACTTGTCCTCCTTCCCCCCCCCCCCCCCCCCCCCCATTTGTTTTCTTTTATGTTCTGTGCACTGGAACAAAGTGGTAGAAGTGGTTAGGACTGAAGACTGTCGAAGGATGGTGAATTTTTTTTTCAGACGCTGCCAGAATCTTACTAGCATGGTGAAATGCTAGCTTACAGCGACGCTGTTCTAAACTACACTGATTCAGTGCTAGAGTTGCCATAGTTGAGAAAGGGTGAGTGGTCATCGTCATAAAATGAAGGGTCCTGAAAAGGCAGGAAATTCTCTATTCAAATTTCATATTCCCTTTTTTGCAGAAAAACTTCAAAGCAGTCACTGGAATAATGTCTATTTGAAAAACACAGTTAAGAACCAATGAAGTCAGGCCTCTTTCATTCCACAGTCACTCAATCACTGTTGGACAAACGTCCACAACGTCATCCGTTTCACATATTTACATACACATGTACACCTAGTGTACACCAATCCTTGACAAGGGGCACCTGAACACATTTCACTGGCACAGTGATTCACCTACTGCAATGGTAACTATTGCAGTGGAAGTGAGCAAGACTGTTTCAACTATCAGAACTAAGAAGAATGAACTGCTGAACACTGCTCCAGTGGATAAAAATCATACAAACTTTTAAGTATGACGATCAGCCCACAGTCCGTTGCCTTACACAACACTGATTTCTCTCTATGGACCAAATAATTTTCAAATGTCCACACCTTTTCCATATAACATTGAAACCTATCATGTCAAAAATTCAAGTCTCAACCACAGGTGCTAAGCCTGCATTGCCAAATATCTGTTTCTCAAGAACCTTATCTTTTTGGCTAACGTACTGAAACCTGCCCAATTTCCCACACCAAGGTTATACAATTTTTGTAACATTCAGAACTGAAAACTCCCCAGTTCAAGCAGTGGAGGGTTTAATTCTATAACAGTTTAGTTTCCTCTTTACACAATAGACCTCAAACACTTCAACAGATTTGACAGTCACTGTGACACACAAGTGAAACTAATGCTTATAGGGTGTCACACTTTCTCACATACCAGCTGGCCTCACAGTTGCCTAGAAATGAATATACAGGGTATCTGATGGTACAGATCATTTTCCACTTCCACTCTCTAGTTTGCTTGATTATTTTCACAATACCTGTGGGCAATCTCCACATCAACACACACTGGAAGCTACAGCCCAAACACACGCAACTGTGAGCAGTGGCAGCACCCAACAGGCTGGATGTCCAAAGTGATGCAGGGTATAAACAACAAAACAAGGCATCCATTGGCTTGAGATTGCCATAGTCAAGTCCTACACCCCTGTTCCTGCTTTTCTCTCAGCTTGATTTACAGGTCGGAGGCTGCCCAAAACACACAGGCGTGTGATGTGCGCAGCAACAGCCAGCAGTCATTCCTCTTAGTTACTAGGTAAGTCCTTCACAGCAGCCATGTTCATTCCAATAATCACATGGCCACTATCGTTACGAAGCGTTTCAAAACACAGCCATACCCCCACGTCTCTCTGGACAGCATGCACCACATGGTTTGCTCAGGTAAGGTTCCTTTCAGCTGCATTTCAGTCGGACTCCGATTTGACAGTCAATGATGAGGCCTGGCTCTCACAGGATGCTGCAATAACAAAAATTGTAACATAAGTGTGGATTCCGTAAAAATCAACCAAGATGTTTATCATCTTAACAAATTTTCTCTTTCCTTCAAAAAAAAAAAAAAAAAAAAAAGGGGGGAAGAAAACCACAGTCCTGTTATTACTAGATTAACTTCTGTATGAAATGCACAAACTGAAATCTAAAAGGGAAAAAACAAAAGCAAGTGAAGGACACACCAGGTCCCTCTTCCAACTATTCTTCATGTTGACCTGCTTCCTTCCCGAGTCAGTTCCTTCTGTCATGAAGTCACGACGGCATCTTGCTAAAATCACTATTTACATCGTTTCACGTCACAGAGGCGATTGATTGCTGTTGGAAAATATCTTACGTTCATTCATAGATATGCCACATTTGTGGAGAAATTCCTGCTGGAAGAGAAACTACTGCTCCTTTCACATAGACTGCTTCCTTTAGACCAGTTTCCCCAAGACAAGAAGTGTTGTTTCAGTAGATTTTCTGGAGTTGCTACGCAGCAATTTTACATCATCCTTTTCAATATGGTGGCAAGAAGACTCTGAATCTGGAAGGGTAAATTATGAAGAATCTCATTGGTGCCCACACAGGATATGATGAAAAGGCCGATTTAACTAAGGTAGACTAATATGATTGTGGACTCAGTGTACAAGCTTGTTTCATTGAAATCAAACTGCGGGAGAATGACTTTGACACAAAATGCAAGTGATGAGGAGGTGGGTAAAGGTGCTTTTGATCAGAATATGCCTGTTAATGACAACAGAGTGGTAAGGACAGGAATGTGCTGTCAAAAAACAAATTAGGGATGATATGACACTCTTATATGTTTTGAGAGGTTTAGGAGTGTGAAGAACTTTCCTCCTCATTCTCACATTTAACCTTACCAGCCGTGTCAGCCAATAGAGCGTGACAGGATTTCTCTCCCTTGTGCCCAGTCATGCAAGGCCGATGACGGACAGACAGCAGTACGTTCTGCCGTGTCATCCACTATCACATGACGGGAACATAAAAAATTCCTACACTTTCCAGAAAATGATCCAAGGGAAATAAGCTCTGTAACTATCTTGGGGATGTCGGAGCGAGTTGTAGACCACACTTTCAGTGGCCTATTGTGAACTGGCTGACCCCAGGAGCTTTGAAACAAAGAAACTGGCGGCACCGGCGCGCGGCACGTATTTCCTGTGCCAGAAAAAATGTCGGTCAGGCGAAGGGGTGGTAGCGATTTCTCGCTCAATGAAGCGCTTGAAATCATATTACAAAGTGGATCTGGTGATGAGGGGAGTGATAGAGAGATAGAAAACTTTGAAAGAAGAGAAAGTGAATTGTTTGAAGATGCAGCCATCCCTTCATCTTCCGATTGGTGTGTTGTAAAAGAATGGAATAGAATGCAACAAAGCATTTTTTTCTACTTGTCAGACATGTTTTTTCAATGCACAGTCGTGTGTACACATTGAAAGTAAATGAATTGAAATTACTATGTTCGATTAGTTGAGTGTTTGTTCTTTCCTGTGACACCAACACAAGACTGTCAGTTGTTGTCTACTACCGTAAAAATAAATTAAAAAGTGCCAAATAGTGCGTCGGCAGGAATGAGCGCTATGCGCAAGCGTGCGGCAGCAGGGAATTGTGCCATCCGTGCCGCTCTCGGCTGGATAGTATTAAAGCACTCCTCATTTGCAAAGCCTACTTCAGCTGAAAAAGTCCTACAATAAATGATCTATCATCCTGAGGTGGTTATGTTGTAGCAGAGTGCTTTACCTGTCACCACTGTGCACACATCTGTGTGACAAGGAAACCATCGACAGTGTCCTTCGACATGAAGCAGTGCCAGGTCACTTGGTCCATATCAGCATTGTGAGGAAGACCCGCACTGTAGATTACTGATAAATGAACTCTGTTCTGTACACTATACTTGCAACCCAACTGTAAATATTGATCTTGCTCCATCGTCCTTTTTTCCACCTACCACCAACACACCAGTGCGCCTCATGGCCATCTGGCCATGTCAAACTGCACAAAATCCTCTTGACTAGATCAAGAAAACCTGTTTGTATCTTTTTTCCTTGCACTTGTGTTCAAAAGGCAACAACATACCATTCTGAACATGTGAGTATGAAAAAAGTATGAAAGAGATAAAAAGTCTTCATGATTTAACATGCGAAGCACACCTCCTCTTGCCATGCCCATGTTTCAAGTTTCATTGTTACTTCTTTTTTTCCCTAATTTTGCACTTATGTGTTCAGGTCAATCTGTGTGTTTGGATGTAATCTACAGCACTGGTATGGTGATGATATATCAATATTAGTAACTGCAGAGTGTGTGTGTATGTGTGTGTGACTGACTCTGTGAGCTTCTATGTTGCGTGAAGTGGAGAGAGTGAGTCTTTTGCCAGTAACATTATTGTATGTGATAAAATGTAGCACAATATGAAATAATATAAGCATAATGTAATAACAGAAAACAGACCCCACTTCTTCAGAGAGACAACAAAAATTTGGAGGACCTAAAACAACTGTAATGGTAAAATATGATTGTAGCACAATATAAAATAATATTATAAGCATAATATAATGAAATACAAGAACAGCTCCAGCTTTTCAGAGATTAAAAAAAAAAAAAACGACTTGCCGTTTCAGAAGTAGATAAAACACGCACCTTCTGTCTCATGGTCCTGAACGCTGCTGTCCGATTCTTCTTTGCGTAGGTTGCCGCTCACTCCTTCAACTTTCCTACAACACCACAATCTGAAGTACAGTCTGTTAGTCAGGGCTTTCACATCCACATACTCATGAATTCCTTCATCTTAAAAACCATTTTTAACAGAATTCTGAACTGGTTCTGCTCAAAAGTGTTTTTGTATTACATAATAATCATGAAAAGAACAACAAAATGTCTACGTGTTGTCAGAAATGCCTAACATTGACATTACAAACAAGTAATGGACATATTTCTTTAACTGTTTTCTTTCTTTGTTTGGGGTTTTTTGCTGCCCCACCTCAGTAGCACTGCACCTATGCCACTCATTCTGACCCCCCATCCACAGTCCAACACCAACAATCCACACAGCATCAGTCAATGTCAAGTCATCGGGAGCCAACTCTCCTGAGGGGGACACCCACAGCTTTATTTTTCTGTCCCATTCGAGACACTTAGTTATAGGCCGAACAAACAAGCCTTACACATTTCTGACCCAACATTTTTGTTGTTGTAGTCCAAGCAGAGGCATGTATCAAACTTTTGTACTAGTTAACTAGGAAAAATTAAGTTCCCAGAAAGTGATGACGTCATTCTTGCACAATTGTGTGTGTGTGTTGTCATTGTTTGAATATCGCCTGACCTCTTGTGTACAAGCTTTCATGCCGTATCTACATTATCTACAGGAAAATAAACCTAGTCGAGTTTGGTATTAAAAGAATTGTCGGGAATTCGCCTATTCAGTCATCTCAAGAGCACAGATATATTACATTTTTCATGACAGCCACTGATTATCAAACTAAGAGCCCCATTTGTAATGGCCGCTCATCAATGCCGAACACATTGCTGCCAGACCAGCTGTACACAGATGACATTCAGTTGGTCGAGTACAAGCACGGTTAGCTGGCTGGTGGGGAGCAGCCTGCAGAAAACACCCCTTTCCTTGACCTGCATTCACGGCTTGGCCTCTGCAGCTGTGGGAGAGCTGTTAAACTCCCCTGCCTCTCAGAACTAAGTGGCTTGCTCTGAACAGCCGTGTGCACCGCACGGGCTGCCGAGTCACTGCGATGGTGTTCGGGGGGCGCCTGTTCTGATCCAACATATGCAGGACACCTACTATGCCCCCCTACTGAAGATGATAACTGCTTAGTCGCAGAGCACGTGCGTGAACTCTCCCTCCAGAGGGCGCCACCACATCCATTCACCCCACCGACAGTCTCCATGAATCTGATGATACAGCAACCCCAACAGAATCGAAACCCAAGGCCATAGATGGAGAGGCAATCGAAACAGAGCTCACCATGACAGCAGTGCACAAAGGGGCACAGACTTCGAGACTTTTTATGCTATGATGAAGACAGTAAGGTAAGGTAATGTTGCTTACGGCCCAGCCGACAGCAAAGGGACATATCAGGGCTGTCACCGCGCTGAAGTCAACCCATAAGTCATTCATTCACACAACCCTTTGAAATACACCCTCTAAAAACACACCAAAATTTTGTTTAAAATCTTTCTGCTGTAAAATCTCAGATGAAAAATGTTAGTCTCCCTCAGATATTCAAAGATCACATCAGGTGGAACATTTTTTGAACAAGGTTTTCATGGAGTCTGCTGTAAAATGTTTATGTCTCACATCATGCAAGTCCTAACACTCTAAAGAATATGTTTCATTGTGAGTGGTACACGACATGGAATGCACCACGGAGCTTCTTCATTCTTTAAAAAGGTACGAATGAGATAAAAACAAATGGCCAGAGTACACCCGGTATAAAACCCTTTCTTCTTTGTGACCACCAGATGTTTATTCTTTAATGGAATACACCTTAAACATGATTTGAATGAAGATGTATGCCCAGGTGGCCCATATGCATTCATGCATAGGGCACAAAGAGTCAGGTCTTATCTGGTCTTTCTCATAGAGCAAAGCATGCACTATGTTTCACTTTTCATTATGGTAAGTTATAAGAAGATGGGAAGATTGAAAAAACAAAAATTGTGAAGCTCAACAACACTGAAATAAAGAAGTCATAAAGAAATCTTGTGCAGCAAAACAAATGAGCAAATCTGAAAACAACAAACTACCTGTAGTTCTAAAGTTACTTAGCAAGAGGGGGAAAAAAACCCGAAAGACCCGTTGACCATTACAGACCCCACATACAAAACAACAGATCTCCAACTGACTTGTGCTTGAACTGAGTGGTGGGTGGGGACTCCGCCTCCACATTTGGCTTTCCTCTTTCTCTCCGTGGCGCAGGGGGTCAGGCACCTTGTCCCAATCCTCATGGATCTTCAGCTGTTGGATGCGCCAGTCAATAGCACGCAGCAGGTTCTCCAGGTCTTTGGGGTTGGTCTATCACGGACAAGGCCATCAAACACTATCATCCTCATCTGGGAATTTATCTTTTTATTGCCTATAAGTTATCTCAGCAAGTTATTAACAAAATGTTCAGTTGTTACCATGTTTAAAGAATGGTGAATGGAAATATTCTTTTTAACCATAAACACACATCTTGATTTACTCGGATTGGGTTTTTTTCTTCTTGTCACTGTCTGTCATGGACAGAAATTGTTTTAAGTATCCACATTGGTTCTGAAACTCTGCCTTTCTTTCAAGAAAATACATCTCCAAATATTTTTTTCTATGTGCATGAATGTGTGTAAGATAACAGAGTTGGAGTTTAACCCTCATACCCTCAATCTAAAAACATCAACAGTTTCTCTGTTTCAGCGCAAAAGCAACTATATGTTTACTGCTTCTAGTTTACAATCCTAGTCTATTTGCATGTTTCATCTAACAGCATCACAGACTAACCGCACCTTTGCAGTCCAGCCAACCAAACCAAAAACAGACAATTTAACCTTCATGCTAAAACAGGAGACAGGAGTATGGTCGTTAATTAATAACACCAATATGGCATTATTATGTCTTCCAAGCTTTGCGGCATATGAATGAAATATGAATATAGACACATTCCCTTCAAAATGACACCATGTGTGAGGCAGACACGCCTTCTTTGTCTGCAGTTTTTGTAAGTATGCATGTACTTCAAACGGTTTCACACATCAGTAAGAACAGAACAGACATCAAGGCAACGAGCAACGGAGGACTCACCATGATAAGGAAAACGCGGACAGCCTGATCGACATCTGTGGCGGTGATACGTATGGCCTTGGTGCTGGCCCTCTCCACGTTCATGCCTGACCAGATCTTGGTGTTCAGGATCACCCTCAGGCTGCCCTGCGTCCTCATCACTGGTCACACACCAAACATCATGTTCTTTCAACTAAATCAACATTACCCTAATAGGTTACAACAACAAAAAAAGGACAACATCAATAAACATTTTAAGATCACGTCGTTTTAAATACAGTGTCCACATAAATCAGAAATGAAAGGAAATACATGTCTCAGTTTAGTATTTTTTGGTCAGAATACAAATATTTCAAAATAATCACATGGAAGAATTATTTTCATTACAATACAATGTCAAAATAAACACAAGGAAAAACTAACAACATACATTGATACAGTGTTGATTCTAGGATTTCAAAAAAGGGGGCCCAAGGGCCCCCTCACATAAAAAAAGGGGGCCCATAGGGTGAAAATGGGAGGCCCTCAAAACGCGTGAAAATTCAGATTTTAAAGCTTAATCACAATGATTACATTATGGCCAAAGTAAACTAAAACAACAAAAAGAAACAAGAAACGAGTTACATTTTATTACAGAAACACACACACACACACACACAGAGTACACACACATTCTGACATACCTTAGAAGACTTGTCTTTTCTGGTGGTGCATGTACTCAGCTGAGCTGGCAGTCATACAGCAAGTGAGCAAGTCTGTTGTCACCTCATCATAGAATCCAGCAACTCTAAGCCTACCCCACAATTAATTCAGTCTCTTTATATGAAGTGACCATCACTATTGTCAAGATTTATATACCATCACCTTAAGAAAACCCTTTAACTGTGAAAAGTCACTGTGTACACCTTCACCATACACAACTGAAAATACATATGTACAGCCCACAGAACTCCATTCATTTCTTGTAGATCCTCCTATCCTTCTGTTGCTTCCACTCTACTGCAGCAGCTGTGAAGTCATGGTCATTGATGGGAGGACCTTCACATTTGATGGTCATCAGCACATTGAGGCTGTCTTCTTTCAGCCTGTTTCTCCTGGCTGTCTTGATGGCATTTTGGGCACTGAAACCACGCTCACAGTCGGAACATGCCGTGTCAGAGTCGATGTTCGATAGTTTTTTGCACCCCGGCTTCGTGAACGTGTTCTTTTTTTGTGTGTTTCAGGCACAAGGAGCACATCATGCTTCCATCTTCTTCCTTCTTTAACCAGGGTCTGTCTTTCAACCATGATTCTTGAAACGCCTTGTAGAGTTTCTTCTGCTCCTCCGTTTTCGAACTGGAGGGATCGGCTTCGTTTTCACCATCTTCATTATCTTGCTGATCTTCGGGTTCACTGGCACTTTCAATCGTTTCGCCTCCGGCGTCGATCGGCTGAGACACGCTATCGCTTGACTGAGTAGCCGTAACGGTGGCTGTAGACTCATTATCGGCTTCCAGCTGATGATCTTTAGATATATCAGTGCGTTTTTTCTTCGTGAAGGCGAAAGAAAACAGAGTGTTTGGCTTCGCGCGCTTCATCGTTGAAGCCGACATGAGGACTGTTGAACTGCCAGTACCGCTGATTGGCTCAACTGCTGCTTCTCGGCCAATGAAAAAATTTGGTAGAACGCGCGTTCGCTAAAGGAATTGCTCAGGAGGCTATACACACGGCAGCGGCGAAGCCGCGCTGGTTGTGCAAAAACGCGTTCGTTCTCTTTTTTTTGCGGCTTTTGGGCCGCGTCTTTCGCGATTTTTTGCGGCCTTCAGAAAAATATTGCGGGAATCCCGCAAGGGCGCGCTCTAGAATCAACACTGTTGATAGTAATAATCATTATACACAAAATGTATGAATGAACATCCCCCATATGATGACATCAACAGTATCATTCAAGGTAATGGCCTGAATATATATCATATGAGTAACCCACTACCACTAATAATATCTAATGAGTAAAGTTAGCCAAACAGGTAGTAAAGAAGAAATTTCAAGTACAAATGGTACAATTATGCGATGAATTAGTATAAATTACTGGACGCAAAACTTTAAATCCGTACATTGAGATAATTTGCAAGAGATGAAATCATTGTTTTACGTCAACCATTTCTTTTCAAAAGAAATACCTTTATCCTTCACCTATCACTGTGAAGCAAAGCTAAACTCCTGCTCAAATAACAACAGTGGTTAAACATGACAAAGCTCTGTAACAAACGTCTACAAATGCCAGTACTGTTATAGTGTTAATCATGCACAAATAAACATTCAGTTCTTCATACTGACCTAATCTTGACTGGAAGGTGTTGGAGCTGGAATTTTGGGGAGACATGTCATTCAGCCTGATAGTACCACGGCCTCGCTCTACCCATGTCTGAGTGTCGCAGTCAAAGACAAACAGCTTGCCATTGGACTGAAAGTTGAAGACACACACACACAAAATATTCATTTTAAGAAGAAATGGGGAACTTAGGCTGTGTTCATGCCAAACCTCACAAGTCACTTGCTATCAGCATTTTGTAAAACCTATGTATGATCTCAAAGGAGACAAGAGGACCATCGCCAACTTTGCCATGCTGGACTGACATGCACAGATTTCATTATAAACAACACTTGCAAGAGAAGTTTGTATTACAATTCCCTGTATATTGTAACTGGCTACTAAATTCTACAATATGACCAGGTGTCTATGCATTCAGTAACTGACAAGGAACAACTTTTTTTTTTTTTTTTTGCTGTCCCAACCTCTGCGCCACCTCTGAGGCAGTGCACCCACGCCGCTCATTCCGACATCCCGTCCACAGCCACAGCCTGGTCGGCCCCGCTGCAGCCCCGGCAGCGGCAATCCACAGGGAGCAGTCAATGTCAAGTCACCAAGAGGCAACCCACCGGAGGAGACACTGCACTGCTGCCGAGTCACTTCGGTGGTGCCTGTTCTGATGTAACATACGCAGAACACCACCTACTAAGCCCCCTACTGACGACAATAATTGCTTAGTCATGGAGCCGGCGTGAGTGAGCTCTCCCTCCGGAGGGCGCCACCACATTCGTCCAACGACAGCCCCCATGGACTCGCCGATACCGGTGACCCCGACGGAACCAAACCAAGACCACAAACATGGAGAGGACATCGAAATTGAGGTCACCATGACATGCATCCCAGGTATCCCTTATGAAGCAAAAAAAGGACTTTAAAGGACCAATAAAAGGACACTACCAAAATAAAACAGGACCTACCGGAATATCTTCTACTGTCTGTGTTTTTTCACATTTGCTTCAGCTCTTCTTGTTTGTTGACAAGTTCCTTCTCTAAGAGGATCACTGTTTCTTGTTTATTTTTTGGAAGAACTACACAGTTCATTGGCATGTCCTAAGAGCCTCAAGCTGCTTTGCTGCTGGGCTTTGAGCATTGTGCATCAGCTTCATACAGCAACTGTTTGCCATCCTTTTCAGTGGCAGTCTTTCTCCTCTTGAGGTGTGGATCTCTTCCTCACACACACACACACACACACACACACACACACACACACACACACACACACACTCATGCAAGCACCCACGCACACTCACATGCACCAGACCTGTTTACCCCTCACTTCACCTTTCAGTGGTCAAGGCGACCCAAGTCATAGTTTTGGAGCTCAACTGTCAGTAGTCACAGCCACTGCATACTCTCGATCCACCAACTATCCCTTTCAGTTTCCTCCTTCCCCTTATCTGTTGTCCTATCCCTTACCCATCCACCACTGCACTGCCCAGCAACTAAACTAGCATGGGTGTCGGGTTTCACAAACCCAGGCAGGCCTTTCACACTTTGTCATGATGGTTGCCTTGCTCTGTAGTGTGTGTGTGTGTGTGTGTGTGTGTGTGTGTGTGTGTGTGTGTGTGTGTTGTGTGTGAGCCAGCGAGTGTGTGTGTGTGTGTGTGTGTGTGTGTGTGTGTTTGTGTCTAATGAGGGAGCGAAGGCAGTCATAGACCAGGCATAACTGTTCAAATGATCTATCTTCCTATCTATGTGTCTGTCTGTCTACCTACCCACCTACCTACCTGCCATCATCTATATCTAGTCACTGTCAATGTGTCCAAGGGAAGAGAGAGAAAGACACAGACAGACAGTCAGAGACACATAGGCACATACATACAGAGACAGACACACTAGCATGGGTGTCGGGTTTCACAAACCCAGGCAGGCCTTTCACACTTTGTCATGATGGTTGCCTTGCTCTGTAGTGTGTGTGTGTGTGTGTGTGTGTGTGTGTGTGTGTGTGTGTGTGTGAATGTGAGTGTGTGTGTGTGTGTGTGTGTGTGTGTGTGTGTGTGTGTTTGTTTGTGTGTGTGTGTGAGTGTGTGTGTGAGTGTGTGTGTGTGTGTGTGTGTGTGTGTGTGTGTGTGTGTGTGAGTGTGTGTGTGTGTGTGTGTGTGTGTGTGTGTGTGTGTGTGTGTGTGTGAAAGGATGGAACCAGCATGCATGTCTGACAGAAGGGGGCATAATCAGAACAAACTTATCTACTCTGTTTACTTCCCTTGCCTGGACTGTCACTATCGACCTTTTTTTTTTGTCCACCCCCCTCCCCTCACCTCCCCCTCTCCATGGTTCGAGATTGTATGACCGTAGGACCATAATTAACAGACCATTTCCGTGGAAACTATTCATGATTCTGTAGAGGTACACAGGTCTGACACACCACGCACACAGGTCTTTATCAGACGTGCTTGGTGTGGACGCTGAAACATGTGTCGGTTCAGGTTGTCGAGTTGGCTGTGAATCATCATGACTCTGGGGCTGCGTTGAACCACCAGCTAAAAACTCAGCAACACTGCATCTACTGTCACTTTGATGCTGTTTCTCTTTCTTCTGATGCTTCACATTTTTTGCGTGTTGCTTTAGCATGGATTCTCCTATTGAGGCGATGTTTACGGAGCAATCGCAAAACGCACAGCGCGCTACACGCTTGTCGCTCAGAACTTTCTGCACCCAGTCCTTGTAATCCTTGTCTCTCAGCCAACGATCTTGAAAAGAACATTTGCCCGGCATTGTGGACGAAAAACTGGGCTTAAAATTCTCAGCAGGTAAACACGTGTGAACGATGCAAGATGGCGCCTGGAAGTATCGTCAAATCTCGAACGCGAGACTTGCGAGGAGACTTGCTCTGCATGTTTGTGATACACAGTTGGCTGCGAGAAGCATCGTCTGCTTGCGCGACTCGACAGAAATGCCGATCTTTTGATTTCATACCTGAAGTTCTTTTTTTCTTTTCCGCAACCGAAAATATTCTTTTGTATCGCAAAATTAAAAGACTTTAACTGACCAAATTGCATTTTAAAGGCCCTTGACAAAATATTAAAGGACCTCTTGGTCAAATCAAAGTACTTTAAAGGCCTTTTCTGAAAAATTCTAAATATAAGGACTTTAAAGGACTTCAAAGGACCCTACGACCCATGCATGAGAGCAGGGCATGAAGGGCCACAGAATTTGAGACTTTTTTTTTAAATGCTGATCGATGAGAATGAGGATGATTAAGATGATGCTACGGATGTCCATTTCGGTCTGAGACTACATGACAGGGCTGTACTCTACGCTTCCTTTCATAATATATCCCAGCGTCAACCAGGCCCGAGAGATACAGGCACCTGCAGTGTTGGTCAGGAAATTTGAGCAACACTCACAGAAACGCATCCATTAAGTGGATGAAACTCGACTGTGTGGTCCCAGTCTTCCCAACTGAGTCTGCATCAAACTCAACTGTGGGTAGGAGCCGGTCGGGGCAGAAAAACCCACATGACTCTGATGGGATTTGAATCCATGACGTCCCAGCCGGGAGTCCGCGACGCTAACCACTTCGCCACGGCGGCTGGTGACAAGGAACAACTTAGTCATAAATGCTTTTCTCTTTATTTGGTGGAAAAAAATTCAAATATGAATAGTTTTCTAAGTAGTCAGAGTCTGGCAAAGGAGTATAGAATAGATGCAGAGAAAGCCTGAGGTATTCAATATGTGAAATCCAAGTGAATTTCTTTTTAAAAAAAGAAAAAGAAATCATTGCCCAGTGTACACACTTTTCATTCTTTTGGCTTCTGATGATACGACTTATAAAACTGTTAAATACACAGAGCAAATAAATCAAGCTCAGATTCTTTTCGATATAAACTTGTACACCTTTACCCCCCTCATCCTCTGAACCCCTTTGCTGAACCAATTCTAACACCCCATGTCATTCTTCTTCTGCCTGATATGTTGGCGAAGCAGGAAATTCTACACGTGCCTTTTGCAAAAATTCCCAGTGCCAGACAGGTCTCTTTGTTCGGACTACTCTGGGGCCACAAAGCTCATCGCTAGTGCATGTAAACTTACCCTTCCAGTGGCTAGAACCCTGTTCTAAATATTTAGGGCAGCTGCATCCCTTAGACTGTAGACAAGAGAACAAGGAATTTTTTTTATAGTCGTGCCGTCACGGAGGCACAGCATGTCCAGGGAGTACTGCAGTCACCACGGAACAGCTCATCATGAACTGACTGAGTTGCCGTCACTATCGCACGGCACGTTGCGAAAAGGTTAAACACATAACAGAAATTCACTCTTTTCTCTCTCTCTCCTCTAGTACTCGCTTTCTTCTCAAATACAGTTTAAAAGAACATGGTTTTAGGCACAAATAAATGGCTGGGGCAACATGTTTCATGAACAACTGTAAAGAATACAATATTGGTTGTGAATGATCAGTGCAAAGGAAAAATACCTCAAGCAACCGCAGCTTTTGTAACACATGCAAAATACATGAAAAATTGGCAGCAGAGCTTTCTTACACACCTAGAGAAACATGAACCCACAACTACACCTACAAACAAGCAAAAGCACAGACCTGTAAAACATTAGACTCATCCTCCTCCCCAGTGACCACCTCCACCTCCTTCAGGTCCACCTTGTTGTCGTGCTTGGCTTGGTATTCCCGTGCTGACTCTTCCAGAGTTTGACCACCTCGAGCTGCTGGAGCTGAATCAACACACAGGAAATCTGATTGCTTCTTCTTTCTGCCTGTCTAACTCTTATTCATTTTCAATGGCTGACTGAACATGCATGCATAAAGAGAGAGATATATAATGTTGCTTTTAGCCCAGCCGACCGCAATAAGCTATATCAGGACTGTCACCTCACTGAAGTCAACTCTAAACTAAATTATAAAAAGCAAGCAAAATCACACCTCATTAAAACAGATACTTTCTTTCAATATACCAGAATTAAGTGGAAAAAAAAAAACCAACTAAAAAGTAATACTGCAATCCAAGCACACTCCTACAAATCGTAACAGTGCACTTTGTAGTAACAGAAGAGAACCATCACCACCACAGCAAATCCCCCGTATTTCCGAGGCAAGTCTGCAAGAAGGGGAAATCATCCAAGACAGGAGCACCCACCAGCAGCTTGGGCCTCATTGTCTTCCTCCTCCTCGTGGCCGTTGTCAGGCAGGGGTCACTAGAACCATTGGTCAGGGTCACCCTCCCTGACAAATTCTCCCCAAACACCAGCGGCTGTGAGGTGGACGACGCCTCCTCCGCTGCTCCCGGAGCGGTGTCTCCTTCCCCCACGCCCTGCAAACAGTGCTATATAACAGTCAGAGAAGCAGGGGTGACAGAGAATATGTTTTCTAACACGGGCATCACACTTCATGTCGTATTTCATACAACCAAGCCAACCACAATGCCATCCCAGGGCTCAAGTTATATTTCAAAAGTGTTAAAAAAGCATGCGCAAGAGTAATTTCCTCCAACTAACAAGATTAAAACACTTGACAATCTCTATATTAACTAACCAAAAATATTATCACTATTACAATTAACTCTCTTCAGTTCTTTCCCTTGAATTTCGATCACCAGTGATCGACGATTTTCTTCCCAGAATTATGGTATTTAAAACACTTTTGTTATTGGAAGCAATGTGTCGCCTAAAAAACCCGAAATAGACACATTCATCACAAAAATATTATTATTTTAGAAATAATGCGCAGAATGTTACGAAAAATTATGAAAAATTCATGCAAAAATCTCAAAAACTGGTGAGAGTTAATATCAAAGATATTTACAGGCCTAATAAACGAACTGCCCAAGGTGTTTTAAATCAACAAGTACACACAAACTACAAAACAAATAAGAACAACTAGTAATACACAAAATGAATGCCACAATCGAACACTTAACCATAACAAAGCATACCACCACCATGCCCTGCCCTCTCGCCACCCATCCCTAACCTCTCAAACGAAAACAGTAACAGAGGAACACAAACAGTATCCAAGTTCCACGCCCATATGATACTCCCAAACAACACCAGCGCATATCCTGAACATCAATCAGAAGAGTACAGTTAAGTTTTCAAGTGTGATTCGGGAGAAAGAAGAGAGGCAGAATATCTAAGCTGATGTGGGAGTTACTTCCAAATAAATGGGGCTTGATAAGCAAAGAAAAGACAAAAATTGTAGTAAGAAGAGAGGGAATTTGGAAAAGACAAGTATAGGAAGATAGTAAGAAGAGAGGAAATTTGGAAAAGACAAGTATAGGAAGAAGAAAAAGTTAATGTGATAGGGTATAAAATCATTTCCTTTCAAAGAGTAACTCCTCTTTTTTATTATTTTTTTCTTTCTTTCTTTCTTTCAAATACAAAAACGGGCGCAGCATAATTTTGAAAGTCTTAAAACAGTCACCAGTAAAATATTTCTCCTGATGGTATGCACATTCCAGCACCTAATAATTTATCAAAGGGATTCATGACAGTCTATGCCATACATAACATCTCTGCCACATAACACGACTACATTTCAGATAAGTTATGAGCCCATGCCAATTTGGGCACTACAGTTAACATAGCTACTGCTTGTTTAAAGACAGGTAGCTGCATATAATGCCAAACATATTGCATGATTTGTGTGCAACACAAAAGGATGCAAAGGAAAAAAACAACAAAACAACCAAGTCCTTTAGGGAATACCTGCAATGAACAATATCATGACACACTTGTTTATCTGCTCCTCCAGAAAAAAAAAAACCCAACCTTTTCTCCATGCCTAACAAGCATAGCATCCAAAAAATAATGCATAATGTGTCTGAAGATTAAAAAAAGGAAAACAATGCACAGAGGAAATGAAAAGGACTCAACCAAGTAGCATGAATGACTCTTCAAGCTTTTGCACCATATTGGGAGAAAATTTGAGGACCAAGAAATATTCAAACTGCTTTGAGTTAAAACTGAAACTGTCAACTCTTTTCTTTCATTTAAAAACGATTCCTTTAAGCATGTTGCTTTTGTCGTAAAATACTTTGTTAACTAATACAGACAACAATAAATCACACCACAGTGATTGACAAAGAAAAAAAAATTCAGCTGCGAGATATACTTGTTCACCACAAATGATGCAAAATTCTTGCAAAAATGTTATCCAGATCAGCTCCTTGTAGATAATGGCTGAGACATTAAAAAAAAAAAAAAATCAACAAGAAGCTGATTTCTGTTGTACCATTTTTCATTTACCTTGTGATTTAGCTCTGCAACAGTTGTCTAAAACTCTTGTAAATAACAAATTTGAATATTTGTTTTGAAATTTCTTCCAGTAGGACACTCCACTCCCCCCCCCCCCCCCCCCCCCCCCCCCCCCCCCCCAGTAGGACACTTATATGCATCTCTGTTTGTCTGCTTTACTATAAAATGGCATGCAGCTCTGTATACTTTGCATGCTTATACTATATGTCTGACATAAACAATAACTATTTATCAACCACTCTGATGCTGTTACATAATATACTGTTTGCAAAGCCACTGATTCCATCTTTAATGATGTTGATCCAAATTGTTTTAAATGGAAATGTAACTTTCACTTAAAACAAAAGAATAGAGAGCACCAATGCTTATGACTATGTGCAGTAAACAGTAAACATAACATCTGTGTCTATCTGATACCATTCATAGAAAACCAATACTTGCACACAAACTGATACCCTAACCAATTTCCAAACGCTGTTTGTAAAGAACAACAAGCTGAAGACTACGTCTTGCACACAAACTGATACCCTAACCAATTTCCAAATGTTGTTTGTAAAGAATAACAAGCTGAAGACTTAGTCTTGCACACAAACTGATACCCTAACCAATTTCCAAACATTGTTTGTAAAGAATAACAAGCTGAAGACTAAATCCAAAATCATGAAACAAAGTTGAGAAAGAAAAAGAAAAGGAATTGAGATAACAAGAGGAAGCCAACTTACTGTGACCCGTTGTGAAAGATTCTGACCAAACACAAAACCAGAGGAACTGCTAACTGATGTACTGACACTGTCCTTCAACCTGAAACAACCCATACTTTTGTATTTCATGAAAAACCACTTCCTTCAAGAAGGGTTCACATCATTAACAATTTGGGGAGTACAACCATTTTCCCCCCCTGAAATTACGGTATATGTATTACACTCACTTCAGTTGAATACATACAGAGGAATGGACATGCCTAAAAATTGTCGGAGGAGTGGTATCCTCCCTCCCCCTTTCATTTTTTTACTGTGGGGATGAAAGCCCTTTGTATCACTTCAATTGTTCACAGCCTTCGAGACAGGTATATTTGTCAAGTGGTTTTCTCCATTTCCTTTTTCTGAAATCCAGACAGAAATAACATAACAATTGGTGATCAATCCAATAGAAGACCATCATCCCACCATTCATAGATTAGTTTCACCATCTCCTGATGTCTCACATAGCCAAGAACAGTAGAACTGTCAACACAGATGTATGTATGGATGCACACACAACACACAAAGCGTCTTACTGGTTGTTTTTACTAAGCTCTGCAGCAAAGCTGTCTGCACCGCCACTGGCACCAGCAGGGGAGGCAGAATCTGTCACATGTTCTGTGGATGAGGTTACTTCCCCTGCTTCTGCTGGAACTGCGCTGGAACTCACTTTGGTGCTCTCGGGGACAGATTCTTTCACCGGTTCTGAATTAAAAAAAGAAAAGGTATGAAAGCAACATTTTACAGCAGGCTGTAAATCCTGTATGATAAACCACCATTACCTGAAGATATCAAGATATATCATCATCTTCCCGCTACACGGTACTCTGGAACATGTGGCACTTCCCCCTGTATTTCAGCAAAAGATGGCATTTCCACAAAAAATTTCAGTGAAAAAAAATCCACGTTATCCACTAAATTGTCACTGTTAAATGCAGGGCGCACTTATTTTGCTGTGCATGAAACCAAGTCTCTACTTGAAGCTACATACACAAACTCATGTTGATGGTCCAGTCATGATCGAAACCAAGTCCATAACTGTGCCAAAAAACGCCCAAGAGAAAATAATGTAAAAAAATACTGTAATGAAGTACACATACCGAGCGTACATACTTTATGAAAATACAATCATGCCCTGCTCTCATGGTGACCTCAGTTTCCATTTCCTCTTTATGACTACGCCCTTGAACTGATTCTGTTGGGTCAAGGTTTCAGCAAAGTCACTGCCCACGTGAAGTAAGAAACATTAAAAATTAAGAATCCACGAACAATAATATTGTCAGAATTTTCATCCAATAATTGCAAGAAGAATGTTATACTTTGTCATGTATACCCTTGTACTCAAAACTTGGATGTCTGTATAAAAAGAAAAGAATAAACTAAAAGAATACAAATCATACACAGCACTTACCTTTAACTTCAGCAGCTGTGCGTGGGTCTGGTAATTTAGCTGGTCTAAGTATTGATGATGATACAACTGCAAAACACAAGGAAGAATGTAGCAAACCAGTCAGCTTCATTTATCCAGGTCATATACATGCATGGACACACGCAAACGCTCAATCACTATGGTAACTTTTCGCCTCTAAACAAGATAATGGCTGTTGTTTTGTATTGGTGGATAAAGTATTCAGTTTTTACGAGCTCAGTAAAACATAACTCTGAAACCTGCTACTTTCAACCTATTGGTAAGACTGATCAAGATCTCTTGATGACATACATCTTTTTTCTTTTCTACTTTTCTTCTTTTTTTAAAGACAAAACAAAAACTGGGATCTCCATTTGCAAGTCACAGTACGTATGGTTATAAAGAAATGATAATTAATTGTCAGGTTTCTTTTAAATACCATAAAATTATCTACAACTATCAATCTGCACAAATAATTTCCTTACCTGGAGCTTTAGCAGCACCAAAAGACAATTCAGGAGCCCGCAGAGCTGACGGCCGTAACTGAAATTTACTGCTGGTGACAGTGGTGTCTTTGTTCACAAAATCTGATGGAAAACATGAAAAGCAGCAATAAGGCAGGTTTAACAGCATATGCTTGATATACAACTGAAAATACTTCAGTTTGCTTCTAAATCTGAAACATGTTATGCACAAATGGAAATTCTTATTTTCAAGATAACAAAACTCCCATTTTGGAACAATATGGTTCTTCCATGTCCTTAAAGAAAAACTGGTACACACTGGAACTTAAACTATTTTTTAACATTCTAGGAATATCTCAAACAGCAAAATGCACTTGGAAATCAAGTCTACACTGCATACTTACTTATTTTGGATGGAGCTAGAATAGACCGTTTTGATGCCTGCAGTTTGTCATCTGGAAAAGCACCAAAAAAATGTTTCTTGCAAAAAAAAAAACCAAAATTTTTATTTATTGCCCTTAGAAAGGATAGGGGAGGAAGAGGAGGATGTCTTGTTAACAATATCCTCAAAGTGGTGTTCCCCTACACTGCTTATCTCAAATCTCCTGCACATCCATTCAGAAGCTCACTATGTTGCAATGTGCAAAGCAGCAGTTCACAGCGAGATATTCCTGACAATGAATGACTGCTTACTGCGCAAAGAGGTCTTCAATCACTGAACTATTCAATGTACTGTTGCAGAGAAGACTGTCATTGCAAGATGACATCATTATGTCTCTCCAACAAGTCAAGACTGAAATGAAGCAAGCATTATTTCAACAACTTACACGATAATTTGCTAGCCATGATTTTGAACATTCAAGGAATAAAAAATAAAAATAAAAAAAGGACAACCAGAACAAGCATAGATCATTCCAGTGCACTAAAGGTTCCTCTCTTTACAGACAAAATCCAGTTCTGATCATATGACTCATTATGAATTCAATGTAAATTGGTAGGGTATGCACAAATTAACATTCCTTTCAAGCGCTAGACGAGTCATCCATCCAAATCCACACTCATTCCATGCGCTAGATATATCAACATTCCATGCGCTAGATATATCAAAGTTATAACCAAGATCAGACAATTAATCTGCACATTCTATCCCTTCTACTCAATATACAGCAAGAGACCAGTATACCAAAACAAGGAACCAGAGAAGTTGTGACAAGCAAGACATAATCAAAAGTTATTATGAATGATGAAGCTATCAATTGATAAAGCACATGAAAGAAAACACTCAAGGCTTCAGAGACATGCAGTTTTCAACAGAGTAAACATATGTTTTGATCCTTTTTTGTTGTTTGTTTTTAATTAACTGGTTTACGAAATCATATATTGAAGAGTCACAACCACAGATTGTATTCTCAGCAAAAACAAAACAAAAACACTACAATGATCATGAGATGATTATGAGAGCTAACTATCATCTCAGCTGTAGAATAACACTGAAAAGAAGAAAGAACAAAAAGAGCATAAGTACTTACCTCCACTGTCGCATTCACTGTCACTTGACTTGGTTCCAATAGGATTAAGGCGACTAGGAGCCAGAATACCTGGGCAAAAAGAACACGTCAAAACACATAATGGTAGTAAAATGACTGTTATTCAATGCAGTTTTTCTTGCCTGAAGCAACAGTTCTAGATCACTGTTACAACATAAAAAGGTATTAACCTATCAAATAGTATTCATCCAAACTAGATCCCAAAAGCATAATCATGACCATCATAATTGTCAAAAGAAATACAGAAAAAGCAGTCCATGCTTTCTGTTATAGTGATCTCAGGTTAGAAGACTCCAGTGCCTCCTGGCCAGAGTTAAGCTTGTGTGCATCAGATGATGACGTAAAAAGTGAACTGACACACTGACAGTCTCTGTTCTGGAAGAACACTCTGTCTAGCGATACAACTTGGTATATCATAGCCATTCAAAGCCAAGGGACATTGCAAGTGTGTCCTGGATATGCTGAAGCAGAGCAGGAATAGTTAACAGTAAAATACACAGAGTTTGAGAGGTGGAGTTATCTGTCAGCCACAGAATGAAATAAAAGGACCAACAAGAATGTTGCGAGGTGAAAAAAGACCAGGCAAAATGGAGCATAAACATGGTGGTGTTGACAGTGAAGCATTTATCCCATAATGAAAGGAAGTAGACGGATTAGGTATCATCTGCTACAAGGGTAAGACAACTGGGTGGATGTCCATTGGCAGTGTCAGTCACAATAAAAATTGACAAAACAGACCTTGCAAAAGTTTAGACACAGCAGTGTGTGACCCCAAATTTAGTGCAGTCAGAATTTCAAAAATAATGGAAGTGAATTAGAGAAAAAAAAAGTGACAGTCTGGACAATTCAATGAAATTTGTTTCGTGCTGTAAACTATTAAGATGGTACTTGCAAAAATGTTACGTCACACACAAAAAAATTAAGGGCTAATCACCACTAAGAAAAACGAAAGTGAGCTATAAATGCATGCTACAGCTGAGAGCACCAATGACTTGAAGAGTAAAAAATATCTGAACATTTGAGATAACAATCTAGACATATAGCATATACTGATACAGCTTGCCTTCCATTCCTCTAAGAATTTCCATCTGACCAACTTTTTCACATTTTACTCCTAAGAAAGAGCATACATTAAGTGGTACAGCACAACCCATCTTGAAAGCCAGTTTTTTTTCTGGGGCAAAATAAACGTTTAACAGAATCTGACTACCTGAGCCAAGTCATACACGCTTTCTTTTTTATGCCCTACTATTAATTCCAACCACAAAGCAACACACAGCCCTGTTTTGTCAAGCCCAAACACCAGCAGTCCATAGGGAACAATCAATATCAGGGAGTCATCCGGCAACCCACCATACAAAACACTGCCATGCTTATGTGTCTCTTTGGTGTTCTGTGTTGCCAGACATAAAATAAGCAGCCTAATCAGCCCCCAACTGACAATTCTTGTGTACCTGCGGATTCAGTAAGTGTGTGCATATTCCTCTTGAGGGCACCACAAAGCCCCAACGAAATCGAACCTCATAAATTTGTCGATTCTGAAGACTTTAACAGAAACTCACCACACACATGGATGTGCAGATGTTAACTAAAAGCTAGGTAACCACAACAACCCAAAAAATATCCAAGAAATCAATGTCCTCTACTGAAACATCAACATTGAGAGAAAAAAGAACAAGAGCAAACAAATACTAAATATTAATTCAAATAAAAATTGTTTACTCACAATCTGATCTGGACTGGGTTTCTGCACTGCAGGTAGAGACAACATCTGTTCTCAGTGGCATCCGTGGCAGAAATGGATTGGAAAACGCTGAGAAGTAAAACAACCCATACTATTGCACAACCAATGCAGATCAGACATTTCACATAACCCAGGACAAAGAATCCAAACTTATACATGTATATTTTACATTTTCCACAATACAATTAAAAAAAAAAAAATCTTTATCTTTTCATTTTCTTTCTGAGCTGCCAAGTCCTTAAATGCACAAAGAATAGCATTTTGACATTTTAAGTCTAGCATTCCAACTTTACATGTAGGACTTGTATGCCCCACCGCTGAACATTTTCAATCACACTTTGCAACAACATGATGGCAGACTAAGTAGCTGGAAATCTAACTAGCAATAGCATGGTTTTGACTTTCTGCACACAAAAAAAAATCAAAATGGCTGAAGATGAAACAAACTGATAAGGTGGCAAAATCGTGACCATCTCATTGCGATTTTCTTCTGACATTTTCCTCCTTCAATCACTGAAGCTGGCCACTTTTTGATGACATAGGTCTACAGTCCAAAGATCTCTGTTGTCTCAATTCTGCTTAAGCTACCACTAAGTTAGTGAAGCGTATTTTAAAATTATCTTATGTTTGTTTTTTGACATAGCATTTTGTCTCAAAGTTAGCAGCACAGCACTATCAACAAAACCACAGCATGCTATGCCATAAGTATAGCACTTGGCAGCTCTGCTCTTTTCCCTCAAGACCTTTTTTTTCTCTAGTTTAGAATCATCTGAAGAGGCACATGAACAATATGATAAAGCTCTTTGCATCTGCCAATTACAATGCTTGTCTGAAAATGTATAAACATAAAATGACTTTATATATATATATACATATATATATATATAATTAGAGTTAAAAGACCACTCAGAAGTCTAAAAATGCTCAACCAAATAGGGAGCGACATAACAGTTTAAAATAGGATTTTAAAATAGAGAAAAACACCCTACAAACTTGTTTCGAGCAAGTGCTCTCCTCAGGGAGAGAAGCACTTGCTCGAAACAAGTTTGTAGGGTGTTTTTACTCTATTTTAAAATCCTATTTTAAACTGTTATATATATATATATAATGTCTGTCAACCACAATTTTTTTTCAAAAATTTGCATCAAAAAACATTCTTTTAAAAGCTGACATCTCTCTCACAGATATTTGATTAATTCATGTACATGCAATGAAACCAACATTACTCACTTGGCTGTGAAATACCGCTTGCCCCTCCAAAGACTGAAAAAAAAACAGAAGTATGTTTACAAACGATTTTTCTCTTGATAGCGAATTTTACATGTAATAAGGCCACTTTCCTCCATACAATGAATTCACATCTGAGAATACAGTCCAAAGATAATAATTCTCTTGTACAATACTAGTTTATTTGATATGCAATGAATGAAGCATATATTGATATAGAACTACCTCTCCTATGACATTAGTGTATTTTAATGCTATTCATACAATCCTGTTTCTAGCCATTTTGCAAAATTACACCCCATCCCATCCCATCCCCCCCCCCCCCCCTTCCCAAGAAAAAATGTAATGCAAATGTAATTATATAATCATCTACACATGATCTGGACTGAATGCCTCATAGCACAAATTTGTTTGCCATCTTTAATGAACAATTTGCATGCATGCACCAACTCAGCCTCAGATTAACAAAGATCTTTGATAAACACAGACGTACAAAAATCTTTACAGCTAAGGAACTGCACATAAGACAATACCATGGTTACATTCTTCCAAGTGTGATTGTTACTCAGGAACTTCTTGTCTAGATATTTGCTGGCAAATTTTTTCTTCTTCTTAATTTCTCGTATATGTTGTATTTTTGCTGAACATGCATACAAGATGTGGTGAAGTACTCCTGGTAAACCGGTCTGCTGGTGTCACAGATTAATCATCACAGGTAAGATTCTGCTAACCACAGCACAAAGGCTACTGTCTTAAAACTGGAAACAAAACATCAAACCATGTTACTCACCATACTGCATTAAAACTCTTCCTTTCAAGCATAACTTAATGCTTACAGGCTATAAAGGGCAACACACCTGTCCCTCCACGGGAATAAAGCTGCCTAATTTTGATGGATGAACTAGAGGAGAAGAACCATTCTTGTGAGGAGAGGCAGCTTCTGTGGTACTCGTCGCTGGCTGCGACTGTGACATGTCCTCCTTCTCAGCGGAAACTGAAGCATATGTACCAGATGACAATTCATCAAAACAGCAATGCTATGAATAGGAATTTTGCCTCTAAAAGCAGTTCTATGAAATACTCACAATCAAAACAAACGCCTTTAACCTACCTAATATGAAACATCTGCCTTATCATCAGGAATGAAAATTAAAAACTTTCCTGCCTACAATTTAAACAAAACGTAAAAGTAATCGCCCTTTATCAAAACATCACTTTCAGTTGTGAAATACTGAATCACCTTCTTCATCCTTCCCAGCAAAAGCAAGGAGGCAAGAGAGTGCCCTAACATTTGGATTTGTATTTCCTTTCACTACTTTCAGTTGGAAAATTTCTTTTTTTCAAACTTTATACTTAACAACCTAAACAAATGCATGAATAACGAAGACGAGGTGGAATAAACATGTTCACTCGCGCCTTGGAGGATGTGAACCCACACAGACAAGTCTCAATGAATCTTCAGAGTCAGTAATGATGATAACATGGCCAAATTCACTCAAACCTGGGTTGTCTCCCTCAACAAACCATGAGGTAAATGAATTAGAAACTCCGGGTCTCCCCCACACCCCACCCCGAACATGCAACAAGCAAGCAAAACAGAAATACCCGAGGTGAAAGTCCAAATTAGAGACTTCCTAACCCTTAATCCAAAGGGCACGAGTAGCTCAAGAGAAACAACCATGCCCCCTAAAATGATCAAAATGTATACATTCAACATGAGAGTGATGCTAAGTAACAATAACCAGCCACAGGAATCCATGCAAATATTCCAGAAAAGGTGAGTTGCTGACTCATCAAAGACAATATATCAAATTGATATAATGGTCCAAATACCTACATTTAATAATCATATCCAAGCAACAATAATGACCTACTGATGGGAATCCAACACATAAATTCAAGGAGGGCATGTTCCTGAATGAACAGATAAGTTTTAAAAGAAAAAAAGAAAAAGAAAAGAGAGAAGAAAAAAGGGAAGAAAATTAAGGAAGTTCTTGAAATAGCAACTGACTTAAACCAATACACATATTGACTGAAACATATGACCAGCAAAACAAATAAGCTGAAGAAAAAATTTTACCTTGTTCCGATTCCTTTGTCGACGACACAACGGAAGTCTGAAAAAAACAACAGAATTCTCACAGCAGTCCTACAAACAATTTCTGTTTGGACATGACCTATTCATGAAATCAAATACGGTAACTACAAGCGATCGGCTCAAAAGTCATATTTTATCAGTCGAAGCAGTTCTTCAACATTAAGGCTTCTTCTGATACAAACTCTGTGAGTGTGCGCATGCATTCATGTATGCTTTGTATATGTGAGTGTGTATGCGTGTGTATGTGTGGGAGTTTGTGTGTATGTGTGTGTGTGAATGTGTGTGTGTGTGTGTGTGTGTGTGTGTGTGTGTGTGTGTGTGTGTGTGGCATGTGTGAGAGACAGACAGACAGATACACAGACTAACAGACTGACTGACCAACAGTCAAGAACGAAATGTAGCAATAGAGCGACGAAGAGAGAGCCACACAGGGCGACGACAGACAGATTAACAATCAATCAAGTCACTTAAAACAAAAAAATCAAAAAAAAAAAAAAAATACTCACTTCATCTGTTTCAATGATCTTGTCACTCTCAAAGACGTGAAGAATCGGGATCCGAAACAGTAGTGAGACAGTTCATACCATTTAAGAAGATATCACTGAAATCTACTCCTACTCAAGCATACCTCTATTAAATTTCAACTCAAAATTTATAAAAACCTAAAACATAACCTTCCACTTCATTGGTCTTTTGATTTAGTATCAATTTTTAAAATCAAGATCCAACATTTTTTAATCAGTTCAATTCCATTTAAAAACACAAATATTATTTCTGTTTTGCATTACAACTCATTAAATTGTGTAGCAATGTGTTTTTTTTTCAATAAGATATTCGTACTTTTTTTTCTTTTAATCATCACTGTCAAAAATTCCATGTGAATTGTGGTGTCAATGCCTACTGCAGTCCTAGGAGCTGCCACACCAAGCACACTGCAACCCATTTGTGTCCATGTTTTTCTGCATGTTTTTCTGGATGTGGATGAATACACTGTGGTAGTCAATGCTGCCAATCACTTAGTCACAGTGAGGAAGTCTCCATGATAAGTTTTTAAACAAGTACACTGGGGCTCATACAGGGCTGTTGCAGTCCCTGCAACAGATCTCGACTACTACAACAGTCTAAGTCAAATGACTTGTAAATTATTAATTATTCCATTCTGATGACAGGTCTAAAGGGCCCTATTGTGGTTCGTTGCTGATCTTTGTACCAGAATAGAGGTAACACAGTCAGAAAAGTACTTTGGCAGGATGCAGCACTTGCTTACCAACTCTCACGTTTTGATTACCTAAGTGGTCGTGTAACAGGGTTGACAATGATCCCTCAATCATGAGGGTAGGAAAATCGCTGCTCTCACCACCAACATTGTAGGCTTCTAATATGGAGATCTTCTAGCATGGCAGAGACACAGTCTGGCTCCCTTGACCTTTGTCCCTCTGTAGTTGCATGATGCGATGTTGAATGCACTCTTCTTCTCTCTCTAGTCCCCTCTGTATCTCCTTGGCCTTAGGAATCTCATACAAGCGCCTGGTATTCTAACATGGACCACAAAAGGGGTTTGTATTTTGATCCCTTACCAAATGGGAACAATGTTGTAAGTTAGACTGCAGGAAGCCTGTGGTGGTGTTGGCTTTCTTGATTGTGTTACCAACATGGAGTGCCACTTCAGATCTTCACACATTATCACACAGAGGCATGGATAGCTGCTAAGCTGCTCGACGAACTCACCACAGAGGCTGTACATGAAGCCCGTCTTTTTCCTAATGATGCTGATATAACACTTCTTTGCATTTACGCCCATATCCTAGTTCTGGGCCCTCTTTTCAACTTAATTCAAGCGCTTAAGGTGTTCCTGAATACCAAGCTGGTTGAAGAAATGCTTGATCTGTCTGTAAACAGTCATATATGACTAAACACACCTGTGATTTGACTGATGCTGGCAAATCACTGACATGGCACAGAAAAAACATTGGGTCGAGGACTGTGCCCTATGGGACACCAGATTCTACCTTGACCTCCGTCGATTTGGGATTAGGTTCACAGTTCAATTAGTCATGAAGTTCTTGATCCATCTATGTGTGCTTCCCTTGACATCACAGCAGACAGTTTATGCAGTTCAAGCTTCATGTGGAGCTCTTATCTCAAATCCTAAATGAAATCCAGTATAGCCTGGCTGATCTGATCTCCAATGTCAAATGCAGAAAAATGTCATCTACTAATAACTAACAGGCAGGGCAACTCTTGCTCTCATTTTGAAATAATCACACGCCCATAACTCTAAAAAAAAAAAAAAAAAAAAAAAATTAACACTGTCACATTATAATCAAATCAGTATACAGTCAAGTGCAGAAGCCTTTACTGCTCTCTGTAATGCAGTTGTTTGGAGTTTTCTTTCAGCAAGTACTTTTTAACCGTCTACAACATACAAGAAGTTTAGTGCATATTATGAAGTAGTTGATTCGAGACACTGTTGTAAAGTGTTCTCCCACCAGTAGAACTGCAGGTCTAACACCAGTAGAACTGCAGGTGTAACACATAAGATAATGTTGCTTATAGCCCAGCCGACCGCAAAGGGCCACATCAGGGCTGAGGTGTAACACATGTGCAACTGAAAATAACAGACAAATTTTACAGAATAGACAATCTGCATGCCGGTTTCTGCTCTCCGACTACATAAATCCTTTAATTCTTTTTTCTTCTTTTAAAATCACATCACTAGTGGTGTCACTCTTAAAACCCACTGTTGGCATTATCAAATAGCGGTCACTTCCATGTTTTCTAAAGCTGTAAGCTTGCTCTTCATTGGTCATAAAATGAAAAGGCAGTGAAGCATTGCTCTCTGACACCATACAAAGTTTATGATAGTGGTATAAGATAACAATACAACAAAATATACCAACTAATTAGTAATTTGTTGAATAACAATCAAGATGTCTTTAATGTCATAGTTGACACTTAAAACCACCTTTTGAACTCAAAAGGACAGATGTTTGTTTTTGTTTTTTTATGTGCATTTTGCAAAGTGAACACAAGACTTTTGCTGATGCAGACAAAGTTGAATCTGAGCATGCGTATGCTGGGGCTATCATTTTGTCTTCAAATTTACCTTTACTCCTGTTCTGTGGAAGTTTGGAAGGAGCGAGAAAGTGATTTCTGGTGCAGCTGGAATGATGTGAAAGACAGTATATATCTATGTCGTATAAGATCCTTTTTAATGGCCGTAGGCACTGCCAGTTAAGTTCTTTTCATGGTGCGCTTTTCTTAATATTGTTAAATGTTTTTCTTTCTTTTTTTCCAAAACATGACTTTGTTTTGCTACAATGTTATTATTTGTGACAAATGAAGTCACAGCACTACGACTGGCCTTCTTATTTGTGCATGACAAAAAAATTGTGTAAATGTGATATCATTGCCATTTTAGTAATAAAACTGAGTAGCAAGGGTGTTGCTTTACGCATGACATTAACGCATGCAAATATTTGATTTTGACTTTTTTCACGCAAATTTTTGTCGATCTTTTTCTCACACACACACACACTCACACACACACAAACACAACAAGCAATCAATCCTGGCTGAACAAAATACATCCTGGTAATATATCAATTGTCAATATATTGCCTTGGCTTAAAGCTGTGTCAGGCCAATTGACATGGGCTAGAACACCAAGGCTACATCAAAATGTTGTTATGCTCTGCATAGTTATGCGGGGATTGTCTTCAGTTGTGACAAGCTCCTAGCATAACATTATCAGTCTCCAAAATCCCCCGAAGTCGGAGTGTGGCTGCCCACGTGGCGGGGTAATCAAAAACGGTCACACACGTAATGTTCTCATCCCCAGCTGATGCATTTGTACCATAGTGTTCAAGTGCTCGGCGTTTGGATATCCGGCTTTAGCCAGGGTACGACAACAACAACAACAACAATTGTCAATATTATTCCAAGGCATATATCACCAAATTTTTCTGATAAAAAGTTTAAAAATAAACCCAAAAACATTGCTTAAAATCGTGCAGAAGGTATCTGAATCAAAACATCTGAGAAGTTATCATACAAGTAGTTAAATATGCCTAGTACAACTTACGTAGACAGAATGTCATCTTTTGATGCATGTCATCTTTTGATGCAAGACCATGTACTCAAGACCAAGGTCAGGCAACTGACATCAGGTCGGGTTACGAAGACCGTCACATCCTACTTACCTGCTACTTCATCGCTTCAAAAATGGTTCAGAAAATATCTTGGCTCAGTTACTTATAAATTGTGCAGACACTCCAAAAATTTTTTTGTTCTAATCTAAACATAAAATGTCGATTTTTAATGATATATACAAATTATAATGAGCCCTTCAGTCCCAATGAAGCTGCTGATGTGAAGACTGAAGGCTCACTTACGGCATGCTGACCAGAAACAGAACGTACAGATTGAAGTACATTAACTTAAACAGGAGTGAACCAACAGGAGTGCAGGAAAATCCTAACACTAGGTCACACTACCATATCTTGGGATTCAAGAAAAAGCATGAGATACGACATACTTTCAGACCTGCCAGTAATGCACAAGCACACAGCCGTCACATATGCAGTGAGCATACAGGCAGTGGTACAGATTGTCAGATGGTCACATCCTTAATTAATATTAATTACTACAGCAGACTTGTCTTCAGAGTCAGACCTTGACATATATTAGCTTAAGGATTCTGACACTGTCTTGGAAAGGGGTCTCCATGTTGCAAATATGGTGAACACTGCATGCCTTACAGGTATATGACTGAAAGAAAGTGTTCACTCTGAATAACGGGTTTTTTTTTAGGGTTTTTTGTTTGACACATAAACACCCTCCCACGGCCTTAGTTATTAACAACTAACCCTCATGGTTTGTGTGTGTGTGTTTCGTTTGGTTGGTTTATCATCTTTTTTGTAAGCAAAAAGCTCATTTTGCTCCTCTATTCAAAATCCCCTTGGCAACACTGTGGGAAGAGGGTAACTGGTCTTCCTGTTCCATTGCTGTCTTTTTGCTTGTCTTCTTCTTCAGGGTATACGGCCACAATCACCCAATTGATTTTTACTCCGTTTTTTTATGTCAAGGTCTGACTCTGAAGACAGTCTGCTGTAGTAATTAATATTAAGGATGTGACCATCTGACAATCTGTACACCTGCCTGTATGCTCACTGCATATGTGACGGCTGTGTGATTGTTGAGGGTATGGAAGAAAAGGTCACCAAGAAAAGGGAGCACACTCTACAATAATCAGACCATTAAAAACTGTAAAATAAAATTGACTGACTAAAGCCAGGAGGAGGGAGAGGGGATAGGACTTTACAGGATAGTACAGACTGATTGCTAGCCTAAAGTGATAAGCTAGAGATTCAAACACCTTCACTTCAGATTTCCAGGCCAGATCGAGATTCACTATTCAGAATCAGAAATTCGAGATTGACACGGTGCAAGATAAAATCGGGCTCTTGATCCATTTCCGTTACTTATGACCAATATAGAACGAAAACAATAACAAAGGATGGAGCTCTTCGAGCTAGCTGTAACACTCTCCCTGGCCTAAAACCACAGTCTGCAAAATGATCGTGTAAGTCATGTCAGTGTGTTCCTGTTTGAGTCGGGTCTACCGGCTGATTTGATCTATCAACAGCGCAGCCACCAAGACACTTTCAAAACTACAGATTTTTCGGAATTAATTCTATCTTGGTACACATGCTGATTAAATAATTCTATGAAAGCATGCACATGATATTATGCTGAGCGGTAACAAACCACAAACGAGAATGAGAAATCTTTTAATTCAGCAAAATTATTCCGCGCTCACCTGCAGGTTCGGCCATGTTGCCCGTGTTGTGTTTTAGACAAGTCACGTGATGAACTAGAGGGCGCCCCAGAATGTTTTCATTAGGCTTTGATTCAGCCTTCCAGAAACGCGAAAGCGCAGACACACCAGATAGGCCTATAACAAAGTAAAGTGTGCCCACAAATAAAATCTAATTAGCAATCAGTTCATGGAAACTGGGTCACCATGCTGTATTCAGTTACTATTGATGTAATCTTGGAAGAAGAAAAACAAATCGCTGCTGAACCCGTACCCGTGGTAACTCTCGTGTGGATGGGGAATCGGTGGGGTGCGTGTGTGCATGTGCTCACTTGCGCGCGCGCGTGTGTTCATTTTACAGTGTGAAGATGAAAGGAAAAGTACGTTTCTTTCAATCAGTGTACACATGTTATCATGCAAACATGCACGTGGCATAAGATTAAATTGAAGAAAAAAAATCTGGATCAAACAGATCTGCTGTTATACAGTGCCTAACCAGTACAGTCTTTCTTACCTTGGATTCTTGTGACCTGGAACCACTTGAACAGTTCGCACATTACCTTTACAAACCCTTTAAGTCAGCCCCGTAAGTGGCGAGACACCGGAGGGCCCCACGCCAATGCAGCGCACCACCACCATTGCAATTTGCCAGTTCAGGGATGCTAGCAACATAAAAGAACAGAAAGGGAAAAATTTTAAAAAGAACACCAGGAGCAAACCAAGCTTGAACGTTTATATCTCCTAATAGACCTTCTAGCTATCATAGCTGCGAGTTAACTAACAGCTGTTCCCTTCAACAATCAGTTAGTTTCATCAAGGAGGTGTCACTGCGTGCGGACAAGACCATATACGCTACACCACATCCGCTAAGTTTTGAGACCACACTACGCATGATTTGAAGCTGATGGATAAATGAATTAACAACAAAGATGAGACAATTGAAGAAGAGGGCCTCGTGGCTACGACTCGGCGGATGTCTGACCTACGCATTAGCCCAACGCGCTGGCCAGACCTTGAGTGCCTACCTACCAGTTTGTGTGTGTGTGTGTGTAGTGGATGTACACGTGTGTGTATGATGTGTGGGCATGGGCCCATGTGTGTGCGTGTATGTGCGCGCAGGCACGTGTGTGTGCGCACGCGTGTGTGCGTGTGCGTGTGCGTGTGCACATGTCTGTGTGTGTGTGTAATTTGTGGGTTTGTGTGAGCACACGTATCTGCATATAGGCTATATGTATACATACCTGTGGGTATGCGTGTGCCTTTGTATGTGGGCGTGTGTGCATGTGCGTGTGTGTGCATTTGTGCGCTTATGTGTGTGCGTGTGTGTGCGCCCATGTGTCGATGTGGACGTGCACATGCACACATGTGTATATGTGTGTGGGTAAGAGCGAGCAAATGTACACGCACACGTTCGTATGTGTGTGTGTTTGAGTGTGCGCGCGCATGTATGTGTGTGTGTTGTGTGTGTTTGTGACTGCGTGCGTGAATGTTCAGAAGATGAGTTAGGAACAAGAACAAGACCACCAAATTCAGCATATAAGTGTACGCGCACTCTCCCGCGCACACACACATACACATAACAATAATAACAACAGCTCCTCGCCCTCAAACACATCCCACGCACACACGCGCACGCACACACACACACACACCACGCACGCACGCACGCACGCACGCACACACATACACACACACACACACACACACACACACACACACACACACACACACACACACACCAATCCAAAATGAACAAGTGAACATACTGAAATCAACACGGTAAGATAAGAACAATAAAATGTGCGTAGGCCTACCTGCCTGTAAGTATGTTTTTTCTCATCTGTGACCGCTTGATTCTGTTGTTTGCGACAAAAAGTTACAGCAACAGTTGGGACGCACCTACAGAGATACATTTACATGTGCATGTACTCTGACAAGAAAGATAAACATGATCTTTGACGGCTTCTTCCTTTTCTTAAGCCATCCTCATACTCTTGTTTGTCTATGTCCTTGGCGGTAACTAACCCCTCTCTTTTCAAATTTTGCTCCATCCTCATAGTTAGGGAGATCTTTTCCCCCAACAATTGACATGATGTTGATTGTAGTAGACTACGCTGAGTGAAATTTATGCGAGGCTATTGGAAAACATCTTTGAATATATTGTGCTAACGATCGAAATAGTAGCCTAATCATGGAATCTAAAAAGCAAATCAATTGGGAAGCGACCCTGAGACTATCTCAGACCAGAAAATGAGTATGAAAAACTCGATTCAGGTTATCGAATCAACAAAAGTTGTGAGTTAATTTCTATATTCTGCACATCTGCCCAAAACTAGTCCTAACCCTAATATGACCCTATCTGTATTCTAGCTGTTGCAAAAGAATCCTAACAATTATTGTCTTAGAAATCGGCATCTTTAACTAGATGGGTGTACTGATCCAACACGTCATCTCTGCGTTAATTGTAAACGCTCAGTTGGTCTGTTCTCATCAACAAATCGGCTGTATAGCACCCACAGATGGCGATACAACAAGCTTACCAACGTGGACGCGCCACGCCTCTCCCGCCGCCCTCACACCCTGCTTCTCCTCATCCTCTCTAATATCAAGTATGACGCGCACGCGCACGCACGCACGCACGCACGCACGCACGCACACACACACACACACACACACACACACACACACACACACACACACACTCACTCACTCACCCACTTACACACAGAGGGAAACAGCACATAACTGACTTTGAGACAGAGGGGGAGTCGGGCGAGATCAAAGTGCTTAAGGGGATCGCATGTATGGTTAACACTGCCAGAGGAGAAACATTACGCCGCCAGAAGCTCCAGCAATCACAGTTTACTTGGCAGGAGAACACAGAATCATGGTCTGGAACAGCTGTGACACTGAGGATTTTAAACGGCGTTTAATGGATGGAGTGGATGGACTGGGAGCGCAAAGCAGACTTTCCAGAATGGGAAAACCATTCATACATCATCAAGGAGAGTGACACGAGACCAAATATTTTATTCCACCAAGGTTCACGGAACAATTATTCTGATTGAACTCATTGTGCCATAGAAAGCAGAATGGAGCAAGCTCACATTTGCAAGACTTGAGAAGTGTATGCCAGTCTCGCCAGCAGCTTGAGGGAATCTGACTTCCAAGCCAAAGTACTTGCCATAGAGATTGAAAAGGGGTGGGGGTGGGTATGTTGTCTGCTATTTAACTTATGATATCATGAAGCAGCCCTTGATTTCTGATAAGATGTCCAGAATGCTGAAGGCAATAGCTAAGGTAAACTGAAGATTTCCAGCCAGACCTTACAAAACTGAACTTCATAAGGCTGAAATTTCCCAGCTAAGAACAGGTGTACGATGGAATTGTGGGTATCCATCTGAAAAGGCAACGCCTTGAGACGCACGTTTGAATCCCGGCAGCACCAGGAAACAGATATCTGACGTCAGGAGGGAACTTATAGGGGGAAATAACCTGGATGCGACCAAGATCGCATTGTGTGCAAGTTCTGGGCCGAAAAACTAATCTTTGAGGAGGTATGCTGGGATAGGGGAGGGGGGGGGGGTGTCTTCTCTGAAGACCCTCTGCCGTCAAGCTCTCTCAAGTGGGGGGGGGGGGGGGGGGGGGGGGGGGGGGGGGAGCGGGGGGGGAAGCAAAAGAAGCATGCATAGATTGTAGACAAGACACTTTTCCCCCCTGAATATATCTTCCCCCCCCCCCCCCCTCTGATCAGTTAAGAGAGAGAGAGAGAGAGAGAGAGAGAGAGAGAGAGAGAAATCAGGAGTGTCTTAAAAAATGCATCGATTTTTGTAGAAGCGCCTACATTGCCAATAATTATCTGTATCCTTCAAGTTAGATTACAATCCCTTTGTTGTTGTTTCATCAACGTAAATTCAGGGATAGAAGTGGTAGGGGTACGGAGTGGTGAGGGAGGATTCAGGAGGACATGTCCCCCATCCTCATCAAAGTCAGTGCGGGCTGCAGCCCTTTTTGCCGCCCCCCCCCCCACCCCCCCCCCCTTTTCAGATCGAGGAGTTGGGGGAGGGGACAGGTACCATCCTTCGCCGTACGTCGCATGATATTTTTTAATGCGCCAAACATGGTGGCGTTTCAGGGACGCATGGTTTTTAAATAGGAAAAAAGCCTTTCCGTGCGTCGTGGGCCTCCAAGGAACCATACTTTCCTGTTGGACTAAAGCCCTGCTGTACGCCATGGGTACCAAGGTATCCATACTTCTGACGGTGCAGCCATGCAGTGGATTTTTGTTTGTTTGTTGTTGTTTTTTCTGTACACCTCAGTCAGCTAAAACCACCAGTTTCTGGTACAGATGAAGCCCCTATGTAACTGCTCGAAAAAGATCAACTGGTCTTATTCTAGTGTTTGTTTGGTACTGTGTGAAGATGTAAGCTGACTGGCATCTGTAATGAATGTTAGCTAAGGTTTCGGTTTTCAGTTTTACCCGACTTTAATTCCATCCGTACCTGATATGCATGTGCGCGCGCGCGCGTGTGTGTGTGTGTGTGTGTGTGTGCGCGTTTCATGGTAGGAAATGGGGTGGGCAGAGCATGTTGTCTCCCTTTCGAACTCAAAACGATGTGCACTGTTTCAGCTGTCACCATGAAGTGTGCCCATGATTTTTTCTCCTCCTGCTCCTTTTCCGTAAAGAAGACTATGCTTACACTGTTTGGCAACAACGCAATCATTATCATCTGTATGTGTCTTAGTGGATGGTGTTCAAGTAGTGCACATAATTTTTGTTAGAATAAACACTGCTGAAGTGACTGATCAATGGAAGTGAAGTGTTTCCTTGGCTATCTCCTATTAACTTCATACTAATAATTCTGCGAACTGCATCAAAGTGACTCACATGACGTCATGTGTGTATCTGTGTGTGTGTTTATGAGTGTGTGTGCACGCACACACGTGCATGTAAGTGCGACTGTGTGAATGTGCGTGTGCCCACATGCGTGTGCATGTGTGTGTGTGTGTGAAGCCAATTCCGCATTCTCTCATGACAGATTTGTGTGTGAGTGTGAGTGTGTGTGAATATATGTATATTTGAATTGTGTTGTGTGTGTGTGTGTGTGTGTGTGTGTGTGTGTGTGGTGTGTGTGTGATTGTCATCATGTAAACAGTTTCATGGCATAACTATTTCCTTTCTTTTGAGTTCCCGGCCATGATAGATTCTCAATCCAGTTAGTACCGCAAAGTTAGCAGTCTGCCGCAGCGACCCCACCGGTCCCAACAGCTTCTCCTGGACCTCAGCCAGACTGGACCATGTCTGGCGTCTCAAGGTTTCAAAGGAGGGGCAGGACTGTAGATGTGGGTGGGAGTTAGGGAGCTGTGCCTCAAGGGCACTGGTCAGTATGAGTTTTCTTTTCCAAAGCTGCACGACAGGTAAATATTACACATGAACAGTGTAGGAATAGTTGCTAAAAATCTGAACAGTTGATTCTATCATAATTCAGCTGTTGTCATCCCTGCTGATTAAAAGAAAGCTTCATGAAGGCAAATCTCCTTCATTTCACGTCATCTTATCTTACAGGAAATGTTTTAAAATGTTTTGTAACTTCACTGCATTCAGATCTTACAGGGCTTTTTTTTTATTTAAATCTTTCCTAATTTTGTGTCTTCTGGAAAAAAAAAGTAAATATGAATTTGGTGTGTGCTTAATTTACAGTGCGACATGAACTTCATAAAGATGTTAAGGGCCTACTTAACAGAAACTAATTGAAATTTAAAAAAACAGAAAAAAAGCCGAAACCCCTTACAATTTCATACAAAACAAGCAACAAACAAATTTATCCTTAATCCTTTTCAATTCATTTCATGTTTATCGAGTACCTAATTGCAGTCTCATGGCTGTGTTGATGACACACTGATAGCATGACAGTAGTATAACTTTTCCACACACATGCAGCCATTAGAATTAAAAAAATTTTAAATGTGTCAAGCAAAATCAATGCCCTATTCATTCTTCAAAAGAGGAAGATGAGGGAAAGGCTGATGAGATGCAAACTGTTTAAAGTTATCAAGATTACTCATGTTAATTTAGAAACAACATGAACACACACACACACACACACACACACACACACGCACACATGCACACACACACACACAAATCCCACCATTATGACAGTGAGACACAAAGGAGAGAGACGTAGAGGGGTTGGAGGGGAGGGGAAAAAAACAAACATAAGGGTGGAAAGGAAACAGGGCAATGGAAAGAGACCTTGAGCAAATAGAAGCAATAACTGACACAAGGTTTCAGATTTGCGCAAAACAAACCTTTATTATAAGTAAGGGCAAATTCATACAAAGAAACTAAATGTACATAAAATGGCAAGCATTTCTGGAGGGAAGAGGAAGGGTTAAGAGGAGAGTAAAGGGGATTGGATTCATGTATGTTTGAAACGCTTCTGTCCTGAGTGAAGATACCTCATCCATGATAACATAAAAATGAATTTACAAAGCAGCATATTTCTTTTTTAGCTGCATAATAACTGCTCAAGAAAAACAAAAATGGAACTTACAAAAATGATGGTACAAAACGTAGGTATGCAACATCTCTTCATAATTCATATGCATGTACATAGCTGCCTGAGTAACAATGACTGTTTGATGAGGACACTCCTGAATTAACTCACCCCTAAAAAAAATGTCACAGTGCCAACACAAAACTTGTCTCCTACACTCAAAATTCAAGACAGAGCACACAGCACTTCATCAGGCAAATATTTACTGTCTCTACATCAGTTTCACTTCACAGACACTTCATTTTAAACTGATCAAAAGAACAATTTCAAAACAAAGTACAAGGAATTTCAAAACAAGTGTTTACTACAGTATAGTCCCCAGTTTTAGGCTTGTGTACAAAAATGAACTTCATCAAGAGTTTTAATCAACAGCCAAACAACAATGATCAAATCATCACATAAAAATAAATGAACAACATTCACTCACATAAATGAAACGTAATGACAAACAAGATTGATTTCTCTGTGTGTGTGTGTGTGTGGTGTGTGTGTGTGTGTGTGTGTGTGTGTGTGTGTGTGTGTTTCCAAGGAGGTGGTGGAAGGGGGAGCAGGGGTGGATCAGAAGAGGGGAGGGGGGGGGGGGGGTCTCATCTTCAATGCTTCATCAGTGACATTACTCCCATGCAGCCCATTCCACCTCCTCTGTACAAGGTCCAAAGCATGAACTTACCTCCACACCTGAAGTAAGTGTACTCACTTAAGTCTGATCAAACTAATAATGGCTGAAGTTTAGTTACCTGCCTTATCAAGCTGGTGAGACAATCACATGCTGTCTCTTATAATCTGTTATCAAGTAAGCCAAGTTCCTATGCAGCTTTGGACGTTTCTTGTGACAGGGAAATGTGCTTCAAAATGTAATGCCTTGTGAAAAATTTAACAAAATGTTTCACATTGTTAGCCGCAGACACAAGTATTGTTGTGGTAAAAACTGACACCTTGTGGCAGATACTGAACCTATAAATATTTGCCTAGGTAACTTTCTTTTTAATGTGAATTTCGTATGTGACTTCAACTTTGAATAACAATGAAATAAACAGGTAGACAATCAAAACATACCTTTGAACAGTGAAGTCACTTCTTTATTTTTACCATTTCTACCAGTCAAAGAGGCTTTTTATCCCCATTTTAATGTGAGAGCACACTGATCAAATCTGAAGCTTAATTTTCTTGTAAATACACTTTTCATTCATGTACAAAGTCAGTAACTGACCTCACTGACATCAATTCACATATGTCTTTAAATGTTCCATTCTAGTGATTGCTTGCTCTGATCGTCCATGCCTTGCTGTTCCAAGGAGAAGTGAAGAAACGAAACTTAAGATTTTTTTTTGAATTTGTTGTGAACACAGTAACTGCTTCACCAATCACATTTCAATTTCAATTCTTCTAAACGATCTGCATGATATCTGCTTGTGAAAGTTATCCACACAGAGACACACCATCAAATTGCACATTTGCATGAAAGTTTTCAGCTTTTAAACAACTTTTAATCACAAAAAAAGCACAATCTGAGCTGGTACTCTTAAAAAAAAAAAGAAGAAAAAAAGACAGCTGTCATTTTGAGTGTGGTCATAACTTCACATCAACTTATAATGATTAAATAATCAAAACTGCAAATGGTTAACCACTTAATCAATGACAAACGTAAGTTTGTTTTTCAATGACAAACATAAGTTTCTGTTGTTTTTTTAAAACATGATTTAACTTAATTCAATGACAAACGTTAAGTTTGTTTTTCAATGACACATAAATTTTTGTTGTTTTTTTAAACATAATTTTTCTATGTAAATCAACCAGCCAAGCAATTTTACCAATCATAGTTCAAGTATTTACAATGAAATCTTTAAAAAAAAAATATGGTGTAGGCGATCTCACATTTTGTGGAGGCTAAACAACGTGATGTTATGAACTTGGTTAAAAAAGACATTGCTTTGATACGCTCTTCCCAACGAAAATTGATCACTCAACAGAACTTGCCATCTCTAAAAGAAATAAAGGTGACTTAAAGCACCTGCAGATAAACTTTCGGGTAGAAAAAATCACCAAGAGAGATGACAATCTCAGACTCATGAGGTTTTGGACAAAATCAAACTCCCTGTTTCTAGTCTCAAATTCTGTGGCCCTTCATGCCCTCCTCTCATGGTGACCTCAGTTTTGATGTCCTCTCCATGTGTATGGCCTTCGTTTGATTCCGTTGAGGTCACCAGCATGAGCAAATTCATGGGGGCTGTCATTGGACAGACATGGTGGCGCTCTCCAGAGGGAGAGCTCACTCACGCCAGCTCCGCGACTAAGCAATTAATATCATCAGCAGCGGGATTAGTAGGCGGTGTCCTGCGTATGTTGATTGGAACAGGCACCATTGTACACCACTGAAGTGACTCGGCAGCAGTGCAGTATCTCCTCCGGAGGGTTGCCACATGACGACTTGACATTGGCTGCTCCCTGTGCTTGCTGCGGTGGGCCAGACCGGGCTGTGGTTGTGGATGGGGGCTCAGAATGAGCAACTCTGGGTGCAATGCGGCTGAGATGGCAGAGAAGATGGGACAGAAAAATCCTTCCTTTTCTTATACTTTTTGGTGGAATAAGTTTAACATCCGAGCACTGTCATGTACTGTTCATCAAAGCCTGAAAGAATTTTAATCTGAAATTTCATATTTGTAATTCCATCTAAAAATGTTTGATCTGACAGTGTGAAGTCATTAACACAACACAACAGCAGCTTTTCTTCTTTCATTGATGATGGGATAAACTGGGGTATTTGGGTGTACGGTGAACTGAAAGGATAAACAGACAAATAAACTCATGAATTTTAGGCACTGCCTTTCTATTTCTAACGAATGTTTCTGCATTCTAGTTGTCCCTTCAAAAAGAAATGACATCAAATAAGCCTCTGTGTTCTTTTAGCAATTTATAACCCTGTGCAATAAACTGAAAGAAAACCTTGTGAAGTTACAGACTTTTGATATGGCATTCTTTTGTTTGTTTTGCTCCCCCCCCCCTCCCCCCCCAATCCCTAAACAAACGAAAAAAACCACACGCACAAAAAAAACATATTCATATTACTGCTGATTTGAAGGAAACAGAATACTGTTCACTGAGTGGAAGGACTCATAAAAAAAAAGATTATATCGTTATCAATTGAAAAATTCTTAGCTTCCTTTAGTGATATTATATGAAAGTGTGACAACCTCTTAAATTTCATTTTCTGGTGATGGAAGCAAATAATCCTAAAAATGACTGTGAATCTTCACTCCAGCCATTGTTCTAGCCTGAAATCAGTGTACCTTCCAAAAGACCACTGAAATTACAGACTTCAGGGTAAATCTTCAATGTCGTTAACATGGGATTTAAAAAAAAATGTTTTAGGCCATACAACCATATCCAGCTTCTCCTGTTGCCTTAGGCTCAGCAACAGCAGTTCCCTGGGGAACAAAAATGCTAAAAAAACAAGATGCAAAGCATACATACATACTCCAAATTTATCTTGAATACGCGTGTAAAAAAACGTCACAATCAAACATGCGTCATAATAAAAAAAACCGTCACAATCAAACATGTGTCATAATGTATTTTGTCACTGGCCAACTACTTTCTGAGATATTCTATAATGAAGAATAACCATTTTGGGCCGTTATAGCTGTTAGTAATGGCTATTTTGGTAAAATAAAACATTGGGCATCATCCGTGACCCATAATGAACATAGCTACAAATTTTTAGAAAGATCAGCCCAGAAGTTTTGTCTGGAGCGAGTGGAACACATTTTGACCACAGACACATACAGAGACAGACACAGACTGCATTTCTTCATTCCCATTGTGAAGTACTCCCTATTCTACAAGGACTGGGAGTACAAAAACAATGACTCAATCACATTAAATACAGGAGGAGATGAACAAGAGAAGATCAAAAGTCACCACTACATCTTTTGAGTTCTTTTGTCCAATACTTTTTCCGACCTCTTCACTGTTCAGCCATAATGTGTGGAATCTAAATATCTGAAACATATCCACACCAAGACTTTTTTTAAAAATGCATATTGTTTAGAAACATATACACTCTGAGTCTTTTTTTTAAATGCATATTAAAATAAAGTGCACTTTCTTTTTTTGATAATCATTAAGGCCAAGAAAAAAAATGCTGAGTTAGAAACTGGTTAAATCCTGGACCAAGTCCACTCACAAAGGTATAAAAAGGAAATATAACAAAATGAATGTAAAGAGAAAAAAAAGGATCCCGACCCAGCTCTGCAGCATGCATCAGTTACAGGAACATTAGGCAGAAAAGAACAGGGGCAATACTGAAAAGAACCGCATAGCTGTGCCATTTCATCAAAAATGAAAGAGGGTAACTCAACTGCAAGCCAGCTAATGAGACACTGACGAAGCAAACAAAATTACAGCTATCTAAGTCTACAGTTAATCATGGAAGATAGGTGTGGTTTACTTCTCACAAACCAGACAGCAATAATTGAAAATGGACCTGATAGTGATACTGGACGAACTGTACAAACAGGGAATAACAGTCTGATACCCATATGCAAGATTATGGAATCGATACCAGCAGAAGACATAAGGATGCTTCAGTACTCAAAGAAGTGAACGAAGCTGTACATACACTCAAGGAGCTGCCAAAAATCGACAGAGTGGCAGCAAAATAACTGAAGTATAGGGGGGTAGATGTCATGAAAGAACTGACAGCTTATTAAAGAAAAAAAAAAGGTAGGGGGATGGGGGTGGGGGACAAAACAAGTGATTTTGAAAATAGGCATAGGATCTATGAAAGTCTGCCTAACAAAGGAAACCTACAACAGTCAAGAGCAGCAGGACCATCATTTAACACTCTCCAGGGTAAAATTACAGCAGTTGTTCTAAACAAAATGAAACAAAACAACAACAAAAAAGCACGAAAGGAGAAGTGAACTGTTCTTCAACACCAGGCAGCAACTGGGGAATATGATCTTTAACATAACCTCAAGAACCTTTTGATGACAGAAGAATGAAGGCTTACAGAACTTTAGTAATGAGGAACTGTAATTCATGATGAAAACCTCAACCAAAACATCACATATTTGGTTTCAAAGAGGGATGACTGGGGGTGGTAACTGATGCATAAGAGATTAAGAGCAAAAGTAAAATAACTGGGCCACCAAACAAGTTAATAATTGAAATGATGTATTTCGGCCTATTTGTCTTCTTGAGGCATCACAAATGAAATTCAAAACAGTGAAAACAACCAACCAACCAACAGGCACTTATCTTTTTGATCTCAGTGCAAGATAAATGACCATTCATTTCTCCTTTGTTTTCATAGTTTTCACCATAAAAAAGTCATGTGGACAATCTCATGTTGCGGGATGGATAGCTAGAACAAATTACAGTAGTAGAGTCCACTCTGGAAGTTTATTTACCCAATGCCATTTAATACTGTGAATTATCTGAAGAGTTCTGACTTCCAGCTCCATGATAAAAATCTTAATTCTAAATGCAGTCAGCTTTATCAAGCATTGAAAGTAAACAGATCCCACATACATGGGAAGAAGGGAGGGGGAGTGTGAGAGGTGAATTAAAAAACAATATGAATTAAAACCAGCTTAAATTAGTGAATTTAAGTTAGGCCTCAAAATATTTTGACATTTGTCAATTTTGTATCCAGTGACCTTACATTTTAAAGTTTCTAGTACTCTAAATTCTGATCCTATAAATACCCCTTAAAGTTTTGTAAATTTTGACAGCTGACAGTTTTTGGCTTATTTTGCTGATTGAAAGTCCAGGGGGGAAAAAACACAATGTTGCACAATGTTGTGCTTGTGCATACAGTAATGAGGTGGAAAAATTTGTGGTTACAGTAACCCAACCAATCCTATTTTCTTCTGCTGACACTAGACTATTTGTCCTTGAAGGTAAAAGAAACAATAGTTTTATAGAAAACAAAGTTGCTCACTATCTGATCTTCCATGTCAGCCATCAAACTCTGAGATGCAAGTAATTTTCATACAACTCATGATGTCGCTTCCCTTCATTGTCCCCGCAGAAAATTGTGTCTTGTGCTATAAGACTAGACTAGACTGCATCCAGGACAAAAATACAGTCTTGATATGTTTGATGAGAAGTAAAGGTATGACATGAGTGAACACTATGTGTGCTTATGACTAGCGTCAGCCATCACAAAAGATCAAGAAAAAAAAAAAATTGAGGTTTGCTAGGTACTACATCACTTTTTTTCTTTTGTTAGTCAAATGACTAACTGTGGAGACGTTGGGGGTGAGATGGGGGCTTATCACAGGATAAACTGATAAAACAACATACGATTGGGTCTTGAATTCAAACTGTCTTTGGAACTCTGTTCCCCAGCCCAGCCATGCAATACCTACTAAAGTAGTCTCCCTGCTGATTTACATGTCATGGATGCTCCTGTTTAATTAAAGTGATCCTCTTTGGACCATATGCACAGGCCATGACTGAATGAGACCTTGCAATGAGGTGTATGTTTCTTTGTTTTTAACATCTATCGTTGTGCTATACCTGAAAAAATAGCATGGAAAAATATATACAAAAAGAAAGAAAAGAAAAAGAAAAAGAAATATCTTGTCAAAAACTCTGCATACAAAAAAACCACCAAAAGCTTGGCTGTGTTTCAGATTATACAGATTTCTTTTGGTAAAACAGGAGTGGGGCCGCAGGACGCATGCAGCAGTTTGCTTGGTGGTGGTGTCTTCTGCAGGTGGGCTCTGAAGTCATGAAATACAGGCTAGGTCGTGGTGCTTCCATGGGGATGCTTCCATTGACATTCTATTATGTTGCGCCAAGTGGCCATCTGCCATGGAGGAGTTCTGTCTCTTCACATCCTAATGGAATGCCCAGTGCATGCCTGCACATGATCATGTCAACACAGCTAAGGTTTCCAAGGGTGCTGCACAATTGCTCCCGGCTAGTCAGGTTACCAGCTGAGGGCAGTGCTCTCCCTACTGGCACTTTATGGTATGCCTTTTCCTTAAATTTTAATGCTAACAACCACACTAAAATGGGAGAAAAAATAAAGCTGCTAAGGCCTACTCAGAAGCACTGATATGCAGTATTTTCAGATGCAGTTCCAATATTTGTGTGGTTTAACTTTACTGACAAAAAACAAAATGGCCAACAATGAAAACAATCGATAAGGCGGCAAACTGGCGATCATTTGGTTAACTTTTTTTCTTCAGCTTTTTCTTCCTCTCCTCACTGAACTAGCCTATCTTTTATTTGTCACAGTCAGTTCACAGACTAAAGATCTATTTTTGTCTCATTTCCATTTCAGCTGCTGCCATGTCTATGATATATTTGTTTTTATTTCTTAATCTACTGGTTTTTGGCATAGCATTTTGTAATGAACTACAGCAGCGTAGTGTTACCAACAAAATTGTAGCATTCTATGTTAAGAGCATGGCACCTGGCAGCTCTGATATCTCATACTTCTTTATCCCATTTTCATAATAAAACTATGACAAAAGCACACTGTACATAAATCCATTCATTCTGTTGTCAACTCAGCTACCTTAGTCTACTCTAATAAAACTAGCTGCCATACCTTGGATGTCACACAGATACAATACACATACAATCACGCTACACACACTTTAAACATGTCAACACCACCAAAAACCTAACTGAACATCTGCTCATAAATAAACAATACAAGCTGAATTCAATAAAGGCCATAAAAAAGTGGTTTGTTCTGATCACCTGATCAACTCTAAACTTTTTTCCTCTACTATGAAAAAAAAAACCCTCTAAAAAGCAATGCTCACAAGGAAGTTGCTGATGACAGAAAAACTCAAAAATACAGATATTTTCAGGGAAAACCACAGTTTCATGATGACAAACAGAGCAAGAAGTCTAAGCCTACATTAAGGCCGATGCTACACAAGAGTCACTACCAAACAACGGTGATCGGAAAGAAAGTCAACGGGAAAGAAAGTCAACGGGAAAAAAGTCACGGAGGAAATGTCAACAGAAAAAAAGGCATCAGGAAAAAAGTCAACGGAACAAAGGTCAATATCCGCATCCGACGTTGACATGTACTCATAACAGTGAACAATCAGTCTGTGATGGAAGGGGTGATGGAGTGGTGGTGTGAAGGAGTGATATGAACTCTCAAGTCAGTTTTGTTTTATAAGCTTACTGCACTCGAGACTCATGATAGAGTATTCTCTTTTGCACTGGTTACCGTCAGAATGGAAATATTGAGGAACAACAAAGGGGGGATAAAGATCATCTTCGATGGCTATCTGTACACGAGACACTCCACGAAAACAAACAAGATCTGGTGGAAATGTGTAAAGAAATCAAGCTGCCAGTGTCGGGGGATGTTGAAAACCGACCTGGAGAGAAACAACCCCGAAGTTGGTCTGCCGCATAACCACGCCGCAGACCACTCTGCAGTTCGTCTGGCCAAAGTACAGTCAGACATGAAACACAGAGCTGCGACTACACGAGCGACGCCTGCCCAGATCTTTGCTGAAGCAGTGAGCAGCTGCGAAGAAGATGTAAGAGCATTGCTTCCCTCTACCGATTCCTGCAAAAGGACAATTCAGGAACCAGAGACCAGCACCTCCGGCACCGCGCCGTCTAGAGGACCTGGGGGAGCTCCCCGATGAGTTCACGGTCACTGTGGACTCTGATCCTGATGGATTTGTGATCGGAGACAATGGCCCCAACAGGACAGACCGGGCTCTTGTATTTGCAACAGAATCTGGCCTCAGGCAGTTGGCGTCCGCAGAGACTGTCTATATGGATGGAAATTTTGCGATGGCGCCAGCGATTTTTAAGCAGATCTATGTCTTTCGTGTTCTGCTTGGACACTGCCCTGTGACTGTAGTATATGCTTTGTTGCCAGCAAAGACTCGGGCTACTTATGAATTCCTCTTCCAAAGTGTTGTTGACAAATGCACTGAACGGGGCTTGGAGATGAACGTGAAGACTGTTGTAACCGACTTTGAGGATGCCGTCCTGAGAGCTGCCGTCGCTGTCTTCGGTCGGGACATTATCTGTAAAGGGTGCTTCTTCCATCTTTCCCAGTCAACTTGGCGCAAAATCCAAGAACTGGGTTTGACTCATCGGTACCACGCTGAGGAGGAGTTCCGATTGTTCTGTGGCATGATCGACGGTCTGGCCTTCCTTCCCTTGGCTGATGTAACAGAAGGCATGCAGTTTTTGAGAGACAATGTACCTCAAGATCCTCCTGAGGCCGAAGATCTCCTGAATTATTTTGACAGGACTTATGTTTCGGGATACTACCATGCAGTTCGGCAACAGCCTGCAGAAGACAATGAGGCGGCTCCACTTCTGAGAATGCGCCGGGTTCCACCTTTGTTTCCTCCTGAAGTCTGGAATGTAAACAGTGCAACAATTGACAACAATCCACGGACAAATAACATCTGTGAAGGTTGGAACAATAAATTCCGAAATCTCGTCGGCCATTACCATCCTTCCATATGGAGAACGATTGAATGGTTCCAGAAAGAAGCTGCTACAGTCCATACAATGATGCAGCAAGATGCTGTCGGGAATCAACCGGGCAAGCGTTTACCACTACGCTTCATTCGTATGCAGCAGCGGTTGCGAAATCTGTGCATCGCCCGTCGGGACAGGAGGAAGACTGTTCCAGAAATGCTCCGTGGTGTCGGTTGGAACATTCGACTGAACAAACAAACGTGAACGTCTACACGTTCGTCAAAGTGAAGGACAATGGCGTGATTGAAGGTAGGAGGGGAAGAGGGGCGTGGATTGTTGAATGTTTGACATTATCATTTAGGCTATGGCAAAGACAATTCAGTTTCCCATTCAATTCTTCAAATTTCTGTGACCTTTTTTGAAATGAAAATGTTTATTTATTTATTTTATTTACTGATATGTATATATGTTTTCCTAGCTTTCTTTGATCTATGCGATATGTATGAATACTTATTTGCTTTCTTTGACCTAGGCGATATGTATGAATGTGATGGAAGAGGAGGAGTATAACTTATAACTTTGTGTACCTTAATCTATGATCTATGATCTACATTGTAAAAAATTCTTTTTAAAAAAATTATGGAATAAAATGGCTGTTGACCTATTATTATGTGTTTATGTGTGCATCTGTGTTTGCATGTGCTGGCCTATTGTTATGTTTTTGAAGTTTTTTTCCGTTGACTTTTTTTCCATTGACTTTTTTTTCTGGTGACATTTTTTCTGGTGACGTTCTCTCCGTTGACTTTTTTCCCGTGACTTTTTTTCCTGTTGACTTTTTTTCCTACAATCCAAACAACATATTGTGCTGAAATAAATATTCATGCAGCTTTTCCCCATCTGACATTGAAAAAAAAAAGGAAGAAAGATTCTGAACCTTTTTTGCATACATATTTCTTCAATTCAAGATGTTCTCAGGTCTGCCAAAATTGACCAAAATTTCTTTCATTCCTCATCATAAGTCAGTGAACCATGCTATTGGTAAACATTTAACTATACCTTACTTGACAAATAACAGATGAGAACTAGAAAGGCCTATGTCAAAAACATTAAGTGATAAGAACAATATTTGGAATAGTTTATTTCTTTGCAACTAAACTATATGGTGCAATATTTTAGATTATGAGAAATAATAAAAAACATCAAGCTATCAGATCTCATCATGAACATAAATCTAATACCAAACGAGCAATCAGTGAAGCAGTGAACACAATGTTCAGCACAAGCATGTGGCATTTCACATACCTTAAGCGAAAGAAACAACTTTCTACTGATTGTTGTAAATTGTGCTGGACTCTTTGTAACACATATTTCAGTTGGCAACAGTATCATGCGACATGAGCCTGTGGCAAATGTTGAAAAGAAAAAAAAAAATCTAAATTCAGATAAATAAACAAACCTATCTACCCTATTTTGTTGGCAATGTTACCAGAAACAAACATTATGTTAATGGTCTAATAGTCAAAGTCATCATCAACACTTCCCACATAATCACAAATGTCATCAAAGTCCACTTTCAGAACACGGTCACGGTCAGACAAAAGCTGAATAAGGGCTCTGCAGGAGTCTTTGTCCTTCTTCATTATTTTGCCTAGTTGCCCTTTATGATCTCCAGAGCACATCATAATATGGGCATTGTCACCCCTGGGAATTACTGTCTCCAGCTGAGAATGTGACAGACCCTCCAGGACTTTTCCATCATCTGTTCTACACACAGCGCTGTCTTCACTGACTACATCTACAACTACCACTTTCTCTTTGTAGTATTTGCCCTTCTTGTAGTCTCTGTCCACAATTCGCACTCGAAGGTGTGGTCGCAGCCATAAAGAACTGTGCGAGTGACCTGACTTTGATGACTCAGTGTCTGATTTGTACTGTTTTGAAGGATATTCATCTCTTGGTTCATGCTTTCTCTTTGTACCTCTCTCCTCCTCTTTCTTATGTTTCTTATCTCTGTGTGACCTGCTTTCATTTTTGTCTTTGTAATCAGTCTGCTCATCATGTCCATTCTGATTCTGCTTTAAGTCTTTTTCTTTGTAACTGTCAGCCTTTCCTTTGTTCAGATACTTGGAGTACTTGTCATAGTCCTTCTTTTTTACTACTCTGATACAGTACTGTGTCAATGTCGCACTCTGACCACTCAAAGCCAGTTTTATAACAAGTCTAGCATTGTCTTCATCAATGCCCACAATAACACCATACAAATCTTTATACTTTCCATTGATGACTACACAATAGGCTCCTTTCTTCAGTTCCAAGTCGTCTTCATCATCATCTCTAATTCGGTCTTTTTTGTTGTCTTTACTGTTTGATGCTTGACTTCTGTCTGCACCTAACCCTAGTCCTTTAGGACGCAAATGAGCTTCCACGGGAGCAATCACTTTCCCACTCTTACCAATTCCCTGTCCCTCCTTCCAACCCATGCCTCTCAACATGGCAAACCCAAAATGTTCGATAGGGATCTTTTCGTAGTCGGCATCGTCGGGAACTTCGGGTCGCAAGGCAACATCCAACTTGTCATCGGTCTCAAATCCATCCGGAACCTTGTTCTGCATCAACAAAGGAATGGCCAGGTTTGGGTCCGGTTTATCACGATCTTCCCATATCTCTTGGTACTTTGCAGATTCTTCCAGAACTTCTCTTGCTGCTTGTTGATTAATGTCGTTCGGATCCAAATCTTTAACGTCAGTGAAACGTTTTTTCTGCCGCCTCTCTCCAGCGGTTTTTCTTGATCAGTGGTATCACGTACGGCTCATTCTCTTTCGGTTTTGGAACTGTACTTTTCACTTCATTTTCTTCTAAAGAGAGAACAAAATCAGTCTCTGATTTTTCATTATTGACGTCCTCACCAGCAGCAGATACGATCAACTTCTTAGTTTCAACCTTTTTCGTGAAACCGAACGAAATCACTTGCTTGTCTTCCGCCATGTTGCTCCAGGAAGTTCCTTGATTTTTTTATCTTCAACTCAAAAGAAGGGGGGGGGGGGGGGTGTAAGTCAGAGACGAGAACTTTTACAAGAAAACTCTTTAACCAGAAGGCATGATCATAACAGCCCCACTACAATAATCTACCACAAGGGGGGCGCAAACTTAACTAATCAAATCGTTCAAAAATTCTTCATAGACAATTTGCTATAGTGGACGTGAGGGTGGGAGGCAAGCAGAGTTGTCTCTCTTTCCCATTCTCCATGGGGAGTACATCTTCCTTCAAGAACAAGTGTGGGGGAAAGGCATCCCACACTTAATCCTTATTACGCTTGCCGATATGTGCGGACGCAATGACATACACGATTGAAGTGGTGTTGGTTTGGGGGCGGGGGGGGGGGGGGGGGGGGTGGGGTGAGGAAAAAAAAAAAAAAAAAAAAGGCAGATCAGTCATGGAGCTTTCAGTTGCGCAAATCCGTTTCTTGTGCGACGTTCACCTGGAACCACAAAATGATGCTGATTTGGCGGCACTTGTGATTTTGGGGTGATGGTGTGTTGTTATGTGTGTGTGTGGCGGGCCGGTTGGGCGGTCGCGTGTATCTTGAAAATGGCACAATATCAGGTAGGTACCAAGGGCTGACCTGCTGCGTTGGCTATGCGTAGGCAGACTCTATATTAATACATATATGCACGCGCGCGTGTACATGTTGTGTGTGTGTGGTTTTGGAGTGTGTGTGTTGGTGTGTGTGGTGTGTGTGTGTGTGTGTGTGTGCGTGCAGTGCGTGCGTGCGTGCGATGCGTGGTGTGATTTGACACGGTATTCCCACGTATGCCCGTTCGTACCTGACACGCAGTCTGAATGTCAACTACACATAAGTTGTTATGCATGGGTGTTTTGAACAACATGACTTAACAGATGAAACGATTACGACGAAGGCGAGCGCCGTGATTTGTTTCATGTGCACGAGACCAATTAAACTTCATATGACTGGACTGTACAGGCTACCAATGACTGACATGTTCTGTGGTGGCTTCGTAGTGCAATAAAAATCCTTACGGATTGTACTGTACAAGACGATTGGACGGACAGAACAAAGCAAACCTTCAGAAAGGGCCAGTCCATCGATCAATTCTTCTGTGAATCAAACGATCTTTGAATGGAATTCCCTTTGGTAGGTATCGGGTAACAGGCGACAATTGTCTGGCATGTAAGAGCAGGACTAAGAAACACGCTGACAAGGGGTTGAAACAGTGGGAGAGAGTGATCTGGAGTCATCAAAGGGAAGAAGTCTGGTGTATTGGTAGTCAGGCTCAAATTAGCCGTAGTAGAGATGCGGTCATCAAGCCAACAGATGTTAGGGTCTGGTCAGGGCGCTTGTACCAGTACTCGACCTGATGACCTGCGACAGCTCTTATTGCGTGTACGCCCACCTGGAGTTGCCAACAGTGTGTGTCCCAACGTAATCAGAAGATAAGGGCCTCATTGAGGGGGTTCCAGGCGAGCAACAAAGATGGTTCTGGTGGCTGTGTTGTTTTGATGAGGTGTATCTTGTCCAGTAATGTAGTGCCCGCGTGCTAGGTACACGCGGACGGGGGGTGACATGTGTGATTATAGTTATTATGGGGTATACCGCGAAGAGTCCTCTATGTTTAGAAACAGTGTTAGCGTGACTCGTTGGCAAATCTGAAGCTAGGAAAGGATTTGCGATGTTCATTGCTGCCAGCACTATTTCGCCAAAGAGTGGTGATTTCTTGGAACGCGCTACGAAAAGTGGTAATGCACCATCTTCGAGTAGCTAAGCCAGTTTTGATAGCCATTGGCGCGTAATACTCGTTCATAACTTCAGATTACTGCGCTAAATTCCCCCGCAAGAAGTTATATGTGGATTTACCAGTTATGTAAAAGCCAGATGAAGCTGATAGCCTAATCCAGATGTACTATGGTAGTATGTTTGGTAAAACTTGCTGTCTCCGTTGAGTAAATGATTAACCGTAAAAACCGTCGAAATCCCCAAAAGCACGGGCAGCACGAGGTGAAGGGGAAAAAGCCCGGGCTGATCCCGTTTGGGGGTTACCTTTCGGTTTGGGTGATGCTACCGTGGGACCAAAAAAAAAATTCCGGGGTTTAAATTTTTAAGGGGCTTTTTATTTTTTTTTTGATTGTTTATTTTGGGCGGGAGGGGGGGGGGGGGGGGGGGGGGGGGGGGTGCAAAAGGGGTACGGGATTGGGTTTTATTTGGGAGATTTTTTTTCTTGTGTGTGCGTGCGTGCGTGCGTGCGTGCGTGCGTGCGTGCGTGCGTGCGTCCGTCCGTCCGTCCGTCCGTCCGTCCGTGCGCGCGCGCGCGCGCGTGTGTGTGTGTGTGTGTGTGTGTGTGTGTGTTGTGTGTGTGTGTGTGTGTGTGTGTGTGTGTGTGTGTGAGGTGGGTGTGTTATGTGCGTGCGCGCGTGTATGTGTGCGTGAAGAGTGTGTTTGTGAGAGTTGAATGCTTGTTGTGTACGAGTTGCTCGAGTATGAATGTGTGTGTGTGCGGTTGCGTGGTGTGTGTGTGTGTGTGTGTGTGTTGTGTGTGTGTGTGTGTGTGTGTGTGTGTGTGTGGGGTGTGTGGTGTGTGTGTGTGTGCGTGCTGCGTGTGTGTGGGCGCGCGGGTGTTGTGTGTGTTTGGGCGTGTGTATGTCTGTGTGTGCGAGTGTGTTAGTTTGAGTATATGTGAGGTATGGGTGTGTTTGTATTGAGATGTGTGTATTTGTGTATTTATTGCAAGTGCGTGTGTATGTGCGTGTGTGTGTGTGTGTATGTGTATACGTGTGATGTGGTGTGTGTGTGTGTGTGGGGTGTGTGTGTTGTGTGTGTGTGTGTGTGTGTGTGTGTTGTGTGTGTGTGCGCACGTATTTTGTGTGTTAATTATGCTTCTTTGCTTTGAATGAAAACGTTATATTCTGTTCATAATGTTTTCTTAAATGTCAGTACAACTTGAGTTAATCTGACAATAAATTGGTTTCAGTCAGTCAGTGTGCGTGCGTGTGATTTTGACACGGTATGCCCACGTATGCCCACCGTTCGTACCTGACACGCAGTCTGAAATGTCAACTACACATAAGTATGTTTTGACATGGGTGTTTGACAACATGACCGAACCGAATGAAAACGAATACGACGAAGGCGTAGCGCCGTCTGATTTGTTTCATGTGCACGAGACCAATTAAACTTCATATATGACGACTTGACAGTGCTACCAATGACTGACAGTTTGTGGGTGGCTTCAGTACAGTGCAATAAAAAAAAAAGAAAACAACTATAGGGGGCCTATGTCCCTATCCTTACGGATTGATCTGTACAAAGACGATTGACGGACAAGAACAGAAGCAAATCCTTCAGAAAACTGACAGTCCATCGATCAATTGATACTGATGTGAATCAAACGATCTTGAACAGGAATTTCCTTTGGTATAGGTATCTCTGGTAACAGCGAACAATTGTTCTGGCATGTAAAGCAGGACTAGAGAAACGCTGACAGAAGAGTGTGCAAAACAGTGAGGAGAGAGAGTGATACTTAAGTCATCAAAGGGAGAGAGAAGATCTAGGTGTATTGGTAGATCAGGTACTCAAATTTAGCCGGTAAGTAGAGTTTGCAGGTCAATAAAGCCAACAGAATGTTAGGGGTGGTCAGGCGCTTGTACCAGTACCTCGACACTGAGACCATGCGACGCTCTTCATTGCGCTGTATATGCCCTCACCTGGAGTTTGCCAACAGTGTGTGGTCACCACGTTATCAGAAAGATAAGGGCCTCATTGAGGGTGTTCACAGGCGAGCAACAAAGATGGTTCCTGTGTCTGGCTGACTGTTCCTATGAAGAGAGACTTGCCAGAATGAGATCCCCAGCGTGCAGTACAGGACGGACAGGGGTGACATGATTGAAACTTATAAGTTCACTCTGGGCTATACACGCGAAGAGTCCTCTTTTGTTAGAAAACCAGTGTTAAGCAGACTCGTTGGCACAATCTGAAGCTCAGGAAAGGATTTGCGATAGTTCATTGCGCCAGCACTATTTGCGCCTATAGAGTGGTGATCCTTGGAACGCGCTCCGAGAAAAAGTGGTTAATGCACCATCTCTCGGTAGCTTTAAGGCCAGTCTGGATAGCCATTGGACAGACCGTAGATACTCGATTAGTTAGACTTTCAGATTACTGCGCTATCATCACCCACGCAAGAAGTTTATATTGTAGGATTTACCAGTTTTGTGAAAAAACCAGACTGAAGGCTGAATAGCCTAATCCAGTCTGTAGCAGTATGGTATGGTATGGTATGGTAAAACTTGCTAGTCTCCGTTGAGGTAAATGTGTTCACCGTAAATAACACGTCGAAATCCAACAAGCACGTGCAGCACGAGGTGAAGGAGACACTGCTCGGTCTGATCCAGTTGTACCTGGGGTGATAACTGTGGGACGTTCCCGTTCATGAGGCTCGTATGACTGATGGGCTCATGTGGGACAGATGCCATATGTGAAGGAAGGAAAGTGTGTGCCGTGGTTTCAATATTGGACTTATCGCGCCGCATTGTTCACTTGTTTTGTTTTGTTATTGTTCATTGCGCCGTCTTGCTTATGAAGCTGAAACGCTTTACAGCACTAAATCATTTAATTTCATTTCAATTCTCTCTTCTCTCTCTCTCTCTTCTTCTTCTCTCTCTCTCTGGTATAGAAAACGAGGGTGGTGGATGTTGATGGGGGAGTGGGTGGATGGAGAGGGGGAAAAGCAGGGGAGTGTCCATTCTCCCCATGCCCTCTCTTTTGGGCCAGCACACACTATCTCTCTTGGACCCGGAACATGAATTTGTTGGGTGCTCTCTCTCTCTCTCTCTCTCTCTCTCTCCTCTCTCTCTCTCTCTCTCTCTCTCTCTGTGCGTTCGTGCGTGCGTGCGCGCGCGCGCGTGTGTGTTGTGTGTGTGGTGTGAGTTGTGTACTTTTTAATTTTTTTTTAATACGTATGCGATGTAGCTGCCATGAGAATTAACACAATCGACTGATTTCTCAAACACAATTTCGTCATCCTAGAAACAGACCCGTTTTCCAGCCCCAACATTCTTCAACATCCCCACTGCTATCAAGTGGGCTGGCATATATCACAAGATGGGAACTGCAGCAGAGGTCCCAACATCCGACTTCAAGTGCACCACTGACCTACAAGTAGATCTTAGAGGGTAACATCCCTTACTTCCTCAGCCTTGCCTATCTCCTCCCTCAACCTCCACCCCTACAGTTTCTGCCTCCCTTCCAAGTCTTCGAAACATCCTCTTCCCCACTCTTTCCAGTTTCTCTCCCTAGCTGGTCCCCACTTGACCTTCAGTACAGTCTTTGGGAGAGTTGCAGATGGATAAAAGACGTACGGAACAAGAAATGTTCCGTCTCCTGCGAAATCAGTGTGATGGGCATTTTAGGTGGATACTTACATTGCGTTTGACATTTTCAGTTTTTTTCTTCTTCTTCTTCACCTTACATCCTGGTACATGTTATGAATCCTATCTGCTTTTCTTCCAATATTCAGTTCTGTTTCAGCCATTTAGGTATCCAGATGAAACATGTTTTCTGGAGGCAACCTACTTGAAATTCTCTACACTACCTCCTTCCTTTCCTGTCTGCGCACATATGTCGCAGATCTCAGGTACGTTATCATGACACAAATATCTATGAAGACGACAAAGTATTCACGCAAGTAGAGATTATTTCACTGCTAACTTCCACCTTTCAGGCAACTTCCGCATCAATTCTCTGTGTTTTAAACATATGTACCGATACACCCCCCCCCCCCTCTCTCTCTCTCGTACATCACTATTACTAGCAGCCCTTCTCCCTTCTTTCACCAGCAGCGTCTGTTCCACCACACACGCTCCTGGCGAAGCCGGGTACAAATGCTAGTGTAACATAAATCGCTCCCGCTCTCCCCCCCCCCTCCCCTCTCTCTCTCTTTCACTCACACACACGCACGCACACACACACACACACACACACACACGGGGGAGAGAGAGCGTTCGTTTTCACTAAAGACGTTATACTAGCATTAAAGAAACATCTCCTCTCGTACCCCTATGTGTAAACGCTGCCTTCACACCATGAGATAAGGAGGATAGTTTAATTAGGTGCAGATGATACTGAGGACATTCCAACATGGCAGAGGAACACGCAATGTCGGTAGATGAAATAAATCGGGTTCGATCTTTTGACAGAATGCAGATTTTGTAAGGAAGGCGGAGGGGGCATGGTGCGAAAGGAAATGCTTCGAGTATAACTGTTGTTCCGATCGTATCCAGTACTGCATGTGTTGTTGATGAAAAATGTTACATAAGAATTACACACGCACATTCATACACATGCCTAAGCTCCCGCGCAAACACACACACACACGCGCGCGCGCGCGGGGTAAGAGAGTTTTGCAAGGTCACCACGGAAGAAACCGCCATGTTTTATCAGCTCAACCAGATTTCCATCACACGCTTTCATACTTTTGTTACTCCAATGCACAATATTTTCAGGCACGCTTGAATTAAAAGAATTAAATACTTAAGCTCCCTCACCTCTCACGATGAACCGAAAACACAGTCACCTTTGCTTGACGATCACTTTCAAAGTTTGATCGAATCGATCTTGGCTTGTGTGTGCTTGCACGGCGGACCGGCCGCCTTTTGTTCAAAATTCCACTGCACCTGTCACATGATGAGCATTCAGGCATCGTAGAAAAACTGTCGCTGATGCATACTTTCATGTTTATTTTCATCCATTCCAGTGCACTATCTCCGCATTAACCCCCAAATGAAATAAATGACGGCACTCATAGATGGGCACGTCGCCTTAGTCTGTTGTCGACTCTGAACCAGAGATACAAACCATTTTGCTCGCTTTTGAACCCTCCTGTTAAATGAAATGTCCTAAAAGAATTTAGAGACTTTCTTATATGTGTGTTTTGTACAGTCCTGAGTTAACACGATTTTCGTCGTCTCAAAGACCATTGTACAAGCATGAACATGAACATAAGTCCAGGGCAATGTGGAAGGTGAGAATGCCGCCATTGTGAATAGCGTGGGGAGCATCAAACAAAAACTGCACGAACAGAAATTTCCGAAAACAGACCTTAAACTCACATGCATTAATGAGTACAACAATGATTATTGCTCCCAAGAATCTTTACAAGTGTTATGATCCAATAAATCTGCGAGAAATTCATCACATGTGGAACAAAGCTGATTGCTAGAAATTTACAAAGCGCAGAGAGAAGAGAGAGAGAGAGAGAGAGGGAGGGGGGGGGGGGGGGGGGGCGGAGGTGGAGGGGGAGAAATGGCCGACGATTTCAAGTTGTGTTTTGTGATGGACAGAAAATTGTTTCAAACCTTTCAAACAGAGCTGTCCAGGACAAACAAATTGTTGGAAAGTGTAGATGGGGGTCTCACACATATGATGAGCCATGTTTGGGCACACTGTTACGATATTCTGAATGAAATCAGTAATTTTGTTTGATGAGTTCCTTTCCGTGGGTCTTAAACAACGGCTTAATTTATCGATTTCTTTTTACCATGCACAAAGCAAGTGAAATACTTGCAGAGAAATGTTGGTTATTAATTGGCAATTTCATTAATATATGACATGTAGCTCTTTCGGGTTGATGGCTTAAACTAGACGCCCCCAAGCAAACGTCAACAAACACAAAGTTGGCTTGTCAAGCCCGTGAAGGGCCTATTTGCTTGCAGCGGCGAACTGTTGGCTTTTGCGGTTCGGTGGTGGGCTATATATTTGATGAACGGTCCAGTTTTTTTTCTATTCCTCTTGTGGGCTCGTCAGAAAGAAGAACTGTATGTGTGCGGTTTTATCGAGTGTTTGTTTTTTAAACGAGCGCTGCAACGTTCTTGGCATCATGTCCGATACCACTGCTCCCGTCAAGAAGAAGGCCAGGACAAGAAACGATGATATCCAAGGTACAGGGATATGATCGCCGCTGCCATTAACGACATGGAGGACAGAGTTGGTTGTTCACGCCTGGCTATTCTGCGATTTATTTTGGCCCACTGGTTTGTGGGCTTTGACATACCCTTGGTTAACCGCAATATCAAGATGACCCTGAAGGCTGGGGTGAAGAACGGCACCCTCAAGCAGATCAGCGGCACTGGGGCCAGGGGCACTTTCATCCTGGCAGAGGAAGAGACTGATGACGACGAACCCAGGGCCAAAAAGCCGAAGGGTGTTGGCAAAAAGCCTGCAAGCAAGGAGGCTAAGGCTGCCCAAGAAGCCCAAGTCTTCAGCCGAGAAAGGGGCGAAATCCATGAAGGTAGCCAAATCTCCAGCCAAGGTGGGAAGCGCCAAGAAGGTAGCCAACTCGCAGCCAAGGTGGGAAAAGCCAAGACGGCGAAGACCCCAACCAAGAAGATAGCAAAGACCCCAGCCAAGAAGATGGCCAAGACCCCAAAAGCCAAGACCCCAAAGAAATAAAAAGCTGAACTGGCGCCTCCGGCCAACCTTTTAACCTCCCTCCCCCCCCCCCTTTTTTTTATTTTTATTTTTTAGTGTTTCTTTTAGGCCTTCTGGCCATTCCTTTCCCCAAGTGGGATGGACATCTCGTTGCACATAATCTTGCCAAACCTCTTCCCCACCCCACACACGCGAACGCATTCCATCTTGACGTTTTGATAGTGCATGCACACTGTACGGAGCTAGGCAATAAGGGTGGTGTATGACTTTTTAAAGTTTCTCCTGGCTTGCACAGGAATTCATGTCTTGGAAACCGCTTAATAAGGGATTTTTGAGCTAACGGTCGATTTTTATCTTGAACGTTTTTGTACAGGGCTTCTAAGTGTTCATGGCCATGATACTAAAATAAGTTACAAAACTGCAAAAAAAAAAAAGAAGAAAAAAAAGTGGCTTTCCACTCCAGCTTAATGTTGCTAGAATCGTCTTCGCTTCGATCTTTTTGTGTGTGGGTTCCCCCTGCATGGGACAGACTGATGCGAGCAGACGGATTAACGGCTGTAACCTGTCGCTCCCTATCCGTCTAACTTACTTTCCACTCCCCACCCCTCAAATCATAGCCGCTGCATTTGGCTTACTACCGGTTTTGCACTCCGTGTAATGTATTACTTTCTTTTATCATCGGCTTTGAGAAGTTTTGCCATGCCTTGGTAACGATTCCGTCTTCTTCCCCTCCGGATAGCGGCCCGAATTATGCAAGCGGCTCTAAAGAAACCTAACTGTTAAAAAAAAAAAATGGAAGGGGGAAGAAGCCCCCCCCTTCCCTCCCTCTCCTCCCCCCCCCCCCCCCATCGCCGTTTATTGCTTCACTCAGTAGGCCTTATTAATAGTTAAATTCGTAGCATATTGTGGTACTAGAGCGCGTTGCTACGCGCACATTTGTCCTTCTGTTCGTCCTGAGACGCCAACGTGTGCAGTCTCTCTCTCTCTCTCTTTACATTTGCACCACAAACGCTCATTGTGCACACTCAAACGTGTTGTGCCTATGCGTGTGTCTGAGCAGGGGAGGGAAGGGGCGTCGGAGACCCTCCGTTACCCGATAAGCGCGTGTATTCAAAGAAAATTGCCACACACACACGCGCACGCAGACACACGAGAATTGGAAAATTGAATAGAAAAAAAATAGCACGAAGTTCAATGACACATTGATGTCGGTAGGGAGAGAGAAGAGGGGGCGAACAAAACACAAATATAAAATGTTAGCATGAACTATTAAGACATGGTCGCTTTGATTTCGAATAAAACGATAACAAAACGTTGGCACAAAGCATTACGACATGGTTATCATAATTTCATTTATTTTCATCGTGGATTGATTCATAATTATGTTAAGAAAAAAAAGAAGAAAAAATCCTTTAAACTTTTTCTGCAAGGTCTTTTTCCCCCCATCTGATCCATTCAACCTTACCCTGCCCTCGGTCACACACACACACACACACATTATTCTCAGTTACATTGCAGTTTCAGTTTAATCAAAGAGGCATCCTCACGTGCGGACACGACAAGCACAAAATCCTATCTGCTAAAAACCAATGACAATAAGAAGAGAAAAAAAAAAAAGCAAAAACGAAAGGAAGAAAAATATGTTGCGAAGCGGAGAGACCATAGATGCAGGGGGGAAAGGATCGGTATTTCACTTTACATTCTCCACATTTTGGAGTCCACTATGCTTTGTGCAAGTAACTCAGAACGTTTCACTGGTAGGAGATGTGTTCAACTAGCTGAGCTGTCCTCTACGGTTAGCATATATACCGGCGTCTTCTGGTCCGCTGTTCAGCGAGGGAGGCCTAATGTTTGTATGTAGCCTGTGCCGCGCGGCATGGCCACCATGTGTGTGCTTTAAACTTGACAGGTTTAAACTATCAGCTACATACGAAGTATGGTGAATGGACAGCAGCCAGCCCGCGATCAGGAGGCAGGTGCAGACCAGTCAACTCAACAGGAATGCCTTCAATGTGTGCAAAATGGCCCTGCAGTTACTGTAAGGCGGAGTTGCTGATCCTGTTCTCTCAACGTCTTTGACGACGCTGAATCTCATGGTGTTCAGAAATGGATGCAACACAGGGGAAAACAAATGCACGTGCTGCACGAACAATCGAAGTGAACTCGACTCCTGTTTCATTGGAGTCATTTTCACAGCCTCCGCCCTTCCCTCCAACTCAGCGCCTCCTTCCCTTCCTTCCACACCCATACATGGACATGAACGACGTTCTCTGCCTTCCTCACCCATACATGGGCATGAACGACGTTCTCTGCCTTCCAACACCTATACATGGACATGAACGACGTTCTCTGCCTTCCTCACCCATACATGGACATGAACGACGTTCTCTGCCTTCCACACCATACATGGACATGAACGACGTTCTCTGCCTTCCACACCCATACATGGACATGAACGACGTTCTCTACCTTCCACACCCATACATGGGCATGAACGACGTTCTCTGCCTTCCACACCCATACATGGGCATGAACGACGTTCTCTGCCTTCCACACCCATACATGGGCATGAACTACGTTCTCTGCCTTCTAACACCCATACATGGGCATGAACGACGTTCTCTGCCTTCCACACCCATACATGGGCATGAACGACGTTCTCTGCCTTCTAACACCCATACATGGGCATGAACGACGTTCTCTGCCTTCCACACCATACATGGGCATGAACGACGTTCTCTGCCTTCCACACCCATACATGGGCATGAACGACGATCTCTGCCTTCCTCACCTATACATTGACATGAACGACGTTCTCTGCCTTCCAACACCTATACATGGACATGAACGACGTTCTCTGCCTTCCTCACCCATACATGGACATGAACGACGTTCTCTGCCTTCCACACCCATACATGGACATGAACGACGTTCTCTGCCTTCCACACCATTACATGGGCATGAACGACGTTCTCTGCCTTCCACACCCATACATGGGCATGAACGACGTTCTCTGCCTTCCACACCATACATAGGCATGGACGACGTTCTCTGCCTTCCACACCCATACATGGGCATGAACGACGTTCTCTGCCTTCTAACACCCATACATGGGCATGAACGACGTTCTCTGCCTTCCACACCCATACATGGGCATGAACGACGTTCTCTGCCTTCACACCCATACATGGGCATGAACGACGACCTCTGCCTTCCACACCCATACATGGGCATGAACGACGTTCTCTGCCTTCCACACCCATACATGGGCATGAACGACGTTCTCTGCCTTCTAACACCCATACATGGGCATGAACGACGTTCTGTGCCTTCCACACCCATATATGGACATGAACGACGTTCTCTGCCTTCTAACACCCATACATGGGCATGAACGACGTTCTCTGCCTTCCACACCCATATATGGGCATGAACGACGTTCTCTGCCTTCTAACACACATACATGGGCATGAACGACGTTCTCTGCCTTCCACACCCACATATGTACATGAACGACGTTCTCTGCCTTCCTCACCCATACATGGACATGAACGACGTTCTGTGCCTTCGTCACCCATACATGGACATGAACGACGTTCTCTGCCTTCCACTCCATACATGGGCATGAACGACGTTCTCTGCCGTCCAACAACAGCATTTTCCCATCCCCAAGGTTGTGAACAAGTGTGCTTGACCTGTATTTGCCCAACGTTGCATATCCCACCCAGCATTGTGTGTGGTGTGTGTGTGTGTGTGTGTGTGTGTGTGTTCGCGTGCGTATATGTGTGCAATCATGTACCTGTGTGTGGGGAAGAATGTATTTCTGTGTAAAAATCGACTCAAAAGGGCACTCCATCAAGGAATGGTAAGAACCATTAACGACAGGCATTATTGGAAAACGACCGAAAACGACAAAGGAATGAAAGTGGGGGGTGGGGAGTGTGTGTGTGTGTGTGTGTGTGTGTGTGTGTGTGTGTGTGTGTGTGTAGGGGGGGGGGGGGGGGGCTATTGAAAGGCCTGAACCTTGCACTTTTGGCCGAAAAAACAACACAATCTACTCGACCATCACTGACACTTTTGAACTGCGAAACCTGTTGACTGCATAGAGAGATTGTAAACATCCTCTCTCTCTCTCTCTCTCTCTCTCTCTCTCTCTCTGCACACACACACACACACACACACACACACACACACACACACACACACACACACACACACACAGTGTGTGTGTGTGTGGCGCGCGCGCGCGTGTGTTACTGACAGCAAAATAACTGATCTGTGGCAAGCAGACCAGGATGTCGGGGAGATCAGCTGGATGCGATACTTTTTCCGATAGGATGGACTAGGGTTTGTGTGAGCGGCTTTTTTTCTGGAGGGTGTGTGCCTGCATGCGTGGTCTGTGTACGTGGCCGCGCGCGCAAGAGCGCGAGTGTCAGTGCCTGTGAGAGAAAATGAAAATCCAGTGGCAGCCTTATTCTCTACAATCTCTACACCCTCCCCCCCTTATTATATATTAGTCTCCTGAGTAGGTTCCATTTCTCCCTTCCCCATTTTGTCCTCTCCATCGTTGTTGTCTTCTCGCTCTCTCTCCCCCCTTTTGTGTCTTCTTTCAATCTTTTCTTGCCTGAGGGAGAGGGATCCTTTATCTCTCTCTCTTCTCTCTCTCTCTCTCTCTCTCTCTCTCTCTCCCTTTTTTCTTTTTCTTTTTTAAATACATGGGCATGAACGACGTTCTCTGCCTTTGAACGCACAACTCAAGAATCCCATCTCATTGCCAAACTGGGCACACTACACCCCCAAGGCATCAATA
>CM031600.1:31265846-31268346 GCA_018398815.1 Conus ventricosus | reverse complement strand
AAGATGGTTACTGTTTTTCACGGGAAACTATCCATTATCATTAATGTTGATGCTTCACAATTTCCTCACTCGGTTTCCTGATTTTCCATCTGATATGGCGGTCAAACGTGATCATTGAGGTGAAGCGTGAACACCATTAAGAAAAAAAAAAAGGTCATCGAGACTCACGAAACAGATAATGACGGCTCATGAAACTTGTGGCTATGACTCATGGTAACGTCTGCAGGTGTCGCTGGTATCACTGATTGGACTCTATATCCTTTGAAAGACTGTTTTCGCAGCTAAGGCCCAGAGTGCCGAAAACCGGAAGTAACTGCACAGTCAACCATTTTCACTGCTCATCGCAACTCAGGTTCATAAGACAGGTTTGTTTTAATCTTTCTTTCTTTGGATCATTTCATCATTGGATGTCTAAACACCGTCACACCCAATGAAATTAATGGCTTTGACGTGAACGTATTTTTAAAAATCACGTCTTAATTCTTTTTTTAAACCGTTCTCTGCAGTAATCGCCATCTAAGCTGTGTCTTGAGATGCTTGAAGGGCCAACAGAGTCCAGTACTTGCAGTGGATACATTATGAACAACACAGTGATACGTTAGGTCTCATTGTACGTAATTGTTCCCAGGCTGTGTGCGTCAGCTACCAGCCTGCTGACGTGTACCTGACACAGACGACCGAGCACGGGTCTGGACAGTGGGCACCATGTACTCTGTCTGTTTGTCTGTCTGTTTGTCTGTCTCTTTTATTAATAAATTGGAATCAGTTCTGCAGTGGAACTTGCATCCGTCTACTCTGTGTGTGTGTGGTGTGTGTGTGTGTGTGTGTGGTGTGTGGTGTGTGTGTGTGTGTGGTGTGTGTGTGTGTGTGTGTGTGTGTGTGTGTGTGGTGTGTTTTGCATACAGAAGAAGGCATATATAGCAACCCAAGCACGAAATAAGTAGAAAAGACAAACAGATAACAAAGACAACTACTTACAAAATTTGTATCAATTCGTGACATGATAGCTCAACTACTGACATCCATAAAGCATACAACATTTGGCCTGGGAAGGCACCAGCCATCCCGCTTAATTTGCTACCCAAGCATGGTAAAAATCAGCTGGAAAGAAAAGGTGCCACAATAATACACGGAAAAAGGCTATTGCAAGTAAACAGTCACAGGGAAATGCAGTGCTGTTCACATTATACATCGTTTAGTCACCGTCTATTCGCCAGATGACGGCAAAGCTGCGTGTCATAAGCTGCAACAATAGAAAGAAGTGTCAAGACTTTTCAGAACAACCGCACATGTGAAAGGACCACAAAGGCGAAAAAACGGTAACGACAGTTAAGAAAGATAAAAGTTAAGAAGAAAAAAAACTTTGAAAAAAAAAGATGAGAAAGAAAAAGAAAAACCGAAATTAAAAAAAGAAGTTGGAAGTTACCACGGCTGAATTTCCAGAAAAGAAATTATATCTCTGTGCGTGTTTATGAGTACACACACACACCACACACACACACACACACACACAATATATATATATATATATATTACATATATATATATATATATGGAATTTATTAGTTTGTTTTATATATATATATATATATATATAATATACATATATTAATATATATATATATATATTATATATATATATATATTATATATATATATATATATATATATATATATTATATATATATATATATAATGCTGAACAATTAAGTAGTGGGGGAAAACAAGTGCAGGTTAGCAATTCTTCCATCATTATAGTAACGACTTGGCAAAGATTTAAAAAAGAAAAAAAAATATTGTGAAGATGAAGAAACCGGAAAATATGTAATTTGAAAACTCTTCACTAGCTACATGAGGGAACCGTCGCAATCCCTCTCGACGGCAGATCTATATGTATTGCCAGCTCCTATGTCCCTTGTTCGCCGGATCGGACTCACCAGGGAGACACGGCTGATTGTGTCTGTGCTCCCGGCGCCAAACAGAGACACACCACAGTCCGTAACTCTGTGGTGCCACCATCACCAAGGATTCAAAAAAAGAATCCAACAGCACCCCCCCCCCCCCCCCCCCCCCCCCCCCCCCCAAAGCAGGCAACGAAAGGTAGCAAATAAAACAAAACGAAAGTGTGGAGAGCAAAAAAGCTGGACAAAAAATCATGCAAACAGCATAAAACGTAGGGAACATCTTTGAGCCTATGTTTGAGGATCCATCCAAGGATACAAGGGAGATCAAAAGATACGGAACAGTCCGAGTGGCCAGCTCCGCCGCCCAACAACCCATATATAATAATATATATATATATATATAAATAATGAAACAATGAGGTAAACAACAAATCTGCTGTTTATCCTAAATATTTCGGCTACTTGGCCTTCCTCAGCAGGAGTTCTTCGTTTGTAAACAAACGCAACGTCATTTTGTCTTTCCTTTTAATATATATATATATATATATATATATATATATATATATATATATATAATATATATATATATATATATA
>CM031600.1:31253346-31260846 GCA_018398815.1 Conus ventricosus | reverse complement strand
ATTGCCAACACAAACAATACTGGAAAATTTGCTCCGAGTTTTTCCAATGCCAGCTTCCAGACTGACGCATTCTGTTGAGTATTCTTTTTGTGGAGCAATGGAAGTACTTCTTCAGCATTTCTCGGATGTTCTTTTGGGACATGATACATATTGCGGGCCAGTTGAATCATCTTACATGGAACTGATTCATATTCATTTGCGAAATTGAGCCACACTACGTCGTGATTCCTTTTCCCTATCTGAATTGTTAGTATCGCTTCCTGAAGCACAGCAGCATGTTCTACACAGCCCGACACTCACGGGATGCCTCCATTCTGGACTGATACATCCAGGTACTCATTATCTGTGAGCCATTTAGTCAGCTCGCTATCGTGAGAAAGAACATTTCCCCCTGAACATTCAGAGGTAATATTGCAGGCAAAGCATCTTTAAGCGTCGGGTTTTTGTCATTAGAAATACACGACCATCAACATTTAATTGTCAACATGACAGGTGACGAACAGTACACAAATACAGTGACAAAATGTACATCCTTTGCGGAATACATTTTTGACCAAGGTCGGTATCATTTAGTATTCAACTACACACTCCTCAAAGTTTGCTGAGAATACGATGCAATCTACAGTGAACTCGAGAACTCTGTCAAAGGTAAACAGGTAAGCTCATGTTGCACAGCATATTTTAATTCAAAATGTATTCCGCTGTGACAGAAATGTGCACGATGATCCCTACCTCTGTCTTTCATGGATTTTACTTAATCCACATAAATCCATTTTCCAATTTCCTTAGCGAATTTTCAGGGATATATTTAAAAACCGCAGACATTGGTTACAGTTAATTTAAGCAATATTTGTTTTGCTTTAAGATCTGCATAATAAACATAAACGTAAGGAAAATAAAATGGACAGTAAAAAAAAAAGAATAGTAACCAAATATCCAATTCAGAAACAGAAAGAAAGAACGACGGAAGAGCAAAATGACAGAGACGGATGAGCATCTCTCCAACACAAAGCTATACTTTTATTCATTCAAAGCATAATGAGAAACGTTAGCTACAGCTAATAGCTGTATGGCATTTCTTCTACTCACACACGCCCCGTTTGCCACTCCCCTCCTCTCTAAACAATGATTTTTTTTGTCTTGTTAACAGATCGTAGGTGAGATCCGTCCATCGCACGTGAAAAACCAAAATGGCACTACGTGCACATTGCATTGCTGCTGCCACCTTGATCACTCTGCTGGGCGGTGCCATGGTGCCAGAGGTCTCGGCTAGCGTGGTCACCTTGGGATGTGAGTACCATCAAATACTGAGAATAGAAACCATAACGATCGTGTGATGAGCGTTCAAGCTCAAGGAACGATCGCTGTCGTTACGATAAAAGCTCTGCAAGGTTCTGAATTCCTAACCTTTCCTTTCTACCTCCTTTATCTATTTATTTCTTTGATCATGATGATGGTGATAGAGGGAATTGTAACAATAATATTGTTATTATAATTGTTGTTATTTTCATTGTCTGTCCCCCTCCCAGCTCATTTTACCACCATCCCTCCATTCCCCACTCTTTGCTTTCCACCATTTACACCTTCACCCCTCCCTCCTATCCTCCATGCCTCCCTAATTTTTCCCCTCTATCTCCCATCCCTCGGTGAACTTTTTCAAGTGAAATCTTTTCCAGTGAACTCTTTTCAGTTCCACAACCACATAATTCTATGCTGTTTTGCTTGTCAGTTGGCCAGCGTTGCTTGAAGAGGGTTTTTATTAATAAATCAAAATATATGAGCAGACCATTGATCATATGCTTTTTGACTGCATTATTGTACAGAGGTTCTGGAGAAATCTGCAAAGTCTATTAAAAAATAAATGCCAACACTGTGACAACTTCATTATTGACAAGGAGTTGATTTTATTTGGTACTAACAGCATGTGAAAACGGATAAAGCTATTGATTTTGTTCTGCTCTTTGCCAAGTTTTACATTTACAAATGCAAATTACAAAATTCCGCTCCTGACCTACATGTCTTTCTCGCAGTATTAGGACACAGATTCAAACATGAAAAATATTTGACTTTTCTTAATCATAGTATAGGACAATTTGAGGAAAATTGGTTGCCCTACTACCCTATTGTACCTTAGCTTCCTTTGTGATGTGTGAGCACCTACATGTATGGAGGTGTATAACTTACCTTTTCTCATGTTATTTACAATTGTGAGACTGGACTGTTTTATATACTATGGTAAAGGAATTTGAGTGCTTTACAATGTAATGCTATACCTCTCCTGTCCCAATGACCCATACCACATTAGATTCGCACTGCTTTCCTTACACCACTTGCCGGTGTTTATGTAGTGCTTATATACACATGTGTGTGTTCGTGTGTGTATGTGTGTGTGTGTGTGTGTGTGTGTGTGTGTGTGTGTGTGTGTGTGTGTGTGTGTGTGCACTCATCATAGAGGCTATTTGGTGTCATTATTAGAAAGAGTGACAAGGTGAATGTTTCATGTATCAATGTCTTATTTCTTTTTGGGGTTATAACTATTGGAATTACTATACATAGCTCTTTGTATGATCAATATAATGCCTATGTAAACTAGTGTTATAAATCAACTTTGCTCATAGAAATGATGATAGCATTTACTGATTCATTAGATACTAGTTGCTAAATAGTCTTATTACCAGTACTGTCGAATCCATGCTTGATTATCAAAGTGCTGTGTCCAATGCTGTTTCTGGAATAGGTACCTTTATTTAATTATCACCTTTACTTTCATTGTTATTCCTTTCTATTGATATGTGCATATTTGTGCTTTGCATTTGTCTTGTAGAAAACGAAAAATTGTTCAATAAAAAAAAAAATCAAAATATTGCAACTAATTCATGGGTATTGCGTGGTTTTAAACGCTTTATCTTCCTTCGTGATATTTTCATCAGCAGGGTATCGCATGCCCGGTGAAGCGTTTGTTTACTTATTGTACATCTTTTGTTTACCTTTTTGGGGGTCAGAGGCGGATGGGGGTGGATGGATAGGGAGGAAGGGTGGGTGGGGTGTGTAGAAGGGGTTACAAAATTGATGAAATAATGGCCACCATCCCCAACCACATGCTCGCACGCGCACGAAAGCATCCGTGCTCGCAAGCACGCACACACTTCCAACATAAACAACAACAGCATAATAACAACCACAAAAATATGACAATTTCACCTGACTTATTTTGCTTCCAACGTCACAGATTCTCTGTTTCATTTCACTTACGTGTGTATCTATACGTGTTATGTTTATATTTGTTTACTTATCTATTTACTTCAGTCAGTTACTGAAATAGTGGTCATTTAGTTAGCTAGTTAGTTAGTTAGTTAATTATCTATCTATTTTGTTAGCGTTGTTTCTCAGTTTTGCTTCGTTGTTTTTTGTTTCGTGCCCTTTCTTCCCTTTTTGTTCATTCATCCATGCTTCATCTCTTCCTTTCTTCCCTGTTTGTCAGTTCATCCATGCTTCATCTCTTGCTTTCTTCCCTTTTTGTTCATTCATCCATGCTTCATCTCTTGCTTTCTTCCCTTTTGTTCATTCATCATGCTTCATCTCTTGCTTTCTTCCTTTTTGTTCATTCATCCATGCTTCATCTCTTCCTTTCTTCCTGTATGTTCATTCATCCATGCTTCATCTCTTGCTTTCTTTCCCTTTTTGTTCATTCATCCATGCTTCATTCTTTGCTTTCTTCCCTGTTTGTTCATTCATCCATGCTTCATCTCTTCCTTTCTTCCCTTTTTGTTCATTCATCCATGCTTCATCTCTTGCTTTCTTCCTTTTTGTTCATTCATCATGCTTATCTCTTGCTTTCTTTTTTTGTTCATTCATCCATGCTTCATCTCTTCCTTTCTTCCCTTTTTGTTCATTCATCCATGCTTCATCTCTTCCTTTCTTCCCTTTTTGTTCATTCATCCATGCTTCATCTCTTCCTTCTTCCCTGTTTGTTCATTCATCCATGCTTCATCTCTTGCTTTTTGTTTTCTGCCTGTTATGATCTGCGGTGACTGCCTTTGTAGGTCTGTATGCGAAAGTTTACCCTGTTCCGGCAATTCAGATCTGTAGTGGCTGCTCTCTATGTCAAGATTACATTTATATTCACTGTCGAAATGTGTAGGGAATGCTTTGCAGGTCAGCATAATAAGTATGCCCTTTTTTTCCGACTGCTAAAATCTGCATTGGTTGATGTATAAGTCTGTATACGTTTTCTGACAGTTCTTCATGTTAAAAACAGACGCTTTCCTCTTAGTAATTTCTTTGCTTTTTTTTCTTTCTTTAAAAAAAAAAAATGTTTGAGTGAGTGTGTGTTTGTGTGTTGCTTGTTGACGACTTGGAGGTCGAAAAGCATTGGGTTTTCTTGTGTGTTAAATTTGTTCGGCGGTCCAGAGACACAACTTTTGTTCTCTGATTTTTGTCATCCCAGATCTGATGTGAATGCCCTTATATAGTCTGCATATCAAAATTACCTATATTGCTAAACAGAAGCTGCAGTGATTTCTTCTAAAGGGTGTTTTTTATCTGTCATTAAAATCTGCTGTGACTACCCCAAGTCTTTACATTACGTGTGCCTTTCAAACCAGTCAAAATCAGTAGTGACTGTTTTGTGAGGCTATGCGAATATGTTTACCTTTTTTTTCTCTGTACGTTCAAAATTACATAACGTCTAAGTACGTTTGTACACTGAATTTGCTTTTTTTTCGGCCATTAAAATCCGTAGGAACTGTGCCGTCTGCAAAATCTGCACATTTGATGGGCCTTTAAGACTCAAGAGATTGCTGTGTAAATCTACAAAAACAAACACACCACCACCACACCACCACCACAACCACAACAACGAATAAACAAAAAGTTACTTGCAAAGTGAGGGTACTGCAGGCGGAAATCTAATCAAATCTTAAAAAGTTTATGTAAAAAAATCCGTCAAACATGAACAAACGAATCACAAGACAAATCAAGAAGAACGAGCAATCACTTATACCTTGTCTACTATATTTTTTACTTTCCTGAGTGTTGTTTATGTCTTGCTTGAAGAAGACCTACGAGGTCGAAACGCGTCGTGTTTCGTTTTGTGATGTGTTTGCTCATGTTAAGCGGATTCATTACATAAACGTTTTTAAGATTTGTTTAACGAAAAGTTGACATTTCGTACCAGTCAAAATCTGTAACGTTTGCGGCTGCGTAAATTTGCACATGTCTATATTTTGTCCTTCATGGCAGTGTAGACAGGCGGTGTCTGATCGGCATGGCACACTTAATAAATAACTCGCCCCCATCCTCGGATTTCTCGGACGCGGGGACTGGATGACAACCAACAAACTACAACTAAACGACGACAAGACGGAACTCATGTTCGTGACAAAACAGCCTAACCATCCTTCTCTGCCTTCAACTGTCACTATCAATGACTGTACTGTCTCTGTCTCCACCTCTGTCCGCAGTCTAGGGTCATTCTTGACCAATCCCTCTCCTTTGAGAAACAGGTTTCAAATATTTGCAAGATCGCTTATTTAGAACTAAGAAGAATCAGCTCCGTACGTCACCTTTTCTCTACAGATGCTACAACAACTCTCATTTGTGCCTTTGTCTTATCTAGAATAGATGACTGCAACTCACTTTTGGCCCTGTCGTATATAATACTGTCGCTCATAAAATCGTGTCGCAGCGACAGTATTTCCCGGGAAATACTGCAGCTGGTTCATGAAAAATTATCGCTGCGACCATATTTCACAGGAAATGTTAACTCTAGCAGTAAGATTTTACGTGAAAATGTGTCGCAAGCGACAGTATTCACTGACTACAATATTTCACAGTGTCCTGTCGCAAAAAGCTGTCGCAAAATTACGCTGCGACCATATTTCACAGGAAATGTTAACTCTAGCAGTAAGATTTCACGTGAAAATGTGTCGCAAGCGACAGTATTCACTGACTACAATATTTCACAGTGTCCTGTCGCAAAAAACTGTCGCAAAATTTCGAGCGACAGTATTTTATGGACAGCTACAATATTCTATGGGACATTTTTCGTGAAAAGTTGTCGCGCGACAATTTTTTTCCAGCAAATATTGTCGCTGCAACAATATTTCACGTGAAATGCTATCGCTGCGATACAATTCCACGGCGACAGTATTATATACGACACCGGCCTTCCAAAATACCTGACAGAAAGATTACAGCGAATCCAAAATCATGCAGCCCGTGTCATCTGTAGAGCAGGAAAACATGATCACATTTCGCCTCTACTTCACTCTCTTCACTGGCTATCTGTCTCAAACCGTATCTCGTACAAAATCTCAACTCTCACTTTCTCTGCTCTCTTTGAAAATGGACCTTCTTATCCCTCAGAACTCCTTAAAATCTACACCCCCTATCGACAACTACGCTCCTGTGCTGACGACCGCCTTCTACGAATGACTCGCTTCAGGACTACTACTGGTGAAAGATCTTTCTCTTTTCAAGCTCCAGCGACGTGGAACAGACTGCCAGACTCTCTCAGACATTCAGATTCTATCTCTTCTTTCAAGTCTAAACTTAAAACCCATCTATTTTCTCATAATTAGTCAATGCTGTGGGGGGGGGGGGGGGGGGGGTGGGGGGTACAACCTTACTCATAGCCGTCTGGGCCTTTTCAAATGTAGTGTATGTGTATGTTCTCTATTACATGTATTTGTTGTATGATTGAACGTTATAGGATTTAGTTTTTGTGGTGATACTTGAAAAAATAAGTGAATGTCATACTCGTAGGATTAGGATGTGTTAGTTATTGTAGTAATAGTATTTGTAGTTGGGTGTAAGGTGTACTATTGTATATGAGAAGGGTGAATGTAGTATGATTTTGTAAAGCGCTTAGAGAAATTCGTTTGATTAAGCGCTATATAAGAAACCATTATATTAATTATTATTATTATTATTATATCCTCCCCTCCCCTTCTTCCTCCTCGTCTTTCCGCCCCACCATTCCCTTTCTCATCTCCCCTTTTATCTTTTCTTTCTATTTTTTTTTTTTTTGTGTGTGTGGTGTTTTTCGTTGCCAGTTTTCAGCGACTGTGTGAGCACTGCCGAGGAGTGTTCGACCAGCAACAAGGCGATCGGGCAGTACCCCCACTGCACGGACTGTAGCATGTTCGCCAAGTGCAGTGGCGCCGGAAGTGGTCTCATCACTTGTCCTTCCGGTCTCAACTATGACTACGTCAAGGGAGTGTGCGATTACATCGGTCAGGCAGCGTGTGGGTGAGTGGGGTGGGGGACAAGAGGAGAGGAGAGACGGGGTGGAGGACGTAGTAGGGGGCGGGTGAAGGGGAGGGAAGGAGGGGGGGGGGGGGAGGAGGAGGAGGAGGAGAGAAGAAGGGTCGCTATTGAAACGGACAGAAGAAAGAAGAATGAATGATTGGAGGAAAGAACAGGGAAAACATTTACAAAAAGCAGTTTACATGTTTAAGAACACACACACACACACACACACACACACACACACACACA
>CM031600.1:31203346-31248346 GCA_018398815.1 Conus ventricosus | reverse complement strand
ATGCCGCTCAACGAATGGACAAAGAATATCTCTTTATCACAACTTCATAAATCCTGCTGAAAACGATTTGGAACTGACGTGTATTATCATTATTATGCTGTTCTAGCAACATGAAAATCTGAAGCCATTCGATACCTTTGGTTTTCCTTTTCACTAGTAATTCCAACCTTCTGGGAAAAAAACAAAAAAAAAAAACATGCTAGTGAGATACATAATTAAATCAATTGCAGCTGCACATTGCCGTATTCTGTTTACGCTTCAGGCCCGTATATTCCAGATTATGCAGAAATGCGGTGAAAATGTTCATCTCCTCTGAAACATGACAGTCAAGCTTTGTTGGTTAGATTTTGCTGTATCATTCGTCCGTTTTTCTTGAGCAACGAGCCAAAAACGACAGCTGAAATTTGTCATACTGCTTTGTCACGTCCTCGTCCGACGGTGTGGTGGAAGATCAGTCTTCACGGAAAACGGGGTGCTGTTTATCTCCCGAAGTAATGAATCGTTCGGAGACAGTCTGACATTACCACAAAATGTAGTTCCATCTCTCCTCTTGACATTACCACAAAATGTAGTTCGATCTCTCCTCTCTGGCTTTGCTCCGAGATGCTTCCTTCCTTCCTTCTTTTCTTTTTCTTTCTTGCGTTTTTTTCTTTCTTTCTTTCTTTACTTATTTTTCTTTTTCTTTTTCTTTATTTTATTTTATTTTCTTTCTTTCTTTATTTTTTGGGGTGGGTGGGGGTGGGGGGGGGGGGGGGGCGGGGAGAAATTCAATATTTTCATTAGTCTGACATGAAAATCGGATGATGATCGATGTTGTTTTCGATCGGCCTTTTAGGTTCAGTACATGGCTTGGTTCTGAATGTCACTCTGGATATTTCAATGTGTGCGTTTTTTGTTGTTCTTGTTTGTTTGTTTGTGTGTGTGTTTTGTTTTTAGTTACTTGCAGTCCTGATGTAGCTCCGGTGGTCGCTATGATGTAAACAATGACCTGGCTCACTAAATTCTCTGTCGTTTCCTCCCAACTTAAAGAGCAAGTGGACACAAACGTTTACATGGTTGTAATCACGCCACAGTTTGAAACGTTCACTTTGTTCCCTCATACATTTTGATAATATATGCGCAAGACATCAGAAACTCAGCCAAACCCTGATGTGCCTCGGTGGTCGGCTGGGATATAAACAACATGAGTCCCAAGCCTCTCTGTCGTTTATGTTTCCCCAGCTTTAAAAGAAATGAATATAGATGCCTACACAGAAACATACATACACACCACATTATGAAATGTTCACACACACACACACACACACACACACACACACACACACACACACACACACACACACACACACACACACACACACTCCCCTCACCACACAAACATTTTGGTAACGTATGCAAATGACATTTTGCGATGATACATGGCACCAGAAACTCAGCCAAAAATGCATGCTCCCTTTATTTCGCTTGAATCAATAAACGGTAAACAAGTAGGGTAACTTTTGCTCCCATAAGAAAACCCAACACAGAGTGACTTTTATTCAAGACTGGCACAGCCTTTTAAACTTGAATAAAGGCAGACAAATACATGGACGAACAATCTAATAGTGGGGGGAAAACAAGCGCAGGTAATCTATAATATGTTTTCTTAATTTTATGTTCCCAGTTTCTCCATCTTCAAACCCTCCCCCCACCCCTTAAGTCCAAATCTTCGCCAAGTCATTATTATGAAGACAACCCCCCCCCCCCACCCCCCACTACTAGATTGTTCGTCTTTGTATTTGTCTGACTTTATTCAAGAATAAAAGTTACTTTGTGTTAGGTTGTCTTATGGGGGCAAAAGTTACCCTACTTGTTTACTGTTTATTGTTTACTGTTCCGTGCCTCACTTCCTTCTCAATTTAGCTTGAATCAAGTTGAAAAAAAATAATAGAGGCACGTCAACATGACATCTCCCCACCCCCTTACCTCCTTCCACCACCACTCTTCCTTTCCACCGGATACACCTGAATTCCTTACTGGACTTACTAAAGTAAGCCCCATCCACTTCTGTTTTCACCCATACTTTTTTTTTTTGCATTTTCGCTCTCTCATACCACTGACAACCCCCCCCCCCCCCATCCGTGCCAGCCTCCAACACATATACACACACACACATACATGGACACAGACATAGACACACACACACACGCGCGCGCGCGCGCACGCAGAGAGAGAAAGAAAGATAGATTGAGAGAGAGAGAGAGAGAGAGAGAGAGAGAGAGAGAGAGAGAGAGAGAGAGAGACAGACAGACAGACAGACAGAGAGAGAGACAGAGACAGAGACAGAGGGATAACCAGTAGAGGGAGATGGAGGTGAGAGACGGGGATGTGGAGAACAATGACAAGATGTCCACCCAACTTTGTTTCGTGTTTCAGTGTTTACCGAGTGCGTGAACAGCGCCAGCGAGTGCACCACAAACAACAAGGCGCAGGGTCAGTATGCCGTGTGCGGCGACTGCTCCATGTTCGTCAAGTGCAATGGGGCCGGCAGCGGCACCATCACGTGTCCTTCAGGCACCGAGTACGACGTCAACCTGGGAGTCTGCAACTTCATTGGCCAGGCCACCTGCCACTCTCGACGATGATCTATCTGCCCGGTGAGTCACGGAGAATGTCACACGGCAATGTTCCTCCAGCACCTGAACGAATAGGACTGCTACTGCATTGTGATCAAAAGCGGGACGAACATCGATGTATTTTGAACGATCAGTACCGTCATTGCATAGTGAACGAAACCGGGAGAAGAACTTTTCAAGCATTTTGAGCGAATAGGACCACCATATGAATGGTGAACGAAAGGGGAAGAACTCCGATGTATTCTGAGCGAATAGGACCGTCATTGCATAATGGAAAACAAAAGCGGGAAAAATTTCGATGTATTCTGAGAGAATAGGACCGTCATTGCATAATGGGGAAAAAAGCGGGAAAATTTTCGATGTATTCTGAGATAATAGGGCAGTCATTGTGTAGTGAAGAAAAACGGGAAAAATTTCGATGTATTCTGAGAGAATAGGACCGTCATTGCGTAGTGAAGAAAAACGGAAAAAATTCGATGTGTTTTGAGCGATTAGGCCGTTTTTACACAATGGAGAAAAGCAGGAAGAACTTCGATGTATTATGAGCGAATAGGACCACCATTGCACACTGGAGGAAAGCGGGGAAAAACTTCGATTATTCTGAGAGAATAGGATCGTCGTTGCATAGTGGAAAAAAGGCGGGGAGAATTTTGATGTATTCTGAGATATAGGATCGTCATTGCGTAGTGGAGAAAGGCTGAAAGAATTTCGATGCATTCTGAGAGAAAAAAAGTCCTTCACTGCATAACGGGGAAAACCAGGAAGAACTTCGATGTATTCTGAGAGAAAAAGTCCTTCATTGCATAACGGGGAAAACCAGGAAGAACTTCGATGTATTCTGAGAGAAAAAGCCCTTCATTGCATAACGGGGAAAACCAGGAAGAACTTCGATGTATTCTGAGCAAATAGGCCTGTCACTGCACAGAGAGGAAAAGCGGGAAGAATTTTAATGTGTTCTGAGCGATTAGGACCCTCCTTACATAGTGAAGAGAAGCGGGGAAAATTCTATGTGTTTTGAGTGATTAGGACCATTATTGCACAGTGGAGAAAAGCGGAAGAGCTTCGATGTATTCTGAGCGAATAGGACCGTTAGTGCACAGCAAAGAAAAGCAGGAAAAACTTCGATGTATTCTGAGAGAATAGGACCACCATTGTATAGTGAAGAAGAGCGGGAAGAACTTTGATGTATGTTTTCCTTTAAAACTGATAATTGAACGCAGACTTTAGTAAACACTGATCTATGGTTAAAACATTACAGAGAAGAGGGTGACAGCTTACCGAACAGAAGGTCTGGTTTGCTCCATATTTTAAACTCAAGTCAGAAGAAAACATTCTGCTCGCGCAAACGATGCCATACAGTCTCTTTGTCTTTTTTTTCTATCAGCAAACCAAGAAAAGAAAATCTGAGGAGCACTCTCATAGACTTGACTGCGTGGTTCTAGAGTACCTAAACAGAGCTCGCAGCACATTCAGCACGTCTAGGTTGACGGCGAACGGACCGAAAACACTGTTTATTATCTGCAACTGCCAACTGCTTATTCATCTCTGACAGCACAGCACACCTCGCATATTTTAACGCAACGGATACATACAGATAGGTTCATCAGGCATTTGCGGCAAGTTTGTTGCAAAAATGACGAGACGAATAAGTACATAAGTAATAACAATGAAAAAAAAACCAGTAAAGGTACACAAACTCTAAACGCTTATTAAGTTAATCTTTAAAAAAAGTTTAAGTAACACATCCGCCAAACATGAACAAATGAATCACAAGACAAAACCCGACGCGTTTCGACGTCTTAGGTCATGTCCAGGCAAGATAAACAACACTGAGGACAAGGAAAATGAAGCACGAGCAATCACTTACCTTGTCAAATTCGGCGCAAGATGGACGTTGAATGAAAACGAGGCCGTCGGGAAGGAGACAATGCGAGTTAAAAATAGTAATGATGATGATAATGATACTGATATCAATGATAATATTGATAATGACGACGATGAAAATATGAGAAAAAGAAACAAAAAGAGGATTACTACCACTTTTGGTGGCAATAATTATGACAATAGCAGTAGAACAGGAGAAAGGAGAGGGGTTAGAGAATTGTCGAACAGCATGTTTGTCGCGGCAAAAATGTTAGTGGCGACGGTGATGGTGATGATAATGGTAATGATGGTAATATCAATAATAACACTGGTGAGGGGTTAGAGAATTGTCGAACAGCATGTTTGTCGCAGCAAAAATGTTAGTGGCGACGGTGATGGTGATGATAATGGTAATGATGGTAATATCAATAATAACACTGGTGAGGGGTTAGAGAATGTCGAACAGCATGTTTGTCGCAGCAAAAATGTTAGTGGCGACGGTGATGGTGATGATAATGGTAATGATGGTAATATCAATAATAACACTGGTGAGGGTTAGAGAATGTCGAACAGCATGGTTGTCGCGGCAACAGTGTTAATGGCGACGACGATGATGATGATAATGGTAATGATGGTAATATCAATAATAACACTGGTATTGACAACAATGCTAATAATACTAACAATAATAGTAACGGTAATGGTAACAATAGTAATAACAATAAAAGCAATGGTACACAGTAATTCGTTTGTTCATGTTTGGCGGATGTATTACTTAAACTTGTTAAGATTTGTTTTACATCTCAGCCTGCAGTCACCTCACTTAGCAACTAGCCTATAAGTTATTTAAACGTCTGGTTTCCTTCATCTTAGCAATGTCAATTCTTTCAGTTGAAAATAAAGAAACGAAGAAAACATTCTGCACGTACAAACGATGCCATACAGTCTCTTTGTCTTTCTTCTCTCAGCAAACCAAGAAAAGAAAATCTGAGGAGCACTCTCATGGACCCTTCCATCGAGTGGATGAATGAAACTTGATTTCGCGGTTCTATAGTACCTAAACAAAGCCCGTAGCACATTCAACACGTCTTGGTTGACGGTGAGTGGAACCGAAAAGTCCCACAAATAATTTATCTGATGGAATTCGAATCCACAACCATAAACAACTGCTGCGTAATGAAATAAACAATCCATTGTGAATTTATGCGACTGAGAAATAGAAACGGATGAAAATGTTTGGTCGCGGTGGTGATGATAATGATGCTGACGATGACGACAGTGACAATGACGATGATGACGGCTAGAGGATTATGGTGATGGCGATAGTGACAGTTGTAGTTGTGTTGATGGTCATGATTTTTGTTCTTTTTTGTTGTTGTTGTTGTTTGTTTATTTGGCTGCCAGTTCTCTGAAAATGTCATCCTTGATCTTTAATCTGTTAATGTTTGTAGGCAGTAAAACAAATACACACAACACACATTATCACAGGTAAACTGTATTTGCTGTGTTTCTAAAAGTCAAATAGAAACATTCCCGTACTGCATGCTTTTACATATTTTGTTTTCTCTTTCAGATCAGAGAAAAAAGCAAGCACAGCTGCTGCACATATAAACGACACCAAGTCATGAGGATCAGCAGAACAGACTTTCCCTTTCTTCCTTCTCTCTCTCTCTCCCCCCCCCCCCCCCTCCCCTCGTATCCATTTCCCCGTTTCTCCCCATTCCCCCTCCCACCTCACCTGCCCACCCACTACTGCCCATCTTCCGTGTGACCGCGGTTTGGCAATTCATCTGGGGACGTGTTGAAGAACACTGATAGACCATTTGTATTCGAGAATATTTATGTGCATCTTGCACCATACTCATTTCAGTAATACCATTGGTAGCATCATTTTTCATCAGTATGCAGCGCTGGAACCGATATACATATGTAGCTAGCAAGCCTGCACGAAATCTGATGTATATACACAACCAGTCAGTTAATCATCACATACAAGGGATATGATGGTGTTTCAAAAGATCAACATTATAGTTGTCTTTGTGAAAAGGGTAATCTGCATCATGAAAAGAATAAATACTCACTACAGTTTTAATTTCCAAGCGTGTCTGTGACAGGGGAATGCAATGGCATTTTGGTGTTAATGTATCGAAATGATTGAATTTTGAAGTTTAAGAAAACTGTTATGTGGTTGTTTGTAGGTCAGTATCCAGAAATGATGAAATTTTGAATCGTTTGTAGACCAGTGTCGTGTTGAGATGATAGAATTTAAAGTTAAGAAAAACTAACATGGCTATTCATAGGTCAGCACCTGAAAGTGGTTGAATTTTGGTGATGATTCACAGAATTGTACATGGTTGTTTGTCAATATCTGGAAAATATAAAAGTTTGTTGACGTTTTCACAAAATGTTACATGGCTGTAAATAGCTCATATGGCGAAGCTATTGAATTTTTTTCACAAAAATTTTATGATTGACTGTATACGTGTAGGTCTCTATCTGGAAGCGATGGAATTTTGACCCTTTTGTACAAATTTCGCATGGTCCTTTGTAAGTCAATATTTGAAATCACGAAAATTTGCATAGTTGTTTTGGGGTCAATACCTGAAGCGTTCGAATTTTGGGGTTTTCACCAAAAAAAAAAAAAAAAAAATCACAATTGTTTGCAGCTTAGTATCTGGGAATGTGAGGATTTTTGAAGTTTTCACTAAGTGTTATGTTGCTGTTTATAAGTCACCATCTAAAAATGATGATTCGTAGGCCTATTGATTGAAATTGAAATTTGGAAGTTTTTTTTTAAAATTTGATAAAACGCTGTATGAGGAACTCTTGGCGAACAAGGAAAAGAAGGTTTCTGTACAGTGGGACGCAATTTTCATTTTGTGCGGAGGTGGAATGGGTGCGCATTGTTTCTGTCTCTCGCTGGGATACTGTTTTCGAGTGACAAATTATGAAGCAATGCCAGCACAAACTTGTACTTTATTCTTTTCTCATCGATGAGGAAAAAAAACCCCTCTTGAATTACTCATTTATCACCCACTTTTACCAGAACTGGATTTTATACTTTTATATTGGTAAGTATTGTCTTTAATGCTGTATACTGTACATACAACTCAGAATAATTCCTTTTTTCTTTGACTGTATCATGAGAAAGGGAATACTCCGGTATTATGATTCTTTTTGTTGGTTTTGCTTGTTTTCGTATACATACACGTACTTTGTGAACGCGTCGCATTCAATATGATCCATTACGACCATTAAAAGTAATATGCGGAGAAATATGTGCTTTCTTAAATGAATGTGCGTGATCTTGAGTGAAGTTATTGTACGATACATTTGTCTGATCTGCAGGTTCTGAAATACAGTCAGAATTTTTTTTTATTAATCAAACGTACTCTCTCTCTCTCTCTCTCTCTCCTCTCTCTCTCTCTCTCTCTCTCCTCTCTCCTTCTCTCTCAGTTTTCCATCAATGCTAAGGTTTTGAATCTACGAATTTCACACACACACACACACACACACACACACACACACACACACACACACACACACACACAGAGAAATCTGTTCAATGCGTGTACACAAGCATAGTTTATTTACGGACATAGCCTACATAAACACATACATACGTACACATGCACATTCTTATACATACACGGAAAACAGACTAATGGAATGAAAATAAAGCGAGTACGAGTGCCTGTGGCGAACAAGAGTGCAGGGAAACCGAACACCGACAAAACACAATGGCAGTCATAGACGCGGAAGAAATAGCGGGGAGGGACGGCAATTGAGGGGAGGTGGGGTGGGGGATCGGGGAGGGTGGAGGAGGAGGAGGAGAAGGCAGTGAGGGTTGCAAGACGAGGGGTCGGGAGGGGTGGGAATAGGAGAACAGAAACGGGATTGAAGGGGGAGGGGCGTCGAACGGACGGTGCCAGGTATTGACACCGAGTCTTGATCGATCCGAGGTCAATATGCAGTCAGCAGTACAACTGGTCTGGGGTGCGACGCAGTGAGCCAGTGGCACTGTACACAACCCCACGTACACGGTGCTATGAGATTTGGGAGGCCTCTGTCGACCCGTCGCAGCGACATAAGTTGGGCCATCTGAAAACAATGGAGGTACCCCCTTAACACATTTCGCACAGAACTATCGCTTGGAATGGGAAGCTTCACCAAGCGTGTGATTTATTTGTAACGGGTTTCTGTGCTGCGTGTTTTGCTTACGTTTTACGGGATTGTTCATGTTGTCGTCTGCTTGCTGGCTCGAGGGTACATATCCATTTGGAAGAAAAATAGCGGAAGGCATGTTTTTTTTTTGTCGTTCGGAGCCGTAGGTGTGTTGTAGTTTTGGTTTTGGGTGGAGGACGAGTTTGTGAAGAGATAACGCCAGTTCGGAAAGATTGTGATACCGGTATGTAGCCTACATGGTAGGCCCAATACCTGTGTGGCTGATATAATACCAGTGTGTCCTCTCCTCAGTCTACAACAGATTTATGTGAATCAGCTACAGTTATCTCGAGTTTCACGGCTGCGTGTAAGTATACTATTTACAGATCGCAAAGGGGAGTATAAATCGGTGCCAGTAACATAAATATTAGGAGAAAGCAATTTTTCCCTTGTTCATTATTTCCACACACACACACACACACACACACACACACACACACACACACACACACACACACCACACACAACACAGACGCGCGCGCATACACAATCACGTTTACTTGTTATACGAACACACATTCATGAGAACGTGCGAACTTAGATTAAGGCAGACAAATGCTAATGACGAAGTTCACAGAGTTTATTTTCTTTTATCTTGCACTCAGCCGAAGCCACAAATTCACTCAAGGCGTGTGAGATACACATAGAGATCCATGCTAACGCAGCCCACCCACCCACCCACACGCACGCATGCACGCACATACACACACACACACGCGCGCGCACAAACGGAAAACACACATACACACACACTCTTTTCTTTCTCATCTCTCCCCCCCCCCCACTCCACACACACACATACACACAAACACTGCCCTACACACACACACACACACACACACACACACACACACACACACACACACACACACACACAGGTGGCATAAAGAGATCCAGTTTCAGAACAGCAGGGTAACTAGTTTGCATGATTCCAAACCAGTGGAGAGAAACGTCCGACCACATTATTATGTACGTTATCTGATCTCATATGGGAGGCCCTATATTTGACCAAGGTATTCATCATACTGACGGTTTTTCCACATAGGCCTACACGTTGTGTGTGTGTGCGTGTGTGTGTGTGGTGTGTGTGTGTGTGTGTGTGTGTGTGTGTGTGTGTGTGAGAGTGAGTGTAATGTGTGTGTGTGTGTGTGTGTGTGTGTGTGTGTGTGTGTGTGTGTGTGTGTGTAATGTGTGTGTGTGTGTGTGTGTGTGTGTGTGTGTGTGAGTGTGTGTGTGTGTGTGTGTGTGTGTGTGTGTGTGTGTGGGGTGTAATCTGTCGTACGCATTCTATGTCTATATGAAACACACGCACATATAACACTTACGTATGCGCGCGCGAGCGCGTGCGTTAGTACACGCAAACATACACACACACACACATACACACACACGCGCGCGCGCACACACACGCGCACTCACACACACACACACACACACACACACACACACACACACACACACACACACACACACACACACACACACACGGAAGCATATTTGAATTTGAACTTGATTCTGATTCTGTTACTCTGTTTTGGGATATGGAGGATAACAATAAGAGAAAAAAAAAAACAGTGCAGGAACAGCATAAACATTTCTTTGTGTGCCTTAGAGATAAAAACGCTGCTTAGTGAATACACACCATTTCAAATACACAAAACACAGATCCAAAAGTGAGCCTTTTTCAATACCAGGAGGGGGAAATTAAAGAACTTTCCTATTTTAAAAAATTGCAATTTTTAACTTTTTTCCCCAATGTTTGACATTAGTTTAGAGAACTGATACACAGACTTTCTATTGCAATGATACATCGGTAAATACTGTTCTCGTAACGGGCCCTCAATCATAAAATGATTTTAACCACCAATAACGTTCCTTCTACAATCTTCACGTAACCGTTCTTGTCTCTCCGTACCACATTTTTGTCCTGTCTCAATAGAGTGTTTGTGATTATTGCATCCAAATTTAGTGAATCTGAAAATAGATGTCTAGAAGAGTACATAACTTTCTTTGTGAATTGAATTTTAATACTGTCTGTAATAGTAACAGTTACTATTATTTTTACGGCTTTCCACCACAACTGTACGTCATCGTTTTGTAATGATTCTTGAATATTCTATCAGAGAGCTTCCCTATGAACAAAACACTGTTGTGTCCACGAGCAATCATACCCACTTTCAGTTAGGATTTGCTTTACAAATTCAGTCCAAGGCGAATGCCAAAATTCATACATCTGAGCACAGTAATGTTCTTCTTTAGATGTTGGTAATACAATTTTAGAAAAAAAAAACCACACACGAATAATTCTACATTTAACTAAAATTGAGATGGGATGAAAACCAGTTTTTCCATAGACAAAATGATACATAGCATTTTTTGAAAATTTAATTTGAATATATGTTTTTAAAAATTCAGCTGCAACTTTTCTAAGATCATCACATTCTCAAACCCCCCAAATTCACAACCATATAGTAAAACCGGAATGACAGTAGCATGAAAAAGATCCAAAACTACCTAAAAGAAAGCTACTGGTTCCTAGCAGCACGTAGCAAAGCAAAAATCGCCTTTTGTGCTTGATTTAAAATGTTGTTTTCTTATGAGAAACATTCCAAGATACTTAAATGAATTAAGAATGTCGAGAACATTCTCACCATATTCAAAAAATTCCTGTGGATTTGGACGCAGATTGAAGATCACTACTTTGGTTTTGGGAGAATTGAGTTCCAAATTAAACAAGGCCCTCAAACTTCATTTAATCCGTTACTGGAAGACTATAACAAAACAGAACTATCAGCATATAGGAGTAGAAGTAATCCGATGTAATTAGCAAGTCCCACGCCCGAGCAATCAACAATAGAAACGTTACAACCATTCCCAGTTACATTACTACTTAGTACTAAGATAGTTTAAATACAAAAAAACAACAACAATGGTGACAAATACCTAAAATGTTTACCTTGTTTAACCCCCCCCCCCCCTCTTTAACTTACTTTAAAGAAAATAAGACTTTTTCCATTCAAGAAAACACAAGGTTTTATTTGTTTACACATGTCGACAATTACTTGTAAAACTTTGCCATCATTTTGAAATGTTAAAACACATCATCCAAATCTACTGGGCAATTCTGGTTGGATTTTTCAAGTACGGATTTCCCATATTCATTTTGGTCTATCTACACACACATACACATATATGCGTGCACACACGCACGCATAACACACACACACACACACACACACACACACACACACACACGCTCGCGCGCGCGCGCGTGAAACGAAAATCCGCACACACACACACACACACACACACACACACACACACACACACACACACACATATGCGCGCGGGCGTGAAGCGAAAAATCCGAGCATTTGAGAATATGATATTTCAGACACCTTCACGTCATCTTTTACGTGGATCATAAGAAAAACAAAAGACTTTGTAGTGCGGAAAGGCAATACTTTACTGTGGGAGAGAAGAAAATCCCCCTCTCTCTGGAACCAGTATGTAAGTTTGAACGGCTAAGGATAAATGCATGTCCCCCGCCCTATCCCGATGTCCGAGCCCTTCTTACAGGACACAGTGCCCATTGGACGTGCCAGCGACAGCGCAAGTCCTGTAGGGGCAACGCCAAGATCTGGACTAGACTGGACACGATCTGTTTATTCTGTCGAACATGGCTGACGGCAGAGAGCTATAGAAATTTCTGCAGACGCATGCCTTATATTTTACATACACTTACATTTACAGAGAGAGAGAGAGAGGCGCGTGGGTGGGTGGGGGGGGGGGGGGGGGGGGGGGGGGGGGGGGGGGGGGGGGGAGGGGGGGGGGGATTTCAGCAATTTTTATCTGATTCAGCGTGTTTCGTTTACAATCGACATGGTTCATCGTTTCTTAGGGGGTATATGTCAGAAAGGAAATCTGTTCAATTATGCACCGCTGTTTTTTTAATCTTTTAAAAAAAAAAAAATTCAGATCTTTCTCTACATTTTCCTCCACCCCCCCCCCCCCCTTTCACCGCTTTCTTTCGGTCTGTCTATCTGTCTCTATCTCTTTCTTCTTCTTCTTCTTTTGAAAGCAACAATTGCAATACTAATGCATCACAACATGTTAGATTGAGTGAATGGACAAATTAGCTAAGTGTCTATGTGTGTCTTAGGTTTTCTTGGTCAAGTGTCTACAGACATATTTTATGCAAAATTTCGTTGGTGGCCAGGTTTCTTCGTGTTTTGTGATACGTGACTGCTTTGATGGTCTTGTGGTTATGCGTCTGTTAATTCGGAATACTCTCTGATGTCTGGGTGCCTTTAATTAATGTGTTTTTTTTCTGTGCGTTTTAAATTGTGAAGTATTCTGACTGTTATTAAAGAAAGCCATAGATCCACACGTATTTCAAGCGCTTGAACTTTTCCTTTTTTTAAGTCGCCAGATGGTCGTCAACATTTCTGGCCTTCCAGGTTCTCCTTAGGAACAAAAAAAAAAAGAAGAAAAAAGGATTCCTTTACTGGTGTGAATCACGGAGTCAAGGCCCCTCCCTAAAGCAAGCCATTAATGAATCACACACACGAGTGGACATGACCAATTAACTGTCCTTTCTTCCATGTATAAACTGGACAAACACATTTGGTCACGCTGGTCTGTTTCTTTTCCCTGTGCAGATTATGGCGCAGAGAGCAAAAACCACGGTAAGCTTTTTTTGTTACCTGTAGAAATGTATTCTTTTACAGGTTGTGATAAACGCTCATTGATCACGGTGGGCTCAGCTGTTGACGCAAGCAAACCTTCTGTGCAGAGTGCGTGTACACTGTGCCAAGGACGAAAAGGGAGAACCAAACGATAAAAGAACATGCGTATATACACGCACTGTCACAAAGACAGACATGCAGCATGGACACCCAAGTGCAAAGACATACTCTCACAACACACCCTCTCCACACACACACACACACACACACACACACACACACACACACACACACACACACGCACACACACACACACACACGCGCGCGCGCGCGCGCACACACACACACACACACACACACACACACACACACATACACACACACGCACGCACGCACACACCCACGCACACACGCACGCACGCACACAGGGTCTCTGTACAGGGCCAAATGCCGAAACGTTAGACTAAAAAAAGATTGCTTGTTTGCTTCCGTTTTCTCTCTCTCTCTCTCTCTCTCTCTCTCTCTCTCTCCTCTCTCTCTCTCTCTCTCTCTTTTCTCTCTCTCTCTCTGTGTAACACACACACACACACACACACACACACACACACACACACACACACACACACTCACACACACACACACACACACACACACCACACACACACACACATTCATCCATGGACGTACGCACACACGACACATACAGAGTAACACATCTATAAAAGCATACACGTGTGTGCGTGCGTGCGTGCGTGCGTGGGTACATGTGTGCGTGGGGGGGTGCGTGCGTGCGTATGTTCGTGCGTGCGTGCGTATGTTTGTGCGTGCGCGCGCGCGCGTGTGTGTTTTAATCGTCAAAGATTGTTGTACAGAATTTTTCGAGCAACTTTACCCACGGTTTTTTTGTTTTGTATGTTTAACGCATGGTGTATAGGACCTTGTTTCCTTGTCTATTTAAAGATCAAGCACAAGAATACTGCACAAAATTTGGTGAAGGGCTGGCGAGGTGGAAAAGATAAAATAAAAAGAAAAGGGAGAAAAGGAAATTCTGCCCTGTGGGAGACTCGAACAAAGAACCAGTAGTTTTCTCGTTTGATCGGCGAGCGTGGTACTCAGCAGGTTCTTACTCCACCATTGGTGGTCTTCACAGTTTTATCAATATGACTTAGACAACAACAACAACAACAAAAAAGTGTTGGGCACTACAAAAAACTCCCCACCCCCTTCCTGTCTACCCGTGTAAATGCTACGAAGGGTACTGACTCAGGCACAACCCTGTATCCACGACCATTTTGCAGAATACAACAGAAAATCAACGCCCAGGACGAAGACCTCGTAGACGGACAACATGGACTGACCTGGTTTCCACACTCCTACCCTTTCGCGAACATGACTAAAGAGAACTACAAAATATCTCATAATCTAAGCGTTGGTCAGAGAACCTATATGCATCTTCTGTCGTGGAACCTGTTGTCCGTGGATGATGATTATAATGATTTAATGTCTCTGCCGACCTCTGTCTCTTCTCCCTCCACAGTCTCTGCAGACCTCTCTTTCTTCTCCCTCCACAGTCTCTGCAGACCTCTCTCTCTTCTCCACAGTCTCTGCAGACATGTCTTTCTTCTCCACAGTCTCTGCAGACATGTCTTTCTTCTCCACAGTCTCTGCAGACATGTCTTTCTTCTCCACAGTCTCTGCAGACCTCTCTTTCTTCTCCACAGTCTCTGCAGACCTCTCTTTCTTCTCCACAGTCTCTGCAGACATGTCTTTCTTCTCCACAGTCTCTGCAGACCTCTCATTCTTCTCCACAGTCTCTGCAGACCTCTCTTTCTTCTCCACAGTCTCTGCAGACCTCTCTTTCTTCTCCACAGTCTCTGCAGACATGTCTTTCTTCTCCACAGTCTCTGCAGACATGTCTTTCTTCTCCACTGTCTCTGCAGACCTCTCTTTCTTCTCCACAGTCTCTGCAGACCTCTCTTTCTTCTCCACAGTCTCTGCAGACCTCTCTTTCTTCTCCACAGTCTCTGCAGACCTCTCTTTCTTTCTCCTCCACAGTCCCTGCAGACCTCTCTTTCTTCTCCCTCCACAGTCTCTGCAGACCTCTCTTTCTTCTCCACAGTCTCTGCAGACCTGTCTTTCTTCTCCCTCCACAGTCTCTGCAGACCTCTCTTTCTTCTCCACAGTCTCTGCAGACCTCTCTTTCTTCTCCACAGTCTCTGCAGACCTGTCTTTCTTCTCCCTCCACAGTCTCTGCAGACCTCTCTTTCTTCTCCACAGTCTCTGCAGACCTGTCTTTCTTCTCCCCCCACAGTCTCTGCAGACCTCTCTTTCTTCTCCACAGTCTCTGCAGACCTGTCTTTCTTCTCCCTCCACAGTCTCTGCAGACCTCTCTTTCTTCTCCACAGTCTCTGCAGACCTGTCTTTCTTCTCCCTCCACAGTCTCTGCAGACCTCTCTTTCTTCTCCACAGTCTCTGCAGACCTCTCTTTCTTCTCCACAGTCTCTGCAGACCTGTCTTTCTTCTCCCTCCACAGTCTCTGCAGACCTCTCTTTCTTCTCCACAGTCTCTGCAGACCTGTCTTTCTTCTCCCTCCACAGTCTCTGCAGACCTCTCTTTCTTCTCCACAGTCTCTGCAGACCTCTCTTTCTTCTCCACAGTCTCTGCAGACCTCTCTTTCTTCTCCACAGTCTCTGCAGACCTCTCTTTCTTCTCCACAGTCTCTGCAGACCTCTCTTTCTTCTCCACAGTCTCTGCAGACCTCTCTTTCTTCTCCACAGACTCCTAAAGGCAGCAGTATGAACATCGTGGGTCAGAGTCTGCAGACGACAGTGGGCAAAGGAGGGGAGCAGGCTGATGCTTGTGGCGGAGAGTCGTCCTCAGAAGGAGCGGCTGCTGCTGCTACTGGTGGGATGATGGCTACGGCCTGGTCCAGCCAGCCCAGCTCCCCCAAAGACTTCTCCATGGTGGACCAGGTAGGTGATCAGGTTCTCTTAGTAAGAGAGTTTTAGTAAAGCAAGTGAGGCTCTAAATGTGAGACATTGGTGAGTGGAGGTGGTGGGAATGGGTGGTAGAGTAGGATGGGTGGAAATGGGGGTAGGGGTGGGGGGTAGGGTAGGTTAGGTGGAGGGAGGTGGGGGAGACAAGTTCTGTCTAAGATAATCAACCGATGGCTTCGAAACAATGACTACTACCACAACGACGGTAACAACAACAACAACAACGACAACACCTATACAGATAGCATGCATTCAACACTCTTAAACACAGTTTGCGACTGACAGTTGTTACCATATACAGTAAAGCTGCAGATCGTCGGAGAAGAAGAAGACGAAGAAGAAGAAGAAGAAGAAGAAGAAGAAGAAAAAGAAGAAGAAGAAGAAAAAGAAGAAGAAGAAGAAGAAGAAGAAGAACAACAACAACATTGTCATCATCATAATCATCATCAACAGCAACAACAATAATGCTTATGATAATGATGATGATGATGATCATAATGATACTACTACTACTGCTACATATGCACACAATACAAGACAATTCTACTCAACATATTATGTTAATGATACTGATACTACTACTACTGCTGCTGCTGCTGCTAATGCTACTTCAACATGTGTACAACACACAGACAATTCTACTCAATTAAGATCATATCTTAATGATAGACATATAGCCTACACATAGAAATGCACCCATCAAGCGATGCATATAAAAACAAAGAAGCACAACCGTATACACTTTTCTCTGCAATAGCGCAAACAGATACATGCATGCCAATAAAAAAAAGAAGAAGCGTGCTCGTGCTTAGTGCATACTGGTTAGATGGACATACAACAACCAGACCTACTACCGAGAGATGAGATGAGTTTTGAGGCCAGAACTTTAAAAGAGACGAGGGAATCAGAGTGCCGGAATCTGTCAGGCAGCCTGTTCCGTGTCTTTTGGGCTCTGAAAGAAAAAAAGTCTGTCGATCTTAGTTCTGGTATGTGAAACCTAAGAAGCCGAATATTGGTAGAAGAGCGGAACTAGCGAAACAGGGTATATATATCTGAAGGAGCTCAGAAAGACATGTCTACTGTAGTCCAGTACCAGTACCACTGACAGCTGAAAAAGTCAGAGCAGACAGCGCGAAATCTGTTCGGTCAGAAACAAGTAACTGGCAAGGAACCACCAATTAACAATTCAAAGCATCCATCCAACTCGTACGCCAATACAACCAACGGCATCATCCAATACTTTAAATAAACACATCAGCTGCCGACTCAGTTTCAGATGTCCGATCGATTAAATCTTTACGAAACTGCGTCAAAATTTAAGATCTGGCCGCCTCTGACGTCAGTTGTGACAATCTCTGACGTCAGTGTTGACAATCTCGTTTCGATCAGACTAGGCCTACCAGCCTCCGGGTGGTCTCATTCTTCCCCAGTTTACTTTACTCAAGATCAGATAATCACTCGCGTGTTGCCAACGCTAAGGGCCCTGTCAGCTGGACCTTCAGACAGAAATAAAACGGATGGGCTACTCTGCGCGCGCAGTCACCAGCACGAACGACAACTGTGTCCAGTTTTCGGACACCGTTTTATCAACTGCTTGCAAACATGTTTTCTTTCGGTACCCCACCAGTTTTGCTTTTAGAGACGCGTACAGTCTGTTGTTCCAACAAATTACCGTGTAAAATCTGACGAAGATCCGACCGACCGTGTTCGAATTGTGACGTATTGCGTGTCTTTGCCGTTACAATGTGCTTTCTTCTGTGTGAAATTCGTGTACTGTTCCGAGAAGTGTATGTTGTCATAACACAGCACCACTTATTCTGTCTGTCTACGTCTCTTTTTAAATTTAAAAAGAAAAACTAGGAGTGGATTCTTCTTACTTCCCCCCCCCCCCCCCCCCCTCTTTTTTGTGCTTAGTGCATTTTCATGCGTGGCAAGTTAAAAGACACCCTGCCATTAGGTGATACTTTTGTGGGTAGGGAAATGAATTTCTTTCTTCCTTTTTAAATTTTTTTTAAGAAGAGCCCATAGACAAAAATAGTAAAAACAATCATGACAGTGTAAAAGTGCGGTACTCATATGCCGTATGAACACTGCGTTGCAATAGTAACAAAAACAACCAAAAAAAAAAAAATAATAATGTGCATGTGCTCACAGTTTTTTCACACAAACGACACAGATGGGCAACCATTTCAGAGGCATAAAAGTTTAATACCATTGTACAGGCTTTTTTCTTCGGTACAAATATACATGTTTAGTTCGCCTGTTCTTCTCCCTGGTTGTCTAAGTGCTTTTCTGTTCTGTAAACTAACTTACAGAAACGAAGAGATGTAGGAGACCTGGCGATAGTGAGGGCTGGTGAGGCAAATATCACGGTTTTGTGCGCATATTCTGTTTTGTGCGCATATTCACTTGTCTGTTTGGTGTTGCATATTAATGCGCGTTTCTTTGCTCTCTTTTTTTGTATATCCATTCACTCGTCCGTTTAGTAATGTGTATTAGCCTAATACACGTTCCTTTGCTCCGGGGTTTTGTATGTTATCACTTTTCTGTTTAGAAATGCGTATTAGTGCGCGTTGTTCTGCTCTCTGTTTTGTGCATTCATTCACTCGTCTGTTCAGTAATGTATCAAAGTGCGTTACTTTGATCTCTGTTTTGTATGTTTACTGTTTAGTAATGTGTAATCAATGCGTGTCGCTTTGGTCTTTGTTTTACGTGTTTATATGGATTTTGGCTCGTTATTGTAGTTACTGTTGACCTTATCTTCCCCCTCCTCCTCCTCCTCCTCCTCCTCCACCTCCTCCTCCTCTTCCTCCTTCTCCTTCCCGTCCTGCTCCTCCTCCTCCTCTTCATTATCCTCATCCTCCGCCATTCATTCACCCACAACAGGTGATGGTGGTGAACCGTAGCCTGGTGCAGCAGATCGACGCGCTGAGACTCCGCCTTCAGGTGGACTCCCGGCACTACGAGTCCACACGCAGCCAGCTCATGCAGGACGCTGACGTGAAGCTGAAGGATCGGGACTCCAAGATCGTGGAGCTCAAGGGAGAGCTGAAGGGCAAGGAGGTCGCCGTGAAATCCTTGACGGAGGAGAACCACAAGAAGCAGTCAGAGATCCACAGTTTGCAGCATACCATCAACGCCTTGAGGAGGGACGTGGAGGACTCCAAGGTCTACGTGGACGACATCCAGAAGAACCTCAACATCTTGCAGGTGCGTTCCTTCAGCGGTGTGAATAAGAGTCGGAATCAAGTCTGTTGAAAGGTGAAAATTTCAAAGTTCTAATTGCCGTAAGTGTAGTGTGTGAACTGTTAGAAGTTCACAGTGCCTAGTGCACGGCATTCTGGAGAGCGGAGTTCATTCGTCTCCTTTCGTTGCCGCTGCTAGAACAAAGGTGTTGAGGACGTAAAAATCCGACATCACGTACGGTTTGAACTCACGATCATCGGTTTCCCAGAAGAACGCTGTAAATAGTTGACTGTGGGCCCCTCGTGTTTCTTGCTGGAACCTTAGCGTGCTTTCTAGGCTATAAGTACAACAAAACCTTCAAAAATGCAATAGTGTGTGTATGTTGTGTGTGTGTGTGTATGTATGTGTATGTGTGTGTGTGTGTGTGTGTATGTGTGTGTGTGTGTGTGTGTGTGTGTGTGTGTGTGTGTGTGTGTGTGTGTGTGTGTGTGTGTGCGCGCGCGCGTGTGTGTGTCTGTGTGTGTCTGTGTGTGCTTGCGTGCGCAAAATCAGTTTTCAGGCACTCACCCCTAATCAAAACAAAAAACAAGGTTTTGGCTTGCGCTAATCCTCTTTATTACAGCTGCTTGAGGTTACGATCGCTCGCGCGTCACGTTGTCTTTTCACGTTTGACGTTCGATCGATCACCCCTCCTTCGCCACGCGCTTCGCCATTTTGTTTCTACTTTGTGTTCGTCCACTCCGTGTTTGCTCTGTCCACCACAGCCCAAGATGGTGAAGGTGAACGATGGGTGGAGGGACGACACCTTTCCGTCGTCCCTCTCTGCCCCGGAGGCCCAGCGTTCCGATTCCAAGGAGCAAACCGTGCTTCCATCAGGGGAAGAACGTACGGCCAACTTAGAGGGGGGTTCAACGGAGGGGACGCTTGACCATGATCGCCATCATGCCTCCTCCTCTAAGCGCTTGTGTCCACAGACCCCGCACAGACCGCACAGAAAAAGTGCGGTTGCGTTCAACACTATATTTTACTACTAGACTTGTCCACAGCAGCCAGTCCGCTACGGCCAGACTTTTTCCTGTTCCGCACAATCTGGGTGGCGTCAAGCATGCCAGACATTTTCTGGTCTGTACGGGCAGAAAAGGTCGTGATTTGCGTGCTGTCGTCACTGTACACACACATCCCGCCCTGGCCTACACAACACATTCTTCAAATCTGTGCAGAATGGAGGATGCAAAGCTAATTGAATGTGTGCGAGCAAGACCAGCCCTTTACGATAAAAGAGACAAACGGTATACAAACAGAGATTTTACCCAGAGGCTGTGGGAACAAATTGCTTCAGAACTCAACGAGCAAGGTAGGCATTTTATCCTGATCTTATTGTATGAACAAAAACTTTGCAACACTGAATTTCTGATCTCCCGCTTCCCCCCCCCCCCCCTCTCTCTCTCTCTCTCTCTCTGCCCTGTCCCATCTCTCTCTCTCTCTCTCTCTCTCTCTCTCTCTCTCTCTCTCACTCTTTCTCTCTCTCTCTCACTCTCTCTCTCACTCTCTCTCTCTCTCTCTCTCTCTCTGTTGCCTGTCTGTCTGAGGGTAATGCACACGATCCAACTACATATTGTTCCAACAAGCTTCATTTTGCCATGGCACACTTCCAGATGGGGATACAAAATAGTCACAGAAAGTGTTTTCGAATGGCATTTGCTTCTTGGCTTGCTGTTCTTGTCGATGCAATCACAATGTCATCTCTTGTCCAAGAGCTGTTTTCACATTCTGGTGCTCTGTTAATGCGCTCAGGTTCCATCGCCAGTAGGAAATTGTGAAGAACACAGATTGCTTTAACGACTTCAATGGCTGTATCAGTGTTTGTCTCAATCGCTTTGAGTAAAATCCTCCATGTGTTAGATAAAATGCCAAATGCACATTCTACCTGTCTGCGAGCTCGCGAAAGACGATAATTGAAAACCCTCCGTTCAAATGTCAGGTTTCTTCGTGGAAAGGGTTTCATCAAATTGCGCAACAGCGGGAACGCTTCATCCACCACAAACACAGGCGGGGTGAGTTGCTCTGTTTGTGGTCATCCTTGGGGTGCTGGCAAATGTAACTTTCCCTCAAGTACCAGTTTTCCAAAGTGACTTTCTCGGAATATACCACCGTCACTGCAACTACCATAGCTTCCAATGTCTATAACAAGAAATCTGCCATCCGCGTCTACACTCCGCCAGAAGCACCACTGAGCAATAGCCTTTATAGTTCCAGTATGTTGCCCCTGACAGAGCCGGTTTTTTTTAACCCTGATGTGTTTCCCATCGATGGCTCTATGCAATTCGGAAAATTCCACTTTGAGTAGAAGCCATATGAAGAGGTCTTCACAGCTCTCTGTTAGGTTCTGTCAAAAAGATTGGTTGCAGTATGTCCCACAAGACCTTGCAGGTAGATCTGACAATGCGTTGCACAGTGCTCACTCCTAGTCTGAAGGAAAATGCAAGACTCCGGAAAGAGTTCCCAGTAGCCAAGTACCTGTAAAAATGGAGAGAAACAAAAAAAAGACCAAATTAGATTGCATAATAATTTGTCTAAACATCGTTTACACTGAAGCTAACAATGTTTCAACCATTTGTTTGTTTCAGCTGAACTAGTCAAGAAGAGATGGCTTATCTCAGGGACTATTACAGAAAGCAAAAGAAGATTCATGGAACAACGAAGTCCGGGATGGCAGCTGAAAGGAAGAAAAAGTGGCCACTTTTTGATGCTATGTCCTTTCTTGACACATTTATTGAGTGCTCACAGACATTCACAAATGTTGCTCTGCCAGCACCAAATGAAGCATCAAAAAGTGATGATGAAACTGCTTCGACACCCAGTCTTTGTCCAGAGGACAGTCAAGAGCAATTTGAACCTGACCTACAACCGACAACTGCTGCTGCAACTGAAGCAGAGAAAACAACCGTTCGGCCACCGCCACCAACAAAAAAGCGCAAGAAGAGAGACAGTAATGACTTTGACATGAAAATTCTGAATGCTTTGACGGAATCTGAAAAGGACAACGATCCAGATGGTCATTTAAGTTTCTGGAAAGGACTTCAGCAATGATGACCCAGCTGGACCCACTAGAAGCATTAAAATTCAAGCACGAGGTCCACGGCCTACTCATTAGCTATTTAGAAAGGGCCAAAGCAAAAAGTTCCCATGTTCCCACGTTTCACACATTTCACCCACCCAGACAGGGAACTCGTGTACAACCAAGTCCTACCCCCAGCAGTGTTGAAAGCTATGCCCAATATGAGGAGAGTAGACAAGGTGGCCAAAGTTGTCACCCATCGTATTTGAAGACCAATACTACACTCAACTGTAAAACTACAAGTATGAGTTTCATTTGTGAGAGTAGTTTCTATAAAGGTATTCTTTAAATAAAAAGAATAGAATATTCAATAAAGACATTTCTTACAATGTAAATTGTTCTTCTTCTTGTTATTTGGCAGTTTAATGTCCTTTTATCACAAGATGTCAGGGACAAGGGAAGTGTACTTTTTACAACTACAAGTATGAGTTTCATTTGTGAGAGTAGTTTTCATAAAGGTATTCTTTAAATAAAAGAATAGAAAATTGATATGATTTTCAGTTGATGCTTTAACATTTGGATTTGATTTTTCAATAAAGACATTTTTGAAGATGGCTAGTTTCAAGAATGTAAATGAATGATCTTACCTGAGTGTGACTACCAATCTTTTCTTGGTGAAATTGATTTCCTCCAGTTTGTGTTTGTTTCTGTAGCCCATTGGCACATAACCGCAGCAACGATTGAAATGTTGTTTGTCTCATTCGAAAGTATTCCAAACATTTCTCCTCGTCTGTTAATATTTGGGGCAGTAGTTTGAATTCTCCTAAAACTCCCGATCTTTACAAATTGGGTGCACCCAAAAACGTCGTTTGGATGCTAGAGATCTTCTTTTGTACCACCACCAGAGCAGAAAAATCTTGTGCTTCCTTGTCACCGCCATCTTGCAAAGCGGGCAGAACTATGCGGACCCTGTGGAGACGGGTAACCGCACTTTTCTGTCCATACCTTTTCTGGCCCGCAAAAAGTATGGTTTGTGCGGGGTCTGTGGACACAAAGCTTTAATATAGGCCGGCGGAGTTGCGTTCACAACGTTTGGGTAGGAGGGGCAAGCTGCATGTGTTAAGGACAAAAGTAAACTAAGATAATCAGAAAGACAAAGGGAAAGCTTCGCGTAAGCTTACACGGTTTTCTCCCTCGCCCCAACACTCACCCCCCCCCCCCCTCCCGTTCGCCATCTCTGCGGCGTGAGTCCAGCTTGCCCCCTACTTCGCAAACGCTTGCTGACACAAGAGCCTTTTCGTCCGTACAGTTGAGACGGAACGTTTGAACCTGTGCGGTCCGACCAGTCAGCGTCGAACGGACGGAGTGCTTCACGATAGTTTTAAAACCTTCGAGTTTGATCCCACATGCCGCTTCAAAGGACTGTACAATTGAATACGAAGCTTTTTCTCGAATATTTAGATTCCTATAATTTTATGAGTTGACATTCCAAAGCACATCATGGCCTTGGTACGATTCAATCAAATGTTTGGTCTCTGAATCGGACAGTCTGCCCGCCTTGCTGGATGACGCCATTTTTCCTTTGTCATGGGTGTTGGCTCAATGCTGAGCGTTGATTGGTTGGAGGATACTAACTGTCCGTTTCGAATTGATCACGGTGTATCTCGAACGGTCGGGTTCAACTGGATGCCGAAGTCCGTTTCAGATGTACGTTTACAATGACAGACGCTACGTTTGGGATCGGGTTCGACCGGTACTTCCGAAGCGTACGGGCGGGGAGGCTCGTGTGTCAGACAAACAAGGGAGAGGGTGGCCGGCGCATTGACCACCCTCTCTCCTCTGTCTATCTTGCTGAGTCACGCGGCCAGCAGTACCCGGGTATTTTCCCGCATGCTGACTTGGTGACCGGCGCGAGTGACGGGTTCGCCTCTGAATCAGCACACGTCACTCGCCTTGATGAGACTCAGTCTATCCGCTTTCAGCACTCAGTCTCATGGTGCTCCCCTCTACAGTACATTGGTGCAGCCACCACTAGTGTACGCGGAGCGCCCTTTTGCCGGTGGCAGGGTGGAGCCCTCTCCCTGGCAGGACCAAACTGGGCAAAACCCTGGGTCTGGCGCGCAGATCCCGACACGTCCGGACCTGCGTGAGCCCGACCCATGCCGATCGATTCGCCCCGATCAACTGGCGACATATGCACTAGGGGCACAGGACGTTGGGGATCGGACTTATTCTGTTCCCCACTTGGGCAACGTCCACGGTCCCGTTCGTCCGGGGGAAGGATCGACCCGCGTGACATCGGGTAACCTACCTGGTCCGTCATGGCGCGATCCGGATACTGGTGCGGGTGATCTTCGATCCCCCCACCACTCCAGTGACCGACATGAAGGGGGTTCGGCTGGCGCTCACTCCACTGCTCCCCCTAGGCAACTGTGGGATTACTCTCTCTCAACCATGGTTCCCGCATGGACCGCACCCGGGATGTGCATGCGGCGGTGCACTCTTGGGGGGGGGGGGGGGGGGGCAAACCCACCGGCTTCTCAACCGCCCCCTGGTGCTTCAGGTTACCTGGGCCCCACGGAAATCCCGCCCCCGGGCCACCACAGCCCACTTTCCTCCATGGGGACCGATGGCTCTATGCCCCTCTGAGGGACCAGTGGCTTGATGCGGACACTCCTCGGCTCTCCGGTCGTCTGTGGCATCCAGCTTCCTCTCGCTGGTTTGACCTTGGTCCGCCTCCCTCTCAGGTGCTGTCCGATCGGCACGACGGACATTCCCCTCGTTTGTCTGTCGCCGATCATGGAGCTACCAGAGACCCGCCCTCGCCCCTCCCGTCTACCTCTCGGCTAGGGCGGGACTCCTAGGCACCCCAATCGTTGCCTACTCCGGTTGAACCACCACAACCTCCCCAGGACGCCTATTTCCCGCTTTTGAGGATGGTGTTGAAGAGGAACACTTCTTACCTTCAAGTGACTTCGCAGCCATTGAACAATGGCGCCCCAATCTCTTCTCGAGGGAGACCCTCCCTTCGGACAGAATCTCGGTGTCATGCCTTGCTCCGGCCACCCCATCCAAGCGAACACCCCTCAAACTTGTCACACCTCAAATTCTCTCTTCCATATGGGAGCGTCCGGCCACTTTGTCCCAGGGTGCGTAGGTCGTCCCTCCTCCTGGGAAGGAGTCACTTTCGGCTCCGGGGCCAGCCCCTGTGGGCACTTTCCTCAGGGCCTCTCGGCAGCCCCGCAATCCTCCCTCTCTGATAAGGACAACGCTGCGGCCAGGGAACTTGCCGTCTCCCCATCTGACCGCTGGTTGTTCCCAAACTCGGCCCCTCCCTCTGCTGCATCTATTTCGCATAAAACGCTGGCAGAATGGGATCGCATCGCCAGATTCGGCATGCAACACGTTACGGCGAGTCACGTCTTCTTTGACCTGCTCACGCAACGTGCTGCTGAAATTTGGCCTGAAGAGAACGACTCATCCTCTGTGTCGTCTGACGCACCTGCCTCTGACACACAACATGAGACTGACATACGGTTCTTTCGGGACCCGATGATGCAGATCTTGGTGAACAGGATATCTCATCATCTTTCGGCTGCGGCGGACAGCGCAGCCAAGAGCCATTACAACTGCGTGCTTGCATACAGAGATGCTTTCCTTCAGAAAGCTAATCTCTCCCCCGAGCAAAAAGCGGCCCTCCGGTGTATTCCGGGACAACACCAGTCGCTCTTTGGCGATTACGCTGCTGCATTTATCACACACACTGCTGAACAAAATAGGAGGCAGATTCCTATGCGGCCGGCCCGAAACTACCCCGTCTATTCCGACACCCCCCCACCCACGGCTCCTTTAAACGCCCCCCAGCCCCACTCTCCAGAGCCCCACCCCCTAAACGGAAGCCTGTCTCCACTGGCACCGCTCGCCCTGTGCAGCACACATCCACCCTCGCTCGACCAAACAAGAATTCACGCAGTACACATTTTCAGTTTGGCCGACAGAAACAGCCCCCACGGAAATGACAGGAGGTCCTTCCGCCCCCCCCCCCCCCCCCTTGCCTGGCCACGGGGGAGCTTGTAGAGGGAGAACGCAGACCGCTACCATTGCCCTCACTGCAGAACGACACGGGACATCACAGAACCCTCTCGTCGTCACCGGTCTGGGGCCTCTCCTCCTTCGGTCCTTCGCCTCCTCTGGCCGGAAATCTCCAGACATGCCCACCAGTGGAGACGGATAGGTCTCAACCCATGGATAGTAGCGGTCCTAGAGGAAGGGTACCGTCTACCCTGGGCCTCCTAACGCCCTCCCCTCACGCGCTCTCTCCCCCCTCCTCCACCAGCCTTCTCCCGCTCGAGCGGAGGCATTCCAGGAGGAAGTATCAGATCTTCTTCTCGAAGGGGCCATCACGGAATTAACCAACCCCATTCCGGGGTTCTACTGCCACCTATTCGTCATTCCCAAGACATCAGGGGGTGGAGGCCCATAGTCGACCTCTCACCCCTCAACAAGTACCTCAAGACGGCAAAGTTCAAGATGGACACTCAGTCCCAGGTCAGAGACTCCATCCTGGCACCTTCACAGGCTCTGTGCCAGGCCCACACCACCCAACTCCTACACCTCTGTTCCAAAGTAGGGTTTGTCACCAACACGAACAAATGCGAACTCACCCCCTGTCAACACTTCTCCTTTCTGGGCATGAGTTTCGATTCCCGCACCATGATGGTCGCCCCCACCAACGAGAGGTCCACATGCGTCGCGGACCTCATCTCTCACCTACGCCTGTCCACCCACTCCTCGGCCAGAACCCTGACTTCTCTCTTGGGGATGATGGAGTCCTTGGCCACCGTCATTCCCCAGGGCAGGGTCCTCATACGGCAACTCCAACGGGAGTTCCGATCGCGGTGGTCCCAGACTTCCAGACGCTGGGACCAGTCCATCCCCTTGGGTCCATGGTTCCACTGGGCCACGGACGAATGGCTGGATTCCTCGGCGTGGACCTCCGAAGTTCCCTTTTCCTGTCCCACCCAGCCACTGGAACTCTACACGGACGCATCTAACACGGGCTGGGGCGCCCACATAGACCACCTTCACGCCTCTGGATCGTGGGACTCCAGGACGGCTCAAATGCACATCAGCATCTTGGAACTGGAGGCAGTCAGACTTGCTCTCCTCCAATTCCAACCCCCGTCACACACCGACACGTTCTCTTCTTCACGGACAACACTACGGTAGCCTGTTATAAAAAAACAAAGGGGGGGGGGGGGAGGGGGGGGGGGGGGCACGCTCAGTCAAACTCTCTCTTCGAGCAGAAGCCCTCCTCCGCTGGTGCCACTCGCTGGGAATCTCCCTCTGCGCGAGACACATAGCGGGAGCTCACAAGGTTCTAGCGGACTCTCTCAGTCGGTCCATATCCCTTCTACACACAGAATGGACCCTCAACAGCCACACCCTACGCACTGTGTGGACCCATTGGTTCACCCCAATGATCGATCTCTTTGCCACCCGGTTCAACCACCGTTTCCCGGTCTATGTCTCACCAGTCCGACCCTCGAGCGCACGCGATCGATGCTCTCTCCCTACCCTGGACGGGTCTCATAGCTTACGCCTTCCCTCCGTTCCCTATCCTTCACAGAGTGATCAGGAAAGCAAGACAGGAGAGACCCAGACTCAGTCTGATCACCCCGTGGTGGCCGACTCAGTCGTGGTTTCCAGACCTCAGGTCTCTTCACATGTTCCCCCGTTCCCTCTGGCTACGCGCTGGGACATACTCCGACAACCACGCTCGGGTTGCACCCACTCAAACCCTCAGATACTCCGTCTACACGCTTGGCTCCTGTACGAATCCAACTGCGAACATCTGCCCCTCCCTCCCAAACAGACAGATCCCAGTCCGTCCTAGACAGGCTCTCTGTTGAAGGCGCCTCTCAGGACCTTCGGGACTTAGCGACGGCCCCTCGCAGATCCAGCACAGAGTCCATCTACGACTACCGTTGGGTGAGATGGGTCACCTGGTGCTCAGATAACTCTGTCCCGCATGAACACCCATCAATATTTAATTGGGCAATTTCCTATCTCATCTTTCCTGGGTCAAAAACCTGTCGGCTAGCTCTATCCGCGGCTACAGGTCTGCTATCTGTACCTCCATTCGTCAACTTGGGGGCCCTCCTTTTCCAGCCACTTCCTGCTTAGAGACATCTCTAGGGGCGCTGCCTTACGCGAGGCCCAGTCCCCTGGACGCGTCCCACTTTGGGATCTCTTCGTCGTCCTCGACTTACTCAGGAAACCGCCGTTCGAGCCTTTAGCCTCCATCTCCTTTGACCTCCTCTCTCTCAAAACCACTTCTCTCCTCGCACTCGCTTCTGCTCGCCGACGTAGCGAGATCCATGCCCTCAGTGGTACTCCAGGGACATCGCCTTCCATAGGGACGGCTCTGTCTCCCTCCTGTTTCTCCCCGAGTTCCTTGCTAAGAACCTAGAACCGGGCACAGCTTCTCCCTCCCTCGTCATCAGATCACTCTCCGATATCCTCGGGAAGGAAGAAGGGGGGGGGGGGGCATGGACTTGTGCCCTTCCAGGCGCCTAAGATACTACTGGGAACTAACGCGACCTAGGCGCTCCTCCCAGAGGCGTCTCCTCATATCCATCAATCCTAACAACTCCAAAGACATCTCCCGGGCACATGAGGTTAGAGCGCCTGCTACTTCCACAGCGTTCCAACACTCAGTACCCCTACGCCACCTTCTTCTTCTTCTTCTTCCAGGAAAGTGACCGCAATCAACCAGTTGATTATTCTGTCACTTTGGAGGAGGTCGGCGAAGAAGAAGAGAAAAAAAAGAAAGAAAGAAAGAAAGAAAAAACAACCCCTATTTAGTGAGTCTGGAGGCCCCTGACACAAAAGTGTCGATGGTTGTGGCCTCCACGACGCTCTGGGGCAGACGGTTCCAGTCATGGATTGTTCTCGGTAGAAAAGTCTGTTGGTATTGTGTGTGGCATCTCGGTTGGTTATATTGATGGTCCATCTTTTGCTATATGCTGTTCATGCACACTATATCGTTTCGGATTTTGTATAGCATGGTGAGGCGGGCAGTCTGTCGTCTGTCTTGGAGCGAGGGCCATCGCAATTCGTCAATCATGTTTGATACGCTGGAGGTGTTGCGATAGCGCCTCAAGACGAATCGAGCTGCTCTGCGCTGTATGCTCTCGATCTTGTCGATGTTCTCCTCTCTGTAGGGATCCCAGACTGTTGCAGCATATTCCATGATGGGTCGCACAAGGGTCTTGTATGCTGTCTCTTTGATTCCCCGGGAGCTAATTTTCAGGTTTCGCCTTAAGAAGCCAAGGGTCTTGCTGGCTTTTGAGCAAACATTGCTGATTTGTTCATTCTAACTGAGGTCTTTGGTGAAAGTCAAACCAAGGTACTTTACGTTGCTAACTGTTTCTAGTGTGCGCCCGTGTAGCTGGTAATGGGGCTGGAGTACACCTTTCCTGCTGCGGGTTACAGGTAGTGTGGTGTATTTCTCTGGGTGGAAGACCATATTCCATCTCTTCTCCCTTCTGGAGGCAGCCTACTGGCGTTCGGAGAATCCCTTCATAAACTTCTACTTGAGGGATATCCGCATGACCAGGGCTGATGGTTTTAAAGGGATTTCTTTTGTTGCGGCTAACACAGCCATCTCTGTCCCGACTTCTACCCCCAAGAGCCATTAGGGCACTCTACCCTCCTCCAATTCCTTTAAATTCTGCTACTGTCTGACATGGTAGAGAATATGACGCCAAAATGGGGAGGGTTTTTTTTTTTTTTTCATCATACTCCCTGTTTGGCTAGTATACCTACCATGTCAGACTCTAACGCCCGCCCGTCCTTCCCCTCTGGCGCTATGGTCCTCAGGGTTTACCTTGCGCATATGCCTCGCTGAATGGGGAACAGAAAGTTTGCACCAACTTTCTAAGACGGAAGTAGGGTGGGTGTCTTGTTACTGCTGCTAAGCCACACACACAAAAATGGCCTTCAGAGCTAACTAACTGCCGTAGAATGCTACTGTCTGACATGGTAGGTATACTAGCCAAACAGGGAGTATGATAAAAACTCCCCATACCAACCCCCCCCCCCCCCCCCCCCCCCCCCCAAAACCCGAAAGCAAATGATCGTACACTACCATCAGGCAACCATGACTGGACGTGTCAGCCCTGATGTGAACTGAACGGTCGATGGTGCTATAAACGACGTGAAATATAAACTGTCATTTCAAATTAACGACCTGAATTGGACCGGATTGGCTCAGATCAATTCAGTGGTACAGCATGAATTTTGTAGTTAAATACGTTGCTAGTTCCACAACCCCCCTCCCTCCCCCCTCCCCCAACATGAAATTGGGCATAGTTGCCTCCCATCTTAATGTGTTGTCGTTCTGGTGGCTCACTGTGGTGTGACATAGGTCTCCTGATCCCCGCTGTCCTGTGACAAAATAAAGAAACAAAAACAAACAAACAAACAAACAAACAAACAAACAAACATCCAACCAACCAACCAATCAAACAAACAGAAACAGAGTATGGGACGAGGGCTTTCAGTTTTCAAAACTGAACTGGTTACTTTTGATTGAATGGCCCAAAATGATATAGTGCAGTTGTCAGTGACTATGTTCAGTATTCCCGTTGGTAAGGATTGTCAGTCTGCTTAAAAAAAGTCTGCAGTCTCCAGAGAAATTCAAGTTTTTACAGTACTTGCCTGCAGATGAAAGGGCCTTCTGTTCATTTTTATTGGAAACGGTTTGACAGTGTGGGTTTCTTTACAGTGACCAAGCAGACAGTGGTGCACAAAATGATGTAGAAAATTCTTTAAATAGTGGGTCTGGAAAAGTGTTCGTCGATTATTACGCTAAAAGAAGTATTTTTCAAGACATTCGAACAATTTTCTAACACATTTTAATCGGACTGCACAAACGCATCTAATCTGCCCTATATGTTTTGGTTCTTTGAGCAGACAAGTTTCGCGCTAAGCTCACAGACATATTTGCAATTCAATACAGACGCGATTTCATTGAGATTTGAACTGAACTTAAGTAACACCTCCGTCCCGCATTTTTTAATTGGTGGTAATTTAATTTTATCACAATATTGTAACTATACAGGTAAATGCAATTTTGTTGTCCGCTTAACTTTGTTTACTTAGTTAACAAAAGTTTATTTTACTTCGAGTCACCCTGTTTGTCTGTCTGTCTATTTCCCTCCCTCCCGCTCTCCAACCCTACCCACTCTGTTACACCACACCCCCCTCACCCAATTTTCATTTTCCATTCAAACGGTAAACTGATACTATTTTCATATCTACGATTACTTAGTGTGGGCCGTACATTCAACTGAATTGTTAACTCCAACACGAGAATCTCGCTTCATAGATGAAAGCGTTGTTCACTAAGCCGTATCCTTGTCGCCCTCCCCGTCCACACCACAGGAAGAGAAAGAGAAGCTGGAGTCCGGAACGGCCTACAAGGAGAAGGAGGAGATGATTCAGCAGCTGCGCAGAGGCGTGGAGGAGATGCGCAGCAACCTGGGCAAACTAGAGAAGGAGCTGTCCAAGGCCAAGGAGGTGATCGCCACGCAGGGCAGCAAGGTGCGCTCCCTGGAGCACGAGAAGCACAACCTGCACATCAAGTTCAAGGAGGAGCTGGCGCGCGCCAATCAGTGCATGAGGCAGGAAGTGGAGAAGATACGTGAGGTTGGTATGAACGTCACGTTTTGTGGACCGTTCGTTGTCTTTCGATGGCGCCAGTGAGTATGAGCAATAGAAAGTGTCTTGACTTGCCGTTGCTTTGATAGGTATGATTTCACAATCACTGAGGTTCTCTGGAGAGGGGTGAATTCAGTAAAAACAGTGTTCCGAGAAAAGGTGATTTCTCAAAATGCTATGATATAGAATTACGATCAATAAGTCAATCAGTGTTAGCGGTAGTCCACTTATAATCTTTTTTTCAGCAAGTCTGAAGAGTTGTGTTGATATCCTATTTGAGGGAGGATTCTTAACGGCCCCTACATAGTGGCTGTCTGCTTCAATCACACACCTCAGATGCCTTCCCCGAACCGCGAGGTTATTTTCAAGGTCTTGGATTGGTTTATATGCCACTGAAAGTATTTAAGACAGTCATCATCGATCAGTGCAACTGTGTAAAGACTTCGGGACGGGGGTAAGGGGTGGGGTTGGAGGATGGGTTGGGGGCTGGTTGGTGTCTTAGCGTTTCATTGAAGTAGTAGTGGGCCTACACTGTATCTTGGATCATTCCGGGATCCGCAATGACGGTTTCAAAAGACCTTCCTTTTAGGACATTGCTCAGACTGTTTACTGAAACATAGATCATTCATAACCAGCCATTGAATGGGCAAGTATACTCAAACTTTGCTCAGATATGGATGGTTGTTAGCCTGTCATGAACTTGAACAAAAGGGTTATGCCTTTGGTGACATATAGATGATTGATCACAAGCCATTGTGTGGACGAGAAAACTCCTTGACTTCGATCAAATGTAGATGTGCAATCATGGAGTGGAAGACTTAAAATAATACAGTTTGTAATGAAGCTTTCATAATTCTGAACATCACGAAAAAGTCTGTTAACTTGTTCCGGGTTATCCCCCCCCCCCCCCCCCCCCCAAAAAAAAGAAAGAAAAAAAAAGAAAAAAGTAGAACATATATTTGAATGCGAACATGTACAATTCTATGATGTGTGTCTGGTTGGGAGATATGCATATATGTATGTGCGCATGCGAGTCATGTGCATTATGTGTGAATGAATGCACTTGCATGTGATCCCCACTCCGCTACCACCCTTCTCTCCCCCCCCCCCCAAAAAAAAAAAAGAAAAACAAAAACAAAAACAGCTAGTAAAAATCACTATACTTCAGATAACACCACCATTCATGCACAACGTGTGCATCTAATTTCAGGCCTGTGGGTTGAAAAATCTTTGCTTCATGCACTTTGCAGAATGTGCTCCAGATGTGCCCGTCGCTGTTGTAAAAACACGTGATAGATGACACGCAAAAATCGTCAATAACACGAACACAACGATTAACATCTGTTGGGGCGCAGTCCCACCTGCAGATTGTATACAAAGGCCAATATATTGCATCAAATACACAACATGGGTTGCTGTTTCAAACAGACAAGCAAGAACAGATGGTTCCAATGAGATGGTGCCGCCCCTCACTGGACCGTCTGGAATGGCTAAGGACATGACTTGGAGAAAGTCTCATCAGTAAGAGGTGTGCAGCTGAATGGGCCGCACATTAACCAGACATTAATCCCGCAGGTTTTTATCTTTGGGCTCACCTGAAAGATTATGTCTATGAGATCGATCCCCGACTACACCTGAACAGAAGAGGCAATGATAGCCGAGATTAAAGCTAAGATTAAGGCAATATACGTGGTGGAATGTGTTCCTGTTACTGACAATAATGTGAGTCGTACTCAGGTATGTTTGCAATATCTTGAGTGCATGTTGGAAAAGGCATGAAATAAAGATTATTGATTCCCCAGGCCTGAAAACTGGTATTCAAGTAACTGTTTTCGTTTGTTAGGGTTTTTTTTTTCTTTAAAGGTATTGCAACTTTGATTGACATTTTCTTAGGTGTCGCTTTTCGAGTCACCCTATACTTCAGTGCATGTGCACATCCATCAAAAACTCGCAGCCTGTGTCGTTGTGTACGCATTTTCTACATTCCAGGTGATGAAGTGCCAGTGGGAGGAGATGCGGGTGCTACGACTGCAAAACGAAAACATGCGCACAGACATCAAAGAGATCAAGGAGATGCTCCTGGCGGGCGACACTAATACAGAGCATCAAGGCCCCGCATACAACATGGGGGCACTCAAACCCTCCTTGCCTGCCCTCAGCAACAACACGCGGAGAGTTGTTCCAGGCAAAAAGAAACCGTTAGGCTAATGACACACGGCCACGTTGCTGTTCGTTGGGTGTGATATTTATTTGATCTGTGATATAAAGAAGGGGAGGGAGTTGAGTTTCCAGTAGATAAAATCCAGTCGGGAGAGGGGAAGGGTAAACAGGAAATATAGGGAGAAAAACTCGACACATAATAATACAGAAGCAGAAATACTATAGCTTAACATTGTTTATTGGAGAGACAGCAACTGTGATGTTCCAGCACTTAAATGGTATAACGTCCATCCGAAACCATAGTACACCAATGAGAGCAAGCTTGAGACGTGACCGCGAGTTATGTCTGGTCTTAATGGAAACGCTCCCAAAGTACTCGAGGTGAGGCAATGGAAGGAGCGTATGGGTTATGTAGACACGCGGGCTCGGCACCCTGCGTTTTAAATCCGTATTTGGTCAAGAAATTAGGCACCCAGTCAAAGTTTGCATGTGATCGGTAAGGGAGGTAAGTATGCTCTTCCAAAGACAGCAAGATAACGAAGGGTTTACTCCTGAAGCTTAAAAATAGTGAAATACCAAAATATTACCTCTGCAAATATAATAGTAAATGGAGACACATTCCAGCAGCTCTTGGGATGTATTTGTTTTCTAATGACGTTTCAGAGGACTTACGAAGATTTTATTTTTCAAAATCAATTTAGCTTGAACCCCACGTGCTCTAGGGGCCTTTATGTATGTGTGTTTTTGTAAGCTATATAATTTAGGTTTGTTGATAGAGTTTGCCTACTCTTTAGCCTTAGATTTTGCTCTTCATTTTTAAACCAGTGGATAGCAAAATCATAAAAAGTGTTCAAAGTACATTGTAATGTCCATTGCTTTTTCATAAATCCTTTAATTTTAGTAGTGTGAAGAGCTTCTGATGTGTAGTGGATGTGTACAGCCACTTTTGGAGCAATCTGTTTTTCAGATGTTTATTTTCTAATTCAAGAACAAAATTAACTGAAATTACCATGGAATGTACATATAAATTTTCTATGATCAAGGGCAACATAAGCAGTTTCATGTCATGCAAGACAATGTCATGGATACAAGATGCACAGCAATCTGGGAATACTGCAGAAGAATAGTTAATTGGCAACACCATCTTACACATACTGCGTTTTCGAAAGGTCGTAATATCTTTGCAATCAGCAGTTAACTTAAATTTTGCAGAAAAAAAAGCCTTGCAACAAATAAAAATTAATACCAAACTGAGCTCAGGCTGTACCTTGCGCAAGAAATAATTTTTAACCTACATCAACGGGACGACATTTTGTACGGCGACTGTTGCTTTGATGGTCTATCTGCCAACAAGATCAAGCAATAACTACACCACAAATTTTCAGAATGAAAGCTGGTAATGATAAATGTGGCCAAAGGACCAATTCATTACATTTGGGTGCAGATCTATATTTGTTCCACAAGATTTTGCAAACAACAAAATAGACTTTAGATGAATTTAGCGGAAAGATTAGATGTAGCCCAAGGACGAGCCCGTTCAATTTTGGTGTGGCTTCGTTTGACTTTGGTGGAAGTCTGTGCTGTCTTATCTTTCAGTTTTGATACTATTTGAGAAGTTGGACAACAACAAAAGCGCAAGCGTGCACACACACACACACACACCATTGAAAAACCAGCTTTTCCCCATGGTTTCATCATTTTTGTTAAAATTATAACCATGTTTAAATTTTGTTTCTTATTGCCGAGTGGTTTGTTTAGTGTATGGATGTTTGTTATTGTTTACAACTTGGCCAACTGCACAGATCAATTATTAGAGCTATGTTAATGTGTACAAACTGCCGGTGTACACATGTCACCAATGCGAGGCAATTTTTTTAAAAACATAATGTTTACCTCAATGGATTTATATGAAATTATGCTCGTTTTTGCAACTGTGCCTTGGACCAGGATTTGAAGCAATAGATGCCAGTGCCCAAAATTTAATGTTGCTGGTAGTCAATCAATGATAAGATTCTGTCACTGCAAGTTATATTCAGCAACATATTCAACTGCACCACAAAATTAGAATGACTTTTTAAAAAAAATACTCACATATACTTTATTCAGGATAGGAGTGTTTTATGCTCACTTTACTCAGATGAATGAACATAAAGGTGAATTATGGTGACTGTTTCTTTACTTGGTATATTAAGAAGAAGAACAAAAACGAGCGATAGTTTGGTTTCACTTCTGTTTATGCACAATTACACACATGCATGTAGTCGAAGCCACATACATTAAAGCAACTGTACAAAAGAGGTTAGTTTTTCCCAGCCTTAGTCTATATGAAATGAGCTCTGATTGAAACAAAATCTGATTATATGTTTTATGATATAGACTTTATGTGTTTGACCGTTACTTGGGTAAAACCAATTTCTGAAAAATCATGTCTGTGTTCTTCACTGGTGTTCCCTATCTTTTATCCACGTGTGTAATTGTTCCCTATAATTCCAAGACATCTTTCTGACAAGCATGTGTTGTTTGATGGTGTGCATTCAGCTTATGCCGTGTGATTTTAATCAGTCAACTTCTGTACATATATTGAGTGTGTGTGTTTGATGTGATCGGACAAATATTAATGAAACAATAAAATCAAAACAAATTGCAAACTATTCACTGTGAGCTGATTTTCAGTGTGAAAGTTTCCTGAGATACCACAGGTTGCATATGATCATGAATGACCCCAATCACTTAGCCAGATTCATCTAGAGTTTTGACTCAACATTCTAACTTTATTGAAATACTTTTGAATTAAAAAATGCAAACTCACAAACTGTTATCAATCACTAAGAAGCAAATCAAGCACAGCGCAAGCAGAATTGGGCTTCAATTTAGTACTGCACCATATTCAACATTATAAATGATTTTTTCAAGATGACCTGTGGTCCATTACTAGTAAGGTCTGCGTGAGAAAAGAATCAGTTACAAAAGAAAAGATCTCCTGTGCTGTCTTTTCCACCAATTCTCATCAGCTTATGACTTCTTCCAAACAGGGTTATTACCAGTACTGTCAGATGCAGTTTGGGGTTCATTGCAAAAGATTTCCAGAACAATTCTAACACACATCGCCCTTTTAAGTTTTTCTTTTAATCGGATTCTGTGCTTCTACTTCTTACTCATGAAAAATGATTTTATTTCAAGATATCTGGTACAAGTATTTGATATATCAGAAAGTGTGATAATGCAGGTGCAGTTTATGAAGAACTTTACACCGATTACATGAATGAGAAACATGATTTAAATCCAGGAGATCCATTACTGAGTTTGCAATTTGATGTTTTAAGTTCATATACTACTGCACCAAACCTTGAAACTGCCATTTTTGCTGGCAATCTCATTTTGTTGTAGTTGTGCTGGTGTCAGTGTGGAACGTTCCCAAATTATCCTGGGATATGAAAACAAGTTTTTGATAGGGAGCACTTGATTCCAAACAAACAAAAAATGAAGTTAGTGCTTCAAAGAGCCTAAGACCCAAAGTACATGTTACTTGTTTCTTCCCTTTTCGTTTATATTGGATTCAAGTGATCTTTATGACAAACTTGTTTTCCGGTCTTTATTACAGTCTCCTAGGATGGTTATTCAGTCTGCTGTATCACCTTTGATATGGCTGAGATGTTTAATCTAAATCTAGCTGAATTGAACTCCTAATGTAACAGCTTGACACTGCCCGCTCCACCATGGTGGCTAGTACCTCAAGGGTTTTATTTTTTGTACGAAAACACATGTAATTTAAATTCTGTTCTAAGTCATGCATTTTTTGCCTCATGCTTCTCAATGAACACTAGCACAGGAGTGAGTCAGCAGCAGTGTGGTATCTCCTCTGTTAGGTTTGCCTCGTAGAGATTTGGTATCGTTTGCCAGGTCATCCAACCCTTCCCCCTTGGACTGCCATGACAAGGTCTGAGAAGTGACAATCCTGGGTATGGCTGTATATGAAGTGGCTGGAATGCGCATTTTGCGGATAATGCACAGCTGGGGCTAGGGAAGATGAGAAACAAAACAAACAACCAATCCTCATCTTGTATCAACACATCTCTACTTTCTGGCTTTCCTGTACTTTCACTCTTTCAAGCATGTTTAATAATAATATTGAGGACAATTTCTATAGCGCCCATCCTAACAACGCAGGCTACAAGGCGCTTTACAAGTTTTAACAATTCAACATCTAAAAAATATAAGCAGAAACACACACACACACACAGAATTCTGGGTTCACGAGTCATAAACATACACACACACACACGCACTTACACAGCACACTTGCGCGTGCACACATATATACACACACAAACACGCACACACACACTGGAACATCATGTTGCATGCATAAACACACTATATGACCGGTAAACAGCTCATTTGTTTAAGGGAATTACATGTTTTCAAAATTTATTTTATTACACCACATAAATTTAGATGTAATGTATTTAACATTGACCAGGATCCAATTTTCTGAAGAGTATCTAATGCATACTTTCATTAGATTTCACTTCCATTTGTAAATTGCAAAACAACCAAAGATCAATTTACAAGGTTTCCATCAGATACTAACGGTATGTACCAGTCTAATAATTCCAACCTTGAGGCAGCAAACGAATGCCCATACACACAGGTGTCAACGTTTTCCATTTCTTGTGGATGGTGCCCCAAGCTGCAGTTGATCCTATTTCTATGCCCAACATGAACCAGACTTTTCAATATTAATTTTCATGTAAAATCTATTTCATCTAAACTGTTAAATGGCTGGAAAGAACAAAACCACATATAATTTTTCATGTATTTGCAATAAAAATATTTTTCAATATATTTGTAGTGAATGTACATTAGTATAACATGAATATTTTCTTTCATTTCAAACAACTTGTACAGAGCCTCCATACAACTATTACAAAGAATGAAACTGCACGAGTTTCTCTTTTTGACCATGTGATGAGATTTTTTTTTTAAAAAAAGAAAGAAAGAAAATTCATTGTATCATGTGACACATTTTCTTCCAAACCACGCAAGCAACATAAATCTGAGTTCAAGTTTTATTTCTCCTAATTATAACACTGACCTGACTCACACATGCCATAGCCTTGTTCTGCCAATACCAAGCTCCCCCCCCCCCCCCCCCCCCCCCAAAAAAAAAGTTCAATGATAATTTCATGGATCTCACACATGCATAAGCATTTTTCTGTCATTGAAACGACAACAGCGAACCAACCAACCAACCAAAGCAATAAATCACCTCTCTCACTCTTTTGCTCTGATAAAAACTCATATTCCAAAGTAAAGCACCCAACAAAATCATTTCCTCAGACTTGCTCTATCGTCTTTCTTAGATAATGCTGGCATTTCACCAGAGTTGCTAAGTGTATTAATGAAACTTTGCAATGAGCAATGAAAAAAACCACATATGCATGCATGTACACACACAGGCCCAATCTCAGATCTACAATCGAAAATTACACCCCAAGATTAAGTGTCTCACACACACACACACACACGCACACACACATTACATGCAAAAGATAATTGTAGTGATGGCTAATTTCCTGTCCCCTAAATGTTCTTTCTTCCTTTATCCTGCAGTCAGAATGCTGCATCTTTCCTCATAATCATATTAAACACATCAGGACAACTACAAAGGTCGAACTTTCCACAACATGACTTTAGTTGGTAAAAGTATGATAAAGTGTCGTTTCCATGTTTTCACCATGGAGGCATCATGGGCTGAGGACTCTGGAGGTAAGACATCACCACTGCTGATATGGACAACCTGAAACAAAGAAAGGTTCAGCTGGTTATAAGCGACATAACGTAATTTCATTTCTCTCACTCACACCTGACAGCCTTTGGAAGCTCACTTAGTAATCTTGTTGGACAGGCGTGCAAACTTCCTGAGGATAAAAAAAAGAGGAAAAATTACGCCTGTAGTAGGGAGGAGTGGAAGGTATGATGGATGGTAGGTAAACAAGCTGTGATCCATAGCACCTGTTTCACAATGCAAAATGACATATTTGCTGCTTTCAAATGCATTTTCAAGTCTTCATGCAGTTATATTATCTTTGGAAAAAAAAAAGAGTTGGGGTGGTGTTCAAGATTTCCCAGCAGATAAAAAGGAAATCAGCTGGAAAAAAAAAGGAAGAAATCAGCTGAAAAGAGGATTGACATGCCTGATTGCAGTACAGGCATCTCCATCATAGTGGTGGACAGAATGCACAGGCCTTTGAAAGCTGAAAGATTTTTTGGTTGAAGAAAAATAGTGTAATGTGCTTTATCATAGTATTTTGGATTAGAATACAATAACCACAACCGAATGGCAAAGCAGTTTTCTATTATTATTATTTTTTTTTTTTTTTTGCTTTCTTTTTCTTGTTTTTACTTTTTCTCACAAGATATTGCTCACACATTTTACCCTCAGCTCAAATGAAGATCTCTCAGAACTTGGCACTGTTTTTTTATTTTAACCTGTTTGCAAATTTTTTTTTTTCTGAACCTGAATTATTACACTGAGCTGCCAGTATGAGCTGAAATTATACCATGGTATTTCATCTTTGGCTACAGTCACTTTAAGCCCCAAAAGAAAAAAAATGCTCTATGATTTTAAGAAGCTTTCACAGAGGTTCTTTCAGTCTTCTCTTTCAGGAACAACATAATAAGCCCATTTTTTTAGCACCTCAAACTTATCCCTTCCAGGTACTGATTATACAAATACTATTATGAAATCTGAAGACTTGAACAGCTGTTAGTGCTATGTTATACTGCCATAGAGAAGTGATGGACAAAACCCAAAATAGTATTCTGCTCTAAAAGCAAGACTTCACAGAGAATTTTAAGATTTTATTATTCGTAAAAACAAATGTTTTTTCTATTTAGTGCCAAACATAATACACTTCAGCATATGCACAGATGTGTGAATATGAACAACAACAAAATGACTGCATCTAAGTGCTAACTATGGCTTACATAAAACTGCTGAGCATCTGTTTGGTATCTTCTGAAGTCCTGGAATTGGCAAAACTGATGAAGGAACAGTACACAGCCACCCAAGCAGACCACTTTAACTGCACACAAAGGGAAAAAACCATAATGTACAATATATTGTTTTACCATTAAAATGACACTAATATATATAAAATTCATAATTACAATGACTACCACCAAATAGTTTCCTTTGATAATTATATAACTTTCCTTCTACACAAGCATACAGAAACACAAGTATAAGTCAGTATTAAATTCTGATTAAACATACTCATCTACAGACTTGTCATTACACATACACACTGCATCTGGTTTCATATGAAAAGTCAAGTAATTCAGAATAATTGTCAAATCAAAAATCCATCTAATTTCTTTTTGCATAACATACCATGTGTACATTACGATGTACATTATATCTCATAGGTCACAAGATCATTACTTCACAAACAACAATGATGTTCGTCGTCCAAACAAAATCACGAAATTCATGTAAAAACAGTAAAAATAATTCCTTACTTAGAAATCACTTTTAATTAATGATTGACGCATAAATATATTTGTATAATAAATTTTTGTTGTTGTGAACTTGATATATTTGTACTCCCAGTTCTTATAGAACAGGGAGTACTTTAGAATGGGAATGAAGAAATGCTCTGTGTGTGTGTGTGTGTGTGTGTGTGTGTGTGTGTGTGTGTCCGTCTGTGGTCAAAATGTGTTCCACTCGCTCCAGACAAATCTACTGGGCCGATCTTTCTGAAAATTTGTAGGTATGTTCATTATGGGTCATGGATGATGTCCGGTGTTTTATTTTACCGTTATATCCTTTACTAACGGCTGTAACGGTATTTCTTCTTTATGGAATATTTCAGAAAGTACTTGGCTGATCTTTGTGAAAATTAGCAGGTGTGTTTATAATAGGTCACGGATGATAAGATAAGATAAGATAATGTTGCTTATAGCCCAGCCGACCGCAAAGGGCCACATTAGGGCTGTCACCACGGTCACGGATGATGCCCGATGTTTTAGTTTACCGTTATAGCTGTTACTAACAGCTGTAACGGTTTTTCTTCTTTATGGAATATCTCAGAAAGTACTTGGCCGGTCTTTGTGAAAATTAGCAGGTATGTTTATCATGGGTCAAGGATGATACCCAATGTTTTAGTTTACCATTATAGCCGTTACTAATGACTGTAATGGCCTGTACTGGGTTTTCTTCTTTATGGAATATTCTCAGCAAGTACTTGGCCGATCTTTGTGAAAATTAGCAGGTATGTTCACTATATGTTACGAATGATGCTCCATGTTTTAGTTTACCGTTATAGCCGTTACTAACGGCTGTAACAGCCTGTAACAGTTTTTCTTCTTTATGGAATCTTTTAGAAAGCACATTGTCAATCTTTCTGAAAATTTGTAGACCTATGTTCATTATGGGTCACAGATGATGCCCGATGTTGGCGTGTACCGTTATAGCCATTACTAACGACTGTAATGGCCTGTAACGGTTTTTTCTTCTTTACGGAATATTCTCAGCAAGTACTTGGCCGATCTTTGTGAAAATTAGCAGGTATGTTTACTATGGGTTACGAATGATGCTTGATGTTTTAGTTTACCGTTATAGCTGTTACTAACGGCTATAATGACCCATAATGGTTTTTCTTCTTTATGGAATATCTTAGAAAGCATGCGGCCGATATTTCTGAAAATTTGTAGGTATGTTCATTATGGGTCACGGATGATGCCCAATGTTTTAGTTTACCATTACAGCCATTACAAACAGCCCATAATGTTTTTCTTCTTTATGGAAAATTTCAGAAAGTACTTGGCCGATCTTTCTGAAAACTTGTATGTTCATTATAGGTTATAGAAGCAGGGCTTCTGATTATACAAAAAAAATACGTACAGTATGCATTAAAACGGGCAAGGACCTATTGTATGCATGTCAAACGCGTTCCTGGGGACCCCTTGACATTTTGGGGAAGAACAGATAAGAACACGGGAAACGACAGCATCCAACATCATAGCCTCTGACTGTTGTCGTCTGCTACAATGCAAGAGTAGCTTCCCTTGCTGTTCTTTCCCACAACCCAATTCACTCTCACCCGAAAGAGACCCTTTGGCCCGATTCCAAAATGTCTTTGACAGGGTGTTTAAAATCATTGTCGGAAAAAAAAAAAGGGGGAGCAGAAGAGCGAGATAATAAAGATCGTGAACCCACACCATCGAGTACATCTACATGTGATGACAACACTCCCAAAAAGAAAAAAAGTTAGAGCCTACAATTCTGGGTGGGAGAAAGTGTTTTCCTGGCTTGAGTTTGACGAATTGTCTCGGGGAATGAAGTGTTCGTTGTGTGTGAACAGACTGGTCAGAAAAATACTTTTGTCAGTGGTTGCACGAACTTTCAAAGAAATGCTCTAGTAAGACACGAGTTGACTGCCGACCACAAATCTGCCAGTGCAGCTAATAAAAGGCAAGCTGACATGACCCAATCTGTCAAAAAGGCCATGAGAAGACTTCTCACGTGCTGTTTGCTCAGATGGGAGCAGCCCCGATCCTTGCAACAGATAACTTGCCTGATTTTTTTAACATGGAGTAGGGCCCCCTTGAGGTAAGCCTGGGACCCCTTGGAAATCTGAAAAAGGGGTCCCTGGGACCCCCCAAATTTTTATCTTAGCAGAAGCCCCGAGATGATGGCTGATGTTTACCAGAATAGCCATTACTAACAGCTACACCAGCCCAAGACGGTTTTTTCCTCTTTATGGAATATCTCACGCATATTCAGGATAAACTGGGAGTACGTTTATATGCTTTGCATCTTGTTTTTTCTGTTTTCTTTATCTCTATATTACATGCTGACTGGGTGTGGCTAACTACACCCTTATCAATGAATTGTACAACCTAGCCATCAAACATGCTGTACCTTCATCATCAGTCCACACATGCTGAAGACCATCCCAAGCAGGTTCATGTACTCAGGGGTTGGGTCATCCAGAGGGCCTCCGGCTGCCTGGGCTTTGTACCTGCACAGCAGCAATATACTGTCAGTTAGGGGTGGCATCAGAAGGCTTGGCATTTGGCACAAGTGTTGCACATTTTAAGCAATCAGATTCACGGACAAATGAAAATTTAATAGCCTGTCATGACGTTTTGTTCTTGTAAACACTGTAACATGGTTCTGGACCATATGTTTCACTGTTGTTTTACAGAGATTGCAGTACAACTCTGTTCTCTGAAACATGGCAATAGAACGTAAGTCAGAACACGACAAAGTGTGCGTGCATGCGTGTGTGTTTGCCTGTGTATGTGTGTGTCTGCCCGTGTAATTGTGAGTTTGTATGTGTGTCCGTGTGTTTCTGTGAGTAAAGTGCCTGCCTGTGTGTGTGTGTGTGTGTGTGTATGTGTGTGTGTGCATATGTTAAAGTTCCATCTTAGTGCTCAAAACACTGTTTTGAGTGTTTTTATCATTACAGCTCCTC